>OY754890.1:13182500-13660000 GCA_963576445.1 Lithosia quadra | reverse complement strand
ATTGCGTTCAGGGTTCAGCAGGGCATAGCCGGGCTTGAGGTGATGGTTGTCGCAGCACTTTTGGGACCAGTGGTTATTGGCGTAGTCTAAACCAATATTCTGCGCTTTGTCACGCAGTGCTGCAACAACAATCACCTCTTCTTTCATGAGGCCGTCAAGTTTAGGGCCACTATTATGTCACTCTCGGTGTATGTAATGGGGACCCCTTCCTGAGACTATAGCTTTAGCTTACCATCAGGTGAGGTGAAGTCATATTGACGTGACCGATATATAAAAAAACAAAACAGAATCGAATGACGTTTACCGGGTAGCACCAGACTATAGTGTGAATGTGCCCGTCGAATTTTATCAACATATAAACAAGTATTAGTGTTAAGTATTAGTGTTAAGACTATTAGTGTTGTTAGTTGAATTCAACGCGTGCCTTCCACAGGTTTGTTAGGTCCATGTGTACAATATTATTAACACTGTTGTAACATAAAATGAGAATCGTAAAATCCAAATATTTATAAAGGTTAGCGTTAACTAAGTTGATGCTCATTAATTATTCATTGAACTGAATAATTCTGAGCCTTTATAATAGAACCGTGTCTTTGAATCCTTTATTTCATGAGTGCTCACTAATTCTTACATGCCCCAAAAAGTTAACAAATGTACCTAATTTATTGTATTTTGAGCTTACCACAATCAAAACACGGTTTACAGGAGGTAGGACACGTCGGTATCTCCCGTCCGAAATGAGCTGTCTGACTGGGGTAGTACCTCCGCCCTACAGAACACCGCGGCCATAATAACCATCGAGTTGTGTTCCCGTCGGTAAGTAGGGTAGCCAGAGCTCAATTTACTCCTCCTCTATTTATCCCTTCCTAGCCTCCCCAGTCCTTCCCAGCCCTCCCCCCTTCTCTTCAGGGTAGGCAGCGCGTGTGTGACACCCTTAGTGTTGCACACGTTCATAGGCCACGGTGACCGCTTCCCATCAGGTGGGCCGTGTGCTTGTCTGCCACCTAAGTAGTATAAAAAAAAATACTTTTCATTCTAAGTATTTTTTCATGTAATTTACTACTTATTAATACTAGATAGACAACTCACTAAAGGGTGCCACTATGCCTTTGTTTACATCATCCCCGCAATCAATGGTTTAAAAATATAATAAGTGCTTAAATTATCCTAAATTGTGTGTACCTACATAGAAATTGCATGTGAAATTTAAGAAACTTTATAGATATTGAGCTATTTCGTTATTATTTTTAGGTTATTGCGTCAAATTGAAAACAATTCTTCAGCGAAAAAAAAAATTATTGCTTTGTTTAAAATATTACTTCTTCTCCTATAATGTTCTGTTAAGAATCCCCATTACTATTATGTCGTAAGAACAGACTGATATCTGTGGTAAGCATCAATTTCAATAATCATATACCATTTTGGATTATTTCCCACGGACTAAACGATTAGGTTGAATCCACGCTATCGGTACCTAATGAAACACAGGGATTATTTTTAATTGGATTCGTTACTCTAATTTTCGGTAGTTCAAAGGTTAAGGAGCATTATGATCGAGAAATCCCGGATTTGAATCCTGTCTATTACACTACCTACGTGAACCCACTCCTTTTTTATATCATTTCGTTAGTAGACACGGCCCACCTGATTGGAAGCGATCACATGTTCAATTTCCAGGGACGACATAATTACGCTCTTCTTGAATAACCCCATTTTGTAGTCGCTAGAGAAAACCACAGCTGCGGGGATCAAAAACTCAAAAACTCCTAAAGTAAGTAATTAAGCTTAGCTAGAGGGGTTAAGTGAAATATTAGTAATTTCGATTACTAATTAAGGAACATTAGTACCAGAAATAATAATAAAGGAATAAAAGAACGCATCATCCACCTGCCCTTGTTCCAATTATTTGTGGTCGGTGCAACATGTCATTCTCCTCCATACATTCCTGTCAGATGTCAACTCCCCAGTCACTCCGTTCCTTTCTATATCCATAAATGAATAAAAGATCCTAAACTAATTGCCATTACTATTCTTTTTATTATTCTTATCATTTGAATGGGTAGTATCACCAAATTGGAGCGAATCCATTTTAACACGGTAACTGCGATCTGATTCCATAGAGGATAACGGAATAGGTACATAATTCTCACTTGTCTTGATATCGACTCCTCGCCGTGATAAATGACGCAAACTTTTCGGTAATCGGTGTACCATCTAAGAGCAAACTTCTAGTAACGTTTCTCGTATTCGTTTGACCTCTGCCGATGCTACTGCATTTGGTAGCTAAATAAAGTTAAATTTTAAGGATATAAAAATATTATGTTTAAAATTCGATTATTCTTTACGTATGGAATCAGATAGGCCCACTGATCAAATTAAGGTCAAGCTAATAAAGGTCAGATCAAAAGCACTTGAAACAGGCGAGCTTGCATAAAGGTTCAATGACAGTAAAAACACCTCAGAAAGTATGCAAGGTTAGAAGCAGATGGCTGGCTTTTGTCTTTGTCTACCCTGAAAGGAAATAAATAAATAAATAAATATTCTACGACATTCTACACAGCGCCCTCTAGACCCAAAGTAAGCATAGTTTAACTAGCTTGTGTTATGGGTTCTAGAAGGAAGTTATGTTTGTAATCATAAGTTTTAGAAATAAGGAATTAAAAACGTAATTTCTATATAAATTGCGTAAAAAATACATATATATCGTGTAAAAAAACACAGTTCTTTTTTTAGGTATAATATACCTCTCTAATGGAAAGCTAAAGGCAAAGTCTCAGGATCGGGGGTCACCACTACATACACCGATAGTGCTACAGTGGTGGCCCTCAGCTTGACGGCCTCATCAAAATTCTTTTCTTGGCACTTTTCAACCAAAATATTTTACGGAGTCAAGATCTCCTCTAACCTACAATAGTGTGGGTCGAGCCTTATACAATAAATTACCTAGTCCGCCCCGTAATGCGACTTAAAGATTAGTAAAAGAATTAGTCACAATTATCATTTATATCGGTATATTAATCCTATTGGTAGATACTTAGTTGAATGGATCGGTACGATTATATGTTGGGCCATAGCTGATATGGATTTAGTGGCTTTAGATTTATACATGTAGTTTGGGTGTGAACTTTCACTGTGAATTTCGGATTGCTCAATTTAACTCGGTAATAATGTTTTATACTATAATCTAAACGGTGCATTTTGTAATAACGTAATATTTATGACATCACATAATTACAAACAGAGTAGGCACCTATTCAAAATGAGCCAATCGTCATAATTATCATATTATGCTATCGAGAGCCTGGCTATCTGAATGGCTTGTAGCTTGTAATATAGATTCTAGAATGCGGTCATGCGGATGCACATGTTCATTTACTTTATTGATTGAAGTTATGTTTTCAATAGGTTTTGATAGATTTATCTATTCACAAGATATTTATTTAAGAAAAAGAATGAAACATACTTTATACCTGACCTGACAGACGCAGTGGTCGAGATGAAAGATGGCAACAAAAGGGCAATACAAAAAATAAAAAACAAACAAAAAATAAAACAGAAACTAGACACAATGATGATAGATGATGCAGGATTACAGCGGCTTTAAAACACATTTTCACATAAACAAACAAAGAACAATTGCATTGTTTCAGTTAGTGTTGTTTTTGTTTTGAATCGTACGCATATTGTTTTATTATGTACTGCTGTACTGCCTTTTGTCCTTGACTGTACAGTAGTGGGCCTGAACTTAATAGAATTCACATTGTGCGTCAGTACAGTGACGTGGACAAGTCAGTCAGAATTAAATAAAATATTAGAGAAGTTATTCAGAAATTCGAGCTCTATTTTGTTAAGGTTTCAATCAAAAGTTCGCTGCAGTGATGAAATTAACTAGACATCTAACTCAAGAATTCAAATTTCAAATTACTGTATAAATCATAGAATACTAGTAGTATTTTGAAAAATGCATAGCATTGGTTAAAGGGACTTGCTGGCGATGAAGACTATGATAGTAAGAACTTAGCACTAATAGATAAGTTTTCCGCTCTCTGGGAACAGTTTTTACTAAATTTTGTTGAAAATGGTCTAATTATGGAGTTGCTTCTTCTGCCATTTCACTCGTATGTATAATAGATTCAGATCCAGATCCACTCAGCCATTCTAGCGTAATTAACTAACAATCTTCCATTTCTCGATTAAAACTTTCGAATCATATATAGGATTGTAGACAATAACAGAAGTCCTATAAAATGACTAATATCGGCAAATATAGTAAGATCAGAAGCTAATAAATCAAATGAACTCAACAAAGTAAAGATCTCAGGAAAAGGCTTGGAAGATCTGAAGAATGCCAAGATTGCTTTGTCTGGGGCAGTCTGTGGCTACTAGACAAGAGTCGAAAAGTTTAAGTGCAATAATGTTCTGTGGATTTCACTTCATTTTATGTTTGCTGCAATTGGCGCTCAATTTACTCACGGAAATGAAAGAAAAAAATGATTAACTGGAAACCTTTGAATCGTTACCTAAGTGAGTTAAAATTGCAAACAAATTATATTACATAATTTGTTTGCAATTTTCAATCTCTTTCGTGATGTAATTTATTGCGGCTTCATTCTACTGCGACTTAATTTATACAACTTTAATACATACATTTCTCAAATAAACCTTCATTATATTGCAACCTCAGAAAAGTTGAGTAAAAGAGAGAAATAAATACATGTCAAACGCAATTTGGACTCAGGTTCCGCACATAAGTGGGAAACCGAATAGAGAAGATTACAATCACAAAAGACGCGTGGACAGAGATAGTATAATATCACGATGGTGTCAATATAATATTGATGATATGGATGCGCAAACGCGATATTATTGACGTGCAATTAAATCCAATTGGTCAAACACTAATCACGATATTGGATAACAATATATTATATTGACCATCTCCACGTATCAAACTTCTGCGACTTCTTTTATCTTGTTGAATCGGGTTTCATTTTGTGGTCAGAAAATAATGTATATTTATTTTCACCTAGATACTTCTATTAATTTTTTTACGTGACTAATCCCACTCTCGTTCTCACTACTGTACCAGCACTGAACTTCTATTATTTGTATTTTGTTTAGGAGTATACTCCTTCTCTTAAGTGATCTTAAGATGAATAGAGCTAAATCAACAATTTGCGGAACCCTAACAAGGCCAACATATCCGGCACAAAAATAGACACATTTCACTTCTCTGATAGTATTATCGGCCCCCAATTCCATCTGCCAACCCACTCAAGTGTTAAAACAACGCTAGACTGATAAATATATCACTCAAATAATCCCCCATTAGGAAGCGTACTATAGTTTACCAGAAACGTAAGCGAACAATTACAATGGTATGGATTAGATTAATCAAGCAAAAACGACCCTTAACGGTCCGAGAGACAAAGCCTTAAAGGATTAAAATTGCTCGAGCGTTTTATTGTTTTCGGATATCCCGACACACCGCAAGGTTGGGTTTCAGTGTGGGTATGTAGCGGTTGGATTATGTCATTTTGTGAACAATTGAAGGTGAAAATGGGATCAAAAGGTTTTTCTTGTAGACTTTATGAAGTTAAAAGTCTGCACTAGAAAACCAAACTAGTTATTCAGAATTGCGAGATTTGTGTGGCTGAAAGCGTATTTTGTAATGATGAGAATTGGAATCAGTATGCTGAGATATTTGGTCATTCAGTACGAACGAGTATTGATGAAAATTACAACAAGTATAAAGCTGTCTATATTGACTTACTCTCAGCACCATCAATAAAATTTAGTGGGGTCAACAAGGTTTCTAGTAATATATAACCCATTTGACTATTTGTCGCTACTAAAAATTATCCCATCGAACAAACAATATGTTTCAACATAACTACATAATTATATCGCTGGGCTATATTGCGTTCACTGCACACAGGGTGTTTAATTTCTACTTTCTTATTGCTTTCTACTTTTTAGCAAAATATGAGTACTAGGCCAATGAGTCTGGTTGAGCCTTAAGTATTTACCAAAAGTGTTGAAGCAATGTTTTCACCTCGAAACTGACGTGAAATATCATTTGAGCGTATTGTTACATTTCATTACTAAATATCTTTAGACGCATCATCATTTCCATTGAAATTATCTTCATGTTATTTAGCAAAAATTTAATTATTTTAACTTGAAACCCCGCCATCACTCCGCCCACACATCAAGGGTTACCAGCACATTATAATAACGAGTTGGTTTAAAAAGAGACACAATTACTAACATTTACCCGCACCGGGTCTATTTACACAGCTGATAATTTTCCACCTACCCTCACTTTTTGACAACAAACCGGCGCCGAGCCTATTTGACTTTCCTCCAAGATAATGTATTTTGTATTAAAGTTGCTAAAGGGAAGCTGTTGAGACGTGAATGTAAGAAAATAGTGGATAAGCATATATATCAGATAGATTGTCTGCAGGGAATCTAGGAGGAGATGGTCTAAACATTATAAGAATTCTTCGCGTTTAGTGAAAGCAATTTGAATAAAAGTGAAGAACGAAACATTTTGATAATTTATCTAGGCTATGAGACGGCTATAGTCTATATTCTATATTATTTTTTATCAACTTCAAAACTTTCATAGTGCGATACAGGATTGTTAGCTCCAAAGTGGTTTGATCTTTGTTACTAGATGGCAGTAGTAAGTATATCATAAATTGTTAAAATTAATCTCATGTTGTATTAGTTCAAAATTATTACAATAAGTTAATTGGAAATTTAATGATGACAAATTGATAAAAGATTTACACTGAAATAGACTTAAATGCGCTTCAGTTACGCAGAATTATAACAAAGGTGAACTAACTTTGAATGACTCCTTGTTGACACGGTAGCTTCCTGTTAACAGAGTTATCGTGTTAACAAGGGTTTTCTTTAAATAACACCCGTAACGACTTGTATACACCCTTTACTTGCATAATATACTTTTACTCGAAATTATTGGCTTTGCACAAGAGCTCTTTAAAGGTGCTTTACCGATGTAAGGACAGTTTTGTGACGTCAGATATTGTTAAAAAGAGTGGCAACTCTGCTTCATCATTTATCATCTAAAAGAGTAATATACTTTGGTAAAATACCACATGTGTAAAGAATAAAATATTGTGTTAGCTTCTGCTCATATAAAGAGTAACTCTTTAGTTTGAAACTGGTATGTAATTTTGTATAGCAAATGAAGAATTTTCAATCCTTTTTTGTCTATGTTTGCAAAAAAGGAATCTATTCATGATACTTTTTAGGTACCTAAGCAGTATCATGAATATCAGCCTTTCAGTAGTATCATGAATATCAGCCTTTCAGTAGTATCATGAATATCAGCCTATCACCTATCAGCCTTTGATTAGTTCGGTACTTTATCAAATTCCATATACCTATCTTTATTATACTCAAATGAAAATTATGGTAGAGCCATTAGCATCTTAGCAGGTTACTCTATTTAATAAATCAAAATATCAGCTGATATTTTGATCTTTTAGACAACTCTTTTAATATAAAAAGCCCTTTTGCCCGTCTGAGGCCTAACCACGACATTCTTGTAGCAATTGTGACAAGTACGTTCAATATCTTGCCGCATAAAGTGATCTCTACATTTCTAATTTACGTTTGTGATATTACTGCAAATATCTTCCCAAGATTCCTCTTCCACAGATTATATAAAATTTAAGACCTCAGCAATTAAGTCCCAAGGGATCCACAATAATTCCGCTTGCGAATTCAGCAAAACCTTCAACCTCCTTGATAATAGATGGCGACAAATTCAACTTACGTCATTCGAAACTCAATTATATCTCACACGCGAATCCAACGGGTCGTATATAATTATTCATAGAAATACAAATTTGGTAAATTAATTTACTTCGGGTTACTTCGACTGCCCTCGGATGAGTTCGGTAGGTTGGATCGCTTGGATCACTTGGTTGTCGAAATCCTCTTATGAAATGGTAATAATATGTATGTATCTGTACTTAGTGGGTTGGATAATAGATTAATGGTTTTAACAGTACTAGTGTGTATAAGAGTATTATTCTATATAGAAGATAACTATCATTTTCGGTAATCTGATGAAGGGGTCTCCAAAGGATTATTTCCATTAGAGTTGTATTTATAATAAATATTGTCATTAATATTGTTTCTAAATTATAGAAAATGGGTGAAACTGTTTTATAAACATAGGAATTTTATAGACTTTTTGCACGTATTTACATAATGAATCTGATTTAAAAATCCTAAATTATACCAATATAAGTTAATAAATAAGAATAAGGATTAAGAATAATGAGAGATAAGGATTATACACGTAATTGGAATATGACAGGTGTGGCCTTCTATAAACATTAATCTGTAGATACGATTGAAGTCGTCAATTTCACTATGAAAATTAATAGATTATAACCTTTCGGAGTGGTGGTCCAACTACTTTGTCCATTCAGTTGGACCACGGGCCTCCAATAGGGGTGGTGGCCCAACGAAAAAAATAGTTGGACTATGGCATCAAACATAAACAATAATTAAAATAAAATAGTCTAAAATGTCCAGGATGCTTAATTTCGTGCATAGTAAAGAGCAAAAAAAGTAAAACCATCAAATGTAACAGGGATACACAGATACACTAGGATGAAGCTGTTCGACAAGAAATAAAAAGCGTACAAGTTGAGAGCTTCCTTAGTTTAGCATTTATTTATATAGAATATGAAGTGGTAGTGCTACAGTGACGGCTCTCAGCTTGACGGCCTCATCAAATGCTTTTTCACACCCCGTTTAAAGAGTATAGGAGGAAGGAAAACATGCGCTGGTAAATAATTCCAAGTCTTTATGGTGCGGCAAAATAAGAGGCACCGAACTGCTTGGTTCTTGGTGAAATTGACTGCACTGTGTGATTGTGATACCTGCGCCTGGCACGTGTAGTTCTGTGTAGAAAAGGAGAGGTAGTACGTTAGAAAGGTGTTTAAACTCAAGTCAAAAATTAATAAACACAAAAACCGACACACCTAGACTCACACTCGTACATTTAACTAAGAATGGCACACAAAGGCACCAATAACATTAGCTAAGGGGCCCTATTCATTACTCCGGGTCCAAATCTATTGTTTAATTCAAAACAGGATCTCTCCGAGATTTATCGTTCTTGCTTTGCAAAACGAACAATTACCGCTCTTGTGAATTGATTTTGACTAATTAAACACTTTTATTACTTGTATAGGTTTCGGTTGGACGGTACCGTAATAATTTATGACTCTTCGGACGTAGGAATCTGTTAATATTGTGTAAAATTTCGATGTAAAATTCCGATTGGATTTGAATTCGTGAAAGATGATGCTGAATTTGATTCAGTGACTGGTTCGAGATTTGAATTTATGACTTTGAAGGCATAAAGAGCAGAATATGAATCACAAAGGAAGCCCGATTGAAAAAGAATAGTATAAAAAAGAAATATAAAAATGAAATAGAAAAGATCAAACTAAAAACTTGATCAATACCTTAGTGGTTAAAAAAGCACGGGATGATTAAAAAAAAATGATCACAAATACAATAGAATATTAATGTAAACATCGTTTGTAGATTAGTAAATGTTTAGCTACGTTTGATATTGACAGTACAACCACATTCGAATGATTCGGGAAGATTGATAGGTCCCTTGTTCGAATCCTGACCTGAATTTTACACTACTGATGTGAACTCACTCCTAAAACAAATAATTTGGCTTAGCTGGATGTGCTAGGAGAAAAATTAGTAATTCCGATTACAAATATTCTGTAAAAAATATAATCACACATTTTTTCTTACCTGAGAAATAAGCATCACTTATGTAAACTCTTAAAAGCTTACAACAAAATATTACAATAGCCTGTCAAATAATACCGAATACTTCGAAGTTCTTTTAGACAATATGATATCAAAAAGGATGGGCTAAAGGACTATTGCTAAAGCTGCGAGGCAGCGAAAGAAGTATAATTCAAAGGTTGCCAGGCAACCCTTCATTGCTCCCTGAAGAGGACATTTTGTTTCGAGACTCACTACCAGTCGCTTTGATCATACTTTGTTGGAGATTTAATGTTCTATCCATAGACGTATAAATCATTGGAAATAACACGCCGTGGACGACACTGTCACAAAAATGGCGGTGGCTAACCATGTGTGAGTGAATTTTGAATTGTAACGTATTACCAAATTTGATTGAAATGTGCTTGCTAGATTTTTTTCATGCTATCACTACGATTCTTACACCATTTCACTACACAAGATTGAATCAAATGACGTTTGCCATGTACCTAATGTACCTACTGGTTTGTTCTGTACATATAATGCGCAAGTGTCATCAGTTGTATTATTCGATGCGTTCCATCCGTTGATTTTATACATTCATGGTTCCGTATAGACAGATTCAGTGAGCTGGGTATAGTTGTACATACTACGGTGGAGAAAGAGTTCTTTCCACCTCTTCTGTTTTTAAATCCTACCCATCTGTTCCAATAACAAATTTCAACCGTTTGACCGTTATTTATCCAATCACGCTCGAATATCCAAATATTTTCACATACTTTCACATTTATAATATTAGTTGAAAGTCAAAAATCATTTATTCTGTATAGATCATCTTAAGCGGTACTTACAAAACTTCAAAATCAAAATTATTTAAAACTAGAAGCAAATGAACTAGCGGTTCGAAACGCAGATGAATACTTTCAAGCATTCATAAAAGTCAAAAGTATACATACTACTAAGAAAAAGTGAGAAAATCTACTTAGAAAGAACAAAGTGCCGTGCCATAACCTATGAAACCATTACACACCATAATAATGTGCCAACTGTACCCGTAGCTGGCTTCGCGAATGCACGCCAAGGAATTCTTTTATCTCAGCAATTTGGGAAACGAGTTCCGTAAACGCTACCGTAATCCTACCGAGATCTAACGTAATTATGCTACATTTTTTCGTAGATTATTATACCGCTGTTTGTATTTGTGAGTTGTACAGATTTTTTTAAAGTTTTGTGACCATTTTTTATACGACTGGTTGATTTTTTTTTTGCGTTTTTTAAATTCTGTGGGAGTGACTGCCGGTGCGAGGGTAATGCACTTTACATCCTGGCGTTTCAAGACCAGAGACGACGTGCGGTTTTAGTCAGTGCGATTCCGACATAACCACGCCTGCTGGCCGCGGGGTGGTATCTGTAGGGATTCCCGCACGAAATTAAAGGAAGTGACCGCCGACTGCCCTTATGAATTAACAAGTGTATTGATTTGCAGGTGAAATTAGCTTAGCTTCTAATGTCTGGGTGGGGTAAGCCTTCTTCATATACCCCGGGTATATTCTAAAAAGCAACTGCCCAAGGAAAGCCAACCTCACCTTCTAGTTGGTGAGCTTACTAAATGAAGGTTGTAGCTCAGGCTTTCCTTTTCGACAGCTGTCGCCTCCAGAAAAACAGACATACCAATCAATCAACCAATTCATTTATTAACATCGAATATGGAGGAATATAGAGGAGATTATCTTAAGACTAATAGATACACCATATTCTGCAAAAAGCTGCTGCAAAAAAACAATGAATAAACTTTAGGCACGAAAACGAAACTGGTAAATCGCCCTCCCCGGCGAATAATATGGTAATGTGCTATAACAACAGTTTAGGTTTTATTGCATTTTCGGTTATTAGAGCATCGAATACACATTGTAATTTTTTTTTGTAATTTTTGAGTGGATATTTATGAAAATACAATATTTCCCATAGGTCCATAATGAATATTACAATTTTATTCAGTTAAATTAGAAATACAATTTTTACACGAATAATACCGTAAACGATAATGCAAAGTTATTTTTTTCCATTAGTATCGGTAATGCCTTTTTACAATAAATTACAGATTTTAATAAAAAATCATCAACTGGCTGTAATATTGTACATTATATGTAATTTAATTAATTAGTACTGTATTATTTGATGAAATATTGTATATTTGCAATATAATATTACTAATAATCAGTTGACACTATATATTGATGAATAGTATCGCAAAGTTATATTACCGTAGATACTACCATATGAATTTCCCCGAATAATATGGTAATGTTCATTTGCCGTAGCTCCATATTTACATGAACAATACTGTAATGCATTATTACCGACCACGACAGCAATGGGAATAACGCGAATAAAATGGTAATGATACATTGCATACTATACTTTTTATCTACAATTTCAGTAAAATGTTTTTCTTAAATAACTTTATTCCAATAACCTATTAAAATAAAATTAACATAGGAACTAGTCGGTACAAAAATTAGCTTTCTTTTGACATATAAATTATTGCCATGCAATCTACCTGCACTGAGATATAAGCATAAAACAGTTATTTGCTTCTCCTGTAAAATTTAGAATTTGCGATTACCATATTATTCGCCGGGGACAGCGAAATGACTAAGGAGATTACAAATGATTATGGGCATAAAGATTATGTTTAACATAGGTGAAAATATAGAGAGGCGAAAATAATAGTGAGGTGTAAAAAATATTTTTCGCTGAAATTACATCACTAACGTTATTCAACGCGTGTACCAGCGCAACAGGATTAGGGCGACAGCGAAATGACAGCCCGCCGCCAAAGTAAAGGGTCAATTAAAAATAATTTGACAAGCGTTACGCCTACGGAACGTGCCCGAATGTCGATAGGAAAATCGATAGTCGGCTCCTGCACTAAGTATTCGGAAAAATAAACATCCTACTATTTCTAAGAATGTTTTTTTTTCATTCATTCATAGGCTTACGTTGGACCTCAATCCCACCTGATGGTAAGTGACGATGTAGTCTACGATGAATCACGCTTTCCTAAGGCATTGTATGGATGTCTGGATGTCTGGGTGTCTAGATGTTTGAATGTCTGGATGTATGTTTGTTACTGTCTCACGCAAAAACGACTGTTTAGATCTGGCTGAAATTTTAAAACAGAGAATAGATTATTGTCTAGAATAACATATAGGCTACTTTTATCCCGGAAACAGGTTCTCGTAGGTCGCGGTAGCAGAAATAGAATTAGTTAACAGCTACAACTGGTTGTTTATAAGGGAGGTAGGAGCAAGAACCTGAATGGGAAAATTATTCCACCTTACTTAGCTACGAGATACTATTATAATCTATACTATAATAAAATTGTAAAATAACCACTAAAGTCTGACATTGGAGATTATGAACGATTTTGAACACAAACATATTATATTTTAAACGGTTTTATTTAACTCGACCTCTTTGACCTGTCAAATCTAGAATTAAAATTTGAACCCCTTTCAGTTGTGTGATTTGTCTGATATTTGGCAAAAGTCTTTAGTTCTGATGACAATACAATTTAAAACTGTTTAACAAAAAAAAAACATTATTTATTTGGAACTCTTGTCTCTTTGTGCGCGGTGGACGTATAAACTATTGAATGGATTTTGATGCATTGTGATTTGGAAGGTCTTGGTCAGGTTCAGGAATCGGTTCAATAGAATCCAAGACATAGTCATAAAATGTGAATAAGGCAAAGGAAGCAGGCATAATACCGAAAAGTCTAGACCGAAGCGGCACCTAATTCAACTCCCAAACTTCAATCGTTGATATTCAAATGTGCTGCCAATACTACAATATCGAGATGATATCGGTTTGTCATACAATTACCTGGAACAGAGGTAATATCGGATCGTCGATACCATCTGAATTGCTCAGACCTTACAGACGTAGAACGTAGCGACGACGGCGGTATTACGTAATTTTGCGACTCGTTGCAAATTTCTTTGATAGGGTTTTGAATACTTCTTGTATTAAGAAAATAAAATTAAGGCAATATAATTTGTAGTTTCTATAAGCAATTTTTCTCTGAAAATTAGTTGTTATAATTTTTTTTTAAATAACATGTTTATTTCTTTCGTGGTTATACATCCGAAAATTATAAATCATAATATAGGGAGGTCAAATGACAGGGGAGGTCAGACGGCAGTCACTCCCATTCAAGCCGCGTAAGCCAAAATCTAAAGGAAGAGAAGGGCTTAATGGACTCCAGGCTTCGAGATGAAAGCTTTGGATGCGACCGGGCATGATGATAATGACAGATGGGTCGGCAGCGCGAGTATGATGCCTCTGGTGTTGCATACGACCATAGGCCACTGTGACCACTTCCCATCAGGTGAGCCGTGTACTTGACTGCCACCTAAATTAGTTGGCATTTTATAATATATTGTTTTTAAGTAAGCACTTACCAATCTCATTTCTTTTCAGTGGTTTACTGTAATTTTATTGTCACTTAATTACCTGTAACAAAAATATACCATAATTAAAGAATGTACTTTAAATTAATGAACTGCATATCTTCTCTTTTGTCGATGTTGTCTTCGTGGTGTAAAAATTGGTCTAAAAGCGAAGCCGTTACTAACGAAGAGGCTCCAAGCATAGGTATCACTCTTCGGGAAGCCTTACAACATCCCCCCCCCACACGTACAACTATATAACAAATAACTATATAACATATATAACAACATGTGTAACTAATAACTATATAACAACATATGTAACAAATGTTCAGCTTAGTAAAGCGTCCTTACATTGACTAAAAACACAATTAAAAAGTATGATGTAATTCAGGAAATGTCGGCAACTTTGATATTGCCGTCCGTGGTACTAAAGTACCGTGTCTCAAAGTGCCAGCGGAACCTGTGGGCTGGCGATATAACCATTACGATAGCGGAGACTCCTTTAACCTCTCAGGGCGCAGATAAGCATCGGGCTACAAAACTAGCGTCAAAGAATGGATTAAAAAATTTAATTAAAAAGTAGGCCAACACTAGTAGTAATGCTAAACTCTTACCCAGAATATAACATAACATAACATAAACTCACGCCTATATTCCCGAAGGGATAGGCAGAGGTGCTAGCACCCACATTTCGCCAGTTTATGTTTAGGTCCCAATGTAATAGGTGGCGAGTCTATTGCCATTAACCGGGCACTTATAAACACACATAACTTCGAAAAGCATCGAAAAGTCATTGGTGTGTGCCATGGTGAACCTGGAATCGAACCCGAGACCTCGTCTCAGCAGTCCATTACCCAGACCACTAGGCTACCGCGGTTCGTACTCGTACCCAGAATATAAAAAATACTTTTCTGAAAAAACCGCATCTACTATCGTTTTGAGTGGAATGCCCTACCTGAGTCTAGGTTTCCAAGAAGCTGGTTCCAAAATAACAGAAGCTTATTGCCGTCTATCAGGCAATTTCTACATACTCCGTGCAGCTATTGAAAAGTTAACTTAAAGGAACAACAGATAACACTGTGCGCAACCCGAGATTCGAAACTAATAGGTTATGCTCACACAAAAGTAATGAGATTAAGAGACAGTCTTATTTGACTATTGAAACAGTGTAATTTAAACAAATTACATTCTTATTACAGCTCAAAAGAAATGAAGGCAAGGCAAGGCAAGACCCTGTAACATAATAACGAGAAAATATTACGAGAAAACTAAGCTGCTCCCAAGGCATTCAGGAATAATGAAAGTCAATTATTCTGAGATAGATGAAAAGTATATAGCTTTTTAATTTTCTGCAATTCCAATGTAATTAAAAATCCTCGCTCACTCTATGGCCCAAAGACAGCAAAGAACTTTTCTAATTTATTCATATCACGGTACCCTCCGCCTGTAAAGTTGTTTCAAAGTTTTTGCGAACAATACAGATGAACGTTTCAAAGAAAAATAATTCTTACTCAAACATTGAGATGTTACAGCGAGATTGGATATATACTTGTGATATTATGATAATTAGTTGTACAACTTCTATGTAGACATGTCTTTTGTGGTATGTAGATAATATTATACTTGAATTTAATATTTTAATACTAGCTGTTGCACGGAGCTTCGCCCGTGCAGAGGTCGGCTATCGTTTTTTGGTCATGCAATCAAACACGGCAAATTTTAAGCGTGACCAAGACCTGTCTAATCTGTTACTTAAGTATTAGGTACATTAGTGTTTGAGTCTACAGCGAAAAAACACGTAAGAATTCCAAAAAAAATTGTGTTCACGATCGTTTTTTTTTTCAAGTATATTTTTTCCAAAATGTCCAAATAATAGTATTGATAGATCGATAGATATAGAAAATGTGTAGATTATAGCAAAGTAGTTTTAAATACATAAAAGTAATTAACACTAAAATCGAAACATCAAACTTGTTCACAACATCAGTTCACGTTTAAGCTCATTACTTGCCTATAAAATATCCACTCACTTGCAACTCACAGTATCTACTACGTTACGAAAATCAAGATACGAACTCCAGTAAAGTTCCAATACTTAGCGGTACGAGCATTTAGATTCATCCAATATAGATTTTATCATTTTCAAAGGGTGTCTTCACATACACGACAGGCTAATTTCCTGTAAATAAACGTTTGAGACAATGACACGTGAAAATATTTTATAAGCGAAAGAGCACACGATTTCACGACGTCATTTAAATTTCTGATGATTGTTAAGGTGCTGATAAACTTAAGCATTCACGGTAAAAGAGCATTCTTGCGAATGCAAATACAGAAAAATAAACAAGAGCGTTTCAGCGAGCACTTTATAAAGCGTTCTGGTGAGCATTTATCAAGCGTTCTGACGAGCATTTTATCGAATGGACAGTAAATTTTCTTCAATCATCTATGCTGACTTCGACGTGACGAATCTTTTTTTGACGAGCATCGACTAGAGTGCTCATTAGAAAATGTTCTTAGCGAAGTTTGACTGTATGTTTGATTCTGGAAAAGTATATGGCAATTCAGATAAAAGAATAACCACATAATATTATAAACAAATGGACGCATTGGCAACCCCGCAAAAAAGGGAAAACGTGATCTCAATAACCCAAATGTTGACTAACATGGGATCGCGCAAATATAGTCGAGCTTTGCACTGGATATAAATTATTTACATTTATTTTTACATGTAAAATGTGTAAGCCCATATCAAGAACATGTTCATGCTACATACGGACAGGATAATTTCCTCTAAATAAAAGGGTCGAGTTACTGAGAGGAAGACAAAATATTGTTATAAATGTATGGGAACGACATTAGACCATGACGTGTACTGTTGGAGAGTAGGCTGACCATGTCTTGTGTTGGGAATGTAAATTCCCAGTGATCCTGATATTCAAAAATTTTTGACCAAATTCACTAGCTCCAGTCACTTGTTACGAATACTATACTGTGCTTACTGTAATACTACTGTATGTAGTCTAACAATACTAGTTTTGGCAGTCAGCAACTATCTTCTTTTTAATGAAATCCTAGGTACCTATTCTATTTAAATGGATACAATAGGTAGGGTTAAAATGAAGATTATTCTAAATACTAGCAGCTGTACTAAATATCTCCCTTGATCTATCGTCAAAATATTCCTGCAATTATGCTTTAGAAGCGCTAATATAAGTTGTTACTAAGATATTTAAAAAAAGAGTCTGTTAATATAATTAACGGTAATAAATATCAATTATTCAATACGGATATTTTTTTATTCAATCAAAATATTCTTGGGAATTCCCCAGTGATATGGTGACACTATTCAACTGAAGTGCGGCGCTTCTCCAATTTCCTTGTCGAGACAGCCCCTTTCAACCCTCTGAAACATTAAAAAATACAAAAATAAACTCCGCCATTTTTTATACTAAATGTAAGCTATATTCACGGTTACTTGGATCAAATTATCAATGACCTAATTTAGAATAAGTTTAGACCGTTTTGATATCTTTAATTATTTTGCCTTTTTACTTACAAAAAGGTTCAAGAAAAATACCTATGGAAGTGCTTTTTATAATGCTGGTTTATTTTTAAATTTAATCTTGAAGAATATGCATAACACTGATAAAAATAAAAATAAAAATGGCAGGTAAGAACTGGAGACTAATGGACTCGTACGAAAGGTTTAATAACAGTAACTGTAGATAAAGTAAGTAATTAAGCTATTTAAGAAAGGAGGCATACTGCTGCAAGTAAGCTATTGTCTTAGCTGACCCAAATTTAGAAATACACAATATATTATGTTAGTATATCTTACTCACACTTAAACGGCTGAATAGACTGATCTGGTTGATATTTTGGTACAGGTATAGATAATAGTCTACAATGGGTCACTTTTTATAGGTTCCCATGGATTGTGGGAACGGGATTTGAATTCCGAGCTAGAGACAAGAGCAACAGCTACAGCCATAATAAAGGAACTGTGAAAAATACCAAAAATAAAATAGTTACATACTTTTAATAATATGAGAGTATACAGAGAGTACAAAATAATTATAAACAGCGGTGGGCTTGTATGAAAGGTATAATGACGGTAAGGGAAGCTCGTGAGGTGTAAGGACCGAAGCAAATGGCCGGTTGTTTTCTAACCCGAAGGGGTGAAGCGTGATTTTAATGTTGTGTGTATGTATGTATGTAAATAGTTGTTTTCAGACTTTGTCTTTTATTAACCGACTTTGAAAGGAAGTTCGCTGTTTGACTGTATAGTTTGTATGTATGTTTGTCCTGTGTATAATGAGGTCAGGAAAGGAGGACACCATTACAGATACTCTCAGGTGGCCTGGCGTGAAAAAGTGTGCAGCTGTAACCGCATGTTTTTTCACGCCCCGCTTAAAGGGCCCGGGATTTTAAGAAGAAGGAAACCCTTGCGCTTGTAAATAATTCCAAGTCTATTATGAGGCAAAGAAGAGGTACCGAAATGCTTGGCTCTTGATGGAATTGTTTGCACGGTATGAGGGTGATACCTTAATCTTACAGACATCTTGTCAGTCTTGTCTATATTAGAATTAAATAATATGATGTAAACATTATTAAGTGTGGACTAATATTTGAGTTCTACTTGAATCTATAAAAGTATTCCACTCTTATATTATTAAAAAAGAGCTCAAAGTACTAGTTCATACTAGCACAGAATAAATAGTAACGCTAGGCCAAAGGAATAAGATGGTTATTTTTCTAAGTGAAAAAGTAATTTTGTGAAGTAGGTAGGTAGATACCTACCGTTTCAAGATTTTTTCAAAGTTGAATTTATTATCAGACTTCGTGCCTTATCTGTTATTTCAGAGAAAAGTCTTTCACATTTTTAATATTCTGTCGATAGAGCATGAATCATTATGTAGGAAACTTTTAAAGAAAATGAATGGCTACAGCATTTTTATATTGTTGCTAGATTTAGATTAGATAAAAATTGTTTGGTCTGAACATGAATAAATTTGCCAGCTGTGGTTTTTCCTAGCGTCTACAATATGGGGTTCTTCAAGAAGGGCATTAGAAGGTTTTTACGGTCGGCAGCGCGGTTGTTGCGCCCCTGGTAGGTGTTGCACACGTCCATAGACCACGGTGACCGCTTACGATCAGAAAAAAGGTAGCTGTTAAATATCACAATTTTGATATAAAACTATTTGTAACGAATTTAACTGAAAAATGAGAGACTCGTCAGGCATAGCGTAAATAGCATTAAAATCGCGATAGATAGCAACGCATTTATGTCCCACTGCTGGACACGGGTCTTCTCTCCTCTAACGAGAGAACTGAGATGGCTTAGACCTTAATACACACTCGCTGGCTTAATGCGGGTTGGTGGATTGCACATGTCCTTAGAATTTCTTCTAGGACACGATGTTTTTCGTTCACCGTCAGCAGATGGTAAATCATGTGATTAGCACGTATAAATTCCACAAAGTGAAATTCACATTGGTACTGTCCGGCTAGCTTCGAACTCGATACTTACCTCTGAGAAGAGGCCGTGATAGAATCCGTTACAAAATGTTTTATTCCAATGCCATAGCGTTATATTCGCAAAAAAATCACGTTAGTTGTATTCTACAACGCGTTCCATCCATAGCTTTTATAGTTTCACGAGCTTAATACATAACTAATTTGATGTGGAACTAAATGTTGATTCATGTCTTAATATTGATTATTGTTCATTACGTGGCGGCCTCACAATATTTTTGCCTCGGCTGTCAATTTTGATTATATGCCTGTCTGGTAAATATATTTTAATTCCGTGATATATAGACTAAGATAGCTGCCATAATCAGGTGATATAACCACAAATCCATGCTTTTTATTGTGTAAAATCGAAGAGTTTTACCTTGCCTTTAGCAGACATTCTAAAACTAAATTACTACCAATATACTCGTATCAAAGCCATAGTAAAATCGTGAGATACTGGGTTCGGTTCCCCTGTTAGCCTGTATACCGTTTTTCTAAGAACTTGCCACCCTTTCGGGATATTTAATATCAAAAATCTTATCCTATTTCATATTAATATTATTCAATATTATTCATGTTTGTGAAGTTGTTTAGATGTTGAAATTTGGTACAGGAATAGAATATTATTCCCGGAATAGGTTCTCATGGGAAGCGGGTACGGGAACAGATATATGAACATAAAGCCGAATATATCAATAATTTTCATAGTAAGCCTGTACCTATAATACTCGTAATATTAGGAGTTAGTAGTGAGATTAGGAGTGAGTTGGGAGTTTAGAGTGGATTGGAAGTGGGATTGGGGGGATGATTTTTTTTTTTTTTTATATTCAGTCCGTCTATTGGCTTAACCCCGCTGGATGGTAAGAAGCAAGGGCAAAGTCCAGAGGGTACGGGCCGCCATTCCAGACACCATTCGTCTCAAAATGGCGGCCCCTACCTTGACGGCCTAGACAGATGCCTTTTCACGCCCCGCTTGAGGGGTTGGGGGAGGGGTTGAGCTATGGCTACCCTTCTATAGGGCGGTACTACCCCAGTCGGACTGCTCAATACAGACGGGAGATACCGTCGTGTCCTACCTCCGAAGATATATCTTTACTACCAATTCATTTATTGCACCATTATCACCATATTTGACGTATGTAATACTGTCTGGCGTACCATAAAGTTCACTATAAACGGTGTAATATATCACACTAGCTCCACCTGGCGATAAGTGCCCAATCTGATCGCTATCAAACGCAATCTAGTTGTATTACAAAACCAGTTGCGTGCCAAAAGCTATATAGCACTATCTACATCTATTAAAGAGATGGAAGTTGTACAATATTGTAGTTTTGTTGATATTATAAAGATAATAACGTGAATAATTTTTGTATATAATCGTCTTGAAGACATCTTCTTTTAATTCTGTTTAATTAGGTGGGCCGTGTGCTTGCCAACCACACCTAATTGGTATAAAAAAATCGAATAGTTTTTTATTTTTAACTTTTGTAAGCCACTTTTGTGTTTCCAAATTTAATAAATTGTGAAAAAATATTTTTCAGGATAAACGGTTGTGAATTGTATTGTCATCAGAACTAAAGACTTCTGTTAAATAACAGACCAATCAGACTACTAATAGGGGTTCAAATTTTAATTACTAGATTTGACCCAAACAAACAGGTCGATTGAAAATACCTTCACTGTACACAGCTATTTCACAATTTATAAGTAAAAGTATAGTATAATTATAATTATAAAAGAATAGATTTAAAATAAACGAACATTCAATCCAAGTTATTTTTAAAATAAGTTGTGTTTCTACTTAACAAAATACAGAGACCAGTGACAGCTTATTATAAAATTTTTACTTTATATGAAAATGTCCGGAAATGTGGCGACGAGAAAACAATTGCTCCATTTTATATAGAAAATGCAACGAAAAGGACGTTTTTCCCAAATGAATAGTTTTTAAAAACTAGTTGGAGTTTATTTTATAATATACTTACTAGTTCAGAGAAGTTCATAATGCAAACGTGATAATTTCTTTATCTGTTAAAATGCAAGGTTGATATAAGGCATTTTAGTGATGAAAACAGAATACACTCAACTATTACCCCTCCCCCCCCTCACCTGATAGCAAGCTAAGGGAAATCAAAAGAGAAGCCATGATTCCAGTGGTTGGCTTTAGAATGGTGGCCTCTGACTTTTTTATATCGTGCGGAAATCCCCATGGATACCACCCCCGTCGGCTATCGGGCGTGGTTATGTCGGGATTGAACCGACTAAAACCGCACGCCGCCGTCTCGGGTCTTAATTACCGGGGTATAAGGTTACCCAATAAGCATATCCCTCGCACCCCAGCTGACCCAGGGCCATCTACGGTTTTAAGATCGCCCCCTCAACCCCCCGAAAGGGGGGGGGGCGAGCATTGCGCCACGAGTGGGAGGCGCTGCTCGCCTCTGTTGCCCGGGTACACCACGTGTAGGTTCCGGCCTGCACCCTGGTGGCCTCTGCCTAAACGACCAATTTTACGTAATTCAAATAGAAAAATACTCACAACTATTCAGAAGACATAAAGGTAACCCTATTACTATTTACAACTACTTACCTAAAGAGACCTAGCTCTAGGTTTATGGATATACTTAGTACTACCTAGAACGGCCTCTGTGGCGTAGCGGTAGTGCATGCGACTGCTACGCAGGTGGCGCGGGTTCGATTCCCGCTCAGTGCAAATATCTGTATGCATGAATATGTCTATTTGCATTGGTCTGGGTGTTTATATGTACAATAAGTATGTATTTACAAAAAAAAAAGTATATACCTAAGTATGTTTATCAGCATTCTAGAACCCATAACACAAGCTAGTTAAACTATGCTTACTTTGGGTCTAGAGGGCGCTGTGTAGAATGTCGTAGAACTATCTAAAACTAAAATTAGAGTTCGTATGATAAATACAGCAAAGGACAATAACCTTTTACTTTTGGCAGACTATCCGCTTAGGGTATTGAAAATAAATAGAGCAAGACTTAAAGGTAAAGTTTAGCTTTAGAGGTCTATTGAGAACGACCTACAACTTAGAACAATATTCACAGATTCTGTAAAAACACTTTCATCTGATAGCAACCCATTTATGTCCCACTGCTGGGCATGTGTCTCCTCTCCTATAGCGAGAGAGCTAAGAGGGTTTAGACTTTAATCCACACACGCTGGCCTAAAGCGGGTTGGTGGATTGGACATGTCCTTAGAATTTCTTCTAGGTCATGTGGGTTTCCTCTCGATGTTTTTCCAGCAGATGGTAAATCATGTGATTAGCACATATAAATTCCACAAAGTGAAATTCACATTTGTATCTGTCTGGCTGGATTTGAACTCGATACTTCTGAAAAGAGGCTGCGTCCTTATTCATTCAGCTAATAAAATGAAAAGACTATAAAAGTAATACTATTGCAACAGACAGTAGGCTTTTGTTACTTTCTGTAAATCTTTTGACCCTTTCTTACCCTTGAATTGTTAGATGTACTCACATAAAAATACGTAAGCAACTACACCAAACACAAACTGTTCATCAACATTCTCTGAACCTTTTTCCCAACTCAGTTGGGGTTGGCTTTCCAGTCTAACTGTGATGCGGCTGAACTTCGATATTTTCCGTGGAGCGACTGCCATCTGACCTCCACAACCAATGGTCATTATGACCAATGGCGATATCGAAGTTCCAAGTTAGACTGGTTGGACTTTTGTGGGCTCCAACTACCCGTAACGACTGCCATATATGATAGATGTTTGTATGGCAACCAAGACCGACGGCTTAGCGTGCTCCCCGAGGCATTAATAAACCTGCGATGAATACACAAATAACTTTGAAAAGTCATTGGTGTGTGCCATGGTGAACCTGCAATCGAACCCGAGACCTCGTCTCAGCAGTCCATTACCCAAACCACTAGGCTACCGCGGGTACCAAACACAAACTTTTAGGTAATATAAATAAGAAGCTTGCAAGGCTCATCAAGGGCGACCAATTTGTCCTTGAATTACAGCCTCCCTGAAAATAACCATAAAGTTTTACAAAGAGACTTCATTTTTATCGCCTCTCACCTTAACTACACTAGTAAGTCTCGAACAATAAGAGGTTATAAACGTAAAACAACACCCCGATCAGGAGCCATCGCATTACATCGGCATTCGCGCCACGATCCCTTTTTACAAGCTCAAAATCCAAGGGCCTTTTTGTAAAACCCTGTTAAGTTAAAGTGGTACGAATAACCTTGTACATTAACCCTTTAATAATAATTTTAAAACCAAAAGCCGCACCTTGTAGGGTGAAATTGCCGCTGGCCTCACAATTTTAACACGGCTGGGTCGCGTTCAAATGTGATATAATAACGAATTTCACTCGCTCTTGGTACTGTGTGGTCGGATTGATGAGATCTAGCGCGGTTTGAATGCCTTTTAAATGTTTGTGGAAACGAGAACTGGAAAATCTAGGTCAATTTACAAGGGTTGTCATTTATCTTTTCATTGCAGCTGTGCTGGATTTTATCAAAATCTTTTTCATGAGTAACTAAGTTAGGTTTATGTTACAGAATTGTACATAGTTACGGGGTTACAGTGTTACATACAGTACAGTACATAGTGGATATTCTGATTTTATTGATGTAGGTTTATAAAAGAAATTCTAAGGACATGTCCCATCCACCAACCCGCATTAGGCCAGCGTGTGTGGATTAAGGCCTAAACCCTCTCAGCTGTCTCGTTAGAGGAGAGGAGACCCGTGCCCAGCAGTGGGACATAAATGGGTTGCTATTATTATGTAAAAAAATGTCGTCCAGGCAGAGGTCACTATTCTAGGGACAACCACTGGAATGATGGCTTCTCTTTGGACTTCTCCTACTCGTCCTTCGTTCTCCTACGCAGTCTCAACGTGTAGCGTGTTACGCACAGAACATTAAAGGATTTTTCTTTGTTCTGTGGTGTTACGCCATAGGACATTTCCTCTGAAGAAACAAATAAATACTTCAAAATAATAGAAGATGTATTTAATTACTTTACACTCATCTTGCATGTTAACACAATGATCTATATCCTTTGAATACCATTATAGGCATTCCTGTAACTTTTTAGATGAAAAGTTGTGATTGTGGTGCTATCTAGATAGATAGTAGGTACCACAATTTGAACTAAAATATCTGAGACGGACTAACACTAATCGTACTTATTAACTAAAATTACCATTAAATCGCTACCACTCTCTTCTTGCACCACCACCCAAAGCGGGACTTGCAACTTGCGTAATTTATTCATAGTCAAGTAATGACACTCGATTACTTTAGCACAAGCCCTTTACTTTGAAGCTCAAAAAGTGTTATTTTTATTAAATGCAAGCGAAATGACTTCGCTTTAATGTTGTAAGGCACGACAGAATAACACGATTTTATTCGAGTTAGTATGTCAGTCAGTTGGGGTTATTTGGATCAAGTTATTTTGTAAACAGTTTTTACCGTTTATAAGACTTTATTTTACGTTTACGAATCACTTGTTGGTATTGAGTGTGTGCGTTAAGTAAGTTTTTATTTTGAGTGACTATTTTGAACATCATTGTTTATTTATTTGTTTGAGTAAATAATTTGATGGTTAGTTTAGAGGCTATTCCTAATGGGTTTAAGTGGGAGTATCACAATGAAAGATAGCGTACACTTATTACGTTTATTGGCGATTACACTCACAATATGTATGGCTTGTCTCTTAGTTATTAGAACACTTGATATTAACTAGGAATATCTATAAGTGAGCGAGTCATATGCGGCTGACTGTAGCAAGCCCGCAGTATGAACTGCCTGTTAGAGTGCAGGCGCTCTATCGCTGCCCAGTGAGGAATTTGCTGACATCGCGTCTGTGTCGCGATGCCGCTACAGTTAGCATCAGTTGGTTAGTAGCAGAACTAGTAGAAAATTGTAAGTTGAGTATGATCAGAAGTAAATTCTGGATTATTGTCTTTGCTTATTATCTATAGATGTAAGGTGTCTTTGAATATGTAGTAGGAGCTTTAATACATACCAACACTGTAATTAACACGTTAAGCGCCACGTGTATACGGTAATATACACCCTAGTGGAAAGCTCACAGGCCGATGTATATCTAGTTATACACCTCGAGTATCGAGTACTCAACTTCTGAGGCCAGTGTGTTGGTGAATATACACCGCACTGAACATTTTCTTTGGCAATCTTGTAGGCCTGGCCCTGACAAATCGTTTGGTATATCTGGGGTATAGAAATATTGTATAGTATTTGTATTGGGCCAGTTTATAGGTGAGAAGGCATTTAGGGTGAGGTTGCTTTTTTCGCTTAACGTGTTAAGCTGTTCCTAAACGACTGAGTCGATTTTTATACGCTCACATACTCGGGCTTCTCCACAATAAGTTCCAGAACGCTTCAAAAATCACTTTAACCTCTTCCTATCAACTGAAACATGTGGTTGCTTGTTACTTTAACAGAATAAAGTACACGGTAACATGGTATAACGTATTTATGATCCATATTCAAATAAATAACGAGTGGAGGCCGCCCGACGCATCAATAAACATAAATGCCTACACAAGGTCAAAGCAACGATTTTACTAAAGCTGAAAGGTCATTGGATATTTTTGTATGATATAACTGTGAAATATCACGCTTTCCTTTACTCAATGGCTTAGGCGTCGTTCTAATACAAAGCGATTGCGCGATACCGCGATGCGATAATCACGTGACCTTGGCATGGCAATACAAACATTATATACGGATATGAATAAGGTAATGCGAGGCGAAATGTGGGTGCTAGCACCAGGGGTAGGCAGAGGCCTACCCCTTCGGGGATATAGGCGTGAGTTTATGTTATGTTATGTTATGAATAAGGTACCTATTCGTCTGTAGTGTGAACTGTTCACTCATGGATGGAAATCCATGGTTGTACCCAAAGAACATTAAAAGACATTTTTCTTTGTTCTGTGGTTGTAGCAATGCGGCACTGAATACCTTCCATCCGCAACAAAACCAAGCGGTAAAAACTTGGAACTCTTTACCAGCGCATGTGTTACCTTCCTCCTACAGTCCCAGATCCTTTAAGCGGGGCGTGAAATAGTATTTGATGAGGCCGTCAAGCTGAGGACCACTATTATGGCACTGTCGGTGTATTTTATGGCGACCCCATTCCTGAGACTTTACCTTTTGGCTACCATCAGGCGAGGGGAAGTTATATTGACGTGACCGTTATTAAAATCATCCGCTCAAGAAGAACCCGCGTCTAACTGTATAAAGTCTAAGATACATAATATATTGGAATAATGTCTACTTCCAGGCAAGCGTGCTCCACCACCGACCACCATCATCACTTACCAACAGGTAAGATAATGGTCAAACGCGAGTCTATCACCAATATAAAAAATATATTCTTAAAAAAACTAATCAGTGTGGTTTATCGATTTTAGATACTTATACCGTAATTTATCACTAAAACTAAAATAAACTCTCATCCATTCTGTAAAATAATTCGTTACTTCCACCTACAAAGGGCAATAAATCCAGATGAAATTTAAAACAGGTCTCTTAATATATATGGCAGTCGTAAAATGACCCACCAAATAAGTCCCTTCATTCTGTAGTTTATTTTACTATTGATTTTACTCATAAAATAATATCAAGTTTATACGTCCTCATCAACCTTAATCTGAAAACTGACCCCAAACTTTGAGAGCCACAATAATCCCTATAATACGTTTTGTCAGTTTCTTGATGAATATGACCACATTCAGTCTGCTTTATTACATCAACATACACATAATATTAATACCCAGTTATTTAGAGAGCCATACCGTCTATAATAAAATATCATCCCTTGGCTAATCACCTCTATAAAATATTAACTTCATTTACGATCTACGGTGAAGTTTATGAGTTATGAACACAATTTTAATATCCACTAAATGACCCCATTTCAGGGTACAATATTATTAATAATTATTATTGCACGATCGATAGTGGGTCGTATTGACCACTTTGTAATTGCCAGTTAAAATTATTATCTATTGCAAATCTTATAAATACGACACCTAAATGCTTCAATAGCAATTGCTAAATGCGTTCACATAAAATGTATAACAATATTAAATCTTCAAAGAACAGATTGTTATTATAGTACTGCAGTACAGAAATCATCATCGTTTCAGCATTGACTCCCAGTTGGGACCGAGGCTTTTACCTCGGAGGCTGCAGCCCACTTTCCTCTTCTGACCTTTTTTATTTGACTCATTTTAGCAATTACCAGGATCATTTGCCATCCTACTTCCCACGCTAGGGTCTGGTCCGTTGGTTCACAAGTTTACCAGTGAGCAGGTGAAGCTGGAAGAGACCATTTAAATGAGAAAATTCACTTCTAAATTTCTAAAAAAACCGAGCAAGGCGTCACTTAAAATAAGAAGAAGATAATATTAATAGGGTCTCTTATATAAAAATATAAACCGATTAATCTAGCCTACTGAATCTATTATCTGGCAATTTAATTTAGGCACTTTTGTTAATAAATGGTAGATATCACGTCGAGAGTGTTACTAAATAGAATATACACGTACAGGGCAATCGTCTATCAAAGTCAAGAATCATTGAAGTTATGTAAATTTATTATGATTTGCTTGATGATAGATAGTGTTCATTAAAGATTGTCAGAAGAGTAAAATAATTATCTCTTTGTTTAGACTTGATAACGAATATGCGTATAACGCCTCAAGGTAGAAAAGAATATAACGAATTCAAACTGATTGAGTGTGCAAATTGAAATTCGAGTGACCAATCATGATTTGCGATTTACAAATGTTATGCGAATATTACTCGCACATTTCCAATACTGATTTATTTAAAAAATGGAGGGGATACTATATAAAATGAACACAAGATTTCAATGAAGGCCTTCAATTATGAATGGAAACTAGCAACGATTAGTGTAAAACTAAGTAACCTAAGAAATCATCTCAAATAGGTTGTATGCATATAAATAAAACTGGTATAATTTATTATAATAAGATACCTATAGTATTTATATCAATATGAATCTCCTACTCAGTTCTAATTTAAATAAATTTCCTGAATTGGTAAACAAAAAATAATATTTAACTAGTTAGTTACATAAGTTAGTTAATAGTAGTTAGTAGATACATAAATAACCGTCGCCTTTGACTATACTTCAAAAGAAACTTCTATATAAGCTATTAATTAAACATTGCTTTAAAACAAACTAATCAAAAATGTATCACAGTAATGTCTCAGGATCCTTTGAATAACTAACGCAGTTTACGAAATTGTTTCTCAAACTTTATAGGGTACTGATGTCATATTCTTTATTTAGATGTATAAGAACTGGAGTTGAGATTTGTTGCCGAATTGGGCAACATTATTCAGTAGAAAATTGTCAATTAAATAAAATTTTGTAACCTCAAAAAAAATTATCTGAATTTGATTTTTTTTTATTCAAATAAGGAGGAAAAATAAGTTAATTTCAATAAAAACATCTAAGTTGTATCTTGTGTATAAATACCGAGATAATTCTTTGTTGCGGCAAGTACAAAAATGTTGAAATCTTTTTTGTTATTGAGTTAAATGAGAATGTCAAGCTGAGGGCTACCATTGTAGCGATATCTGTACATGTAATGGTGACCTTAATTCTCTAAAGACTTTACCTTTAGCTAGCCATCAGGTGGGATGAAGGCATGTTGACATTTTCCAATTTATAAAAAGCTAGGTATATTTTTGCAATGGGCTTGAGTAGGCCACGTAGCAAGATACGCCGACAAGAGATGAACGGTGGCAGTGACTGGATGACCAGGACCATATGGTAAAAGACGACCAGGCAGACCAAAGAAGCGCTGGATGGATGACATAGTGGCTACAGCAGGCAAGGAATGGAGATCCATAGCACAAAACAGAGCCAAATGGCAAATGCTGGAGGAGGCCTATACCCAATTCGGGGTTCCAACTCAAGATTCATCTTGAACACTAAATTTTCTATTATGTAATTACCTATAAATATAACTAGTTTAAATTCTTTAATGTAACTGTACTTTGTGGTTGGAAATAAAACAGGCTTATTATTATTATTATTTTTGCAATTCGCCAAGATTTTTGACCCCCGGTTTGAGAAACACTGGTATACTAACTTTGAAGTGTTGTTGTCGGGAACTAGAAAAGTTACTTTGCCTTAGGCAACAGATTAGGAGGGTGCGGATGACCTTGCTGTTAAAAAACATGAAGTTTTGGAAAACTTTGGATAAAGGGTTGGTAAGCATGTTAGACTTTGTTGGTAATTAAGTTATTTTATCCAAATTGATGTAAATTGCGAGCTGTTAAGGCACCACTATGATTATCTATACTTATAATAAATCTGTAGAAGTGAAAATTCTGTACATTGAAAATATCAAAAAAATAAGTAGCAGGGTGTGTTACTAGACCGACACCGATCCCAAATATGTGATTAAAAAAATTTTTGTCTGTCTGTCTGTCTGTCTGTCTGTCTGTTTGTTCAGGCATCACGCAAAAACTACCGGTTCGATTACGATGAAACTTGGTATAATTATTCTTCAATATCCTGGGCAGCACATTGGGTACTTTTTATCCCAGAAAAGTACATACAATGAAAAACAAACTAAATTTTGCGGTTAGATCCCTAGACCCGATTACTGTACCAACCGCAAATAATAAGTTTGTCGTAGGTTACGTCACCCGCAGTGGAGTTCACTAGACGCTGCTGCATGCGGCCAATCCGGCCGGGGTGGGAGTGGCCCTCTAGAGGGCTGCTCCGAGGCTCCCCATGTGTCTTTTTTTTTTCATTTATTTATTTATTTATTCAGACACACCAACAGTCTCCATATACAACATTTCTCTGTCCCTCTGAGTAGCAGAGGGTACAGTGGGGAGCAAGCGGGGGGCACGCTGATTGTCCATGCGCCGATGGTTGGGTGACAGGACGGCCGCCTGTCACCCTACATCCCACCGTCGGTGAAGTGGCGCGATGCTCGGGGGGTCAAGAGGGCCATCTTAAAACTGTAGATGGCCCAGGGTCAACTGGGGAGCGCGGGATATGTTCTTACAACTGAAGGCTTGAGACGGCGGCGTACGGTTTTTATGAGGTCCAAGTCAGCTCGGACCTCAACTGCACGCCGCCGTCTCAAGTCTCACGCACACGCCGCGCCGTCAGCCATCAGTAGTTAAGTCTGAACATAACTACTGATGGCTAACGGGGGTGGTATCCGAAGGAACTTCCGCACGAAAAAAGGAATTTGAAACGGAGTTCGAAATCCACGCGGGCGGAGCCGCGGGCAACAGCTAGTTTTATAATATTTACTTGGTGTTTTCATTAAACTACTATAGTAAAACATTATACATAAATTGCCTCTAAAAATATATTACTTGCAATGCAATTATTGTTCTACTAACTACTACATGAATTTCCTTTGACGTGACATGAACTTTGGCACACACATTGTACGCATTTTTTTTTCTATTTTTTTTTTACAAAACACTGGTAGGTACTACTATTGAATTGTTTACCCGCCTTCGTGAGATAGTATAACTCCCATTTGAAGTATCAAACGAAATTTTCTCGCCCCATATTATAGTGTCTTGGGAAACCCACAGCCATTTTGCGGGATAATGTATAAATATAATGTAAAAACTTGTATTTTATATAATTATAAATAAAAAAAAATAAAAAATCTTCCCCTGGCCATGTTCGTTCATTTACTACCTAGTTTACAACTTTAATAACAATTTGCTTCTTTTACGAGGTGATAGATGTTAATAACGAATTGGTACTAAATTTATTTACGGAATTTAAATTAAGTAGGTATTTCTAAGGTACTAAAACAAACACTTAAACTTCGCTAATAAAGATGGCATAAATTATAACTTGTTAGAATATTGATGTGGATTGCGAGCACGAGTGGTTTTCTTGGATATGAACTAAACTCACATTAGAAATTAAAAATAGTATTATAAAATTATATTTGTACTATAAATCTACAGTACGTAATACGCACAACTGGGCGGGAGCTGACGAGACTGAAGAGTTTATTAAATCCTAATCAGATTAATAGTTAGGGTTTTTTTATATAGGACACGTTAAAATGACTTTACCTCGCCTGATGGCGAGGTAAAGCCTACCTAATCTAAAGGCAAAATCTCAGGACTGGGGTCACTACCACATACACCGGTAGTGCTACAGTGGCGGCCCTCAGCTTGACGGCTTCATCAAATGCTTTTTCACGCCCCGCTTACAGGCTCGGTACTATAGGAAGAAGAAAACACATGCGCTGGTAAAGAATTCCAAGTCTTTATGGTGCGGCAAATAAAAGAGGCACCGAACCATGGTTCTTGATGAAATTGATTCCACTGTGTGAGGGTGATACCTCAGTCTGGCACGTGTAGTTCTGTATAGGAAAGGAGAGGGTGGGATTAATTGGAAGAGCTCATAGGAACAACGGTGATGCTGATATCACGAGTATCCAGCACCATCTAGTCAACTTAAGCTGAACTTCTATGTAACTATCGATTCTGCATCGCGCTATGAAAGTCCGTCGTTATTACGCTAATTAAATTCATCCGCTGGGCCGCGGCTTGCAAAGCATGATTACTTAGTCTTCTCTTTGTGTTGGAAGAGCATCATACTTCATTTCTCCATCATCATTATCCCAGCATTAAATTCTCGTGATATCTAAAGTATTTTACTTTGGACATCGGGGTTTGCTTTTCTGCCACTTCTTCTCATCCTGCATGGTCTTTAGCATCCCTGATAGTTCCACCTTCTCATTAGCATGTCATCTTTTATGAAAGCAACTTATCATTTCTTGTGTCTACCGCTCCTCCCTGCGGCACTAATATCTTCATTAGTCATAAATTCGGCCAATCTAAATCAATTAACATTATAACTGTACAAATGACTATTCAGAATACAACAGTATAAAGTCATCCACCTTTATTAAACGGTCTGAAACTAATTAATATGTCAGAACTTCTATCAATGGCTTCAGCCACCGTCAGCAGAAATTATGTGTTCCACGAATTGTATTGTGGGTTTATATTCTGAGTTTTATTTGCCTGCGGCTATTTTCTATCATTGAATTGCTTGTTACAATAAGGGTCCGTTCACACAGACCGGCTCGGAGAGGAGAGCAGATTCTTATCACGTTGAAAACAGAGTTTTTAGTATTTGTAGTAAGGTTTATTTTTGCATCTGCACTGCTTTTGTCATTATGAAAATCATTTGTCATTGTGAAAAGAAAAATGCGCGCCAATGCTCTCTGAGTCGGTCTGTGTAAACGGACCCTAAGACCCTATTCAGATCTGGGGCATTATTCTATTTGACATCGAGTTCTAATCACACTCGAAACCTGAGAAGTCGGTCGATTTCAATAGGTTAACATAGAGGAAAGAGCTGGTATAAAACTAAACCAACTTAAATGTGTCGGTTAATACGAACTTGGGTGGTTACGGTACGATTGGTCAAACAGAATAAGGAGCCTGATTGGTGTTAGCAACCGCTGTGGGTAGATACATACCGCTTCGGTTTTACGCCAAATTTAAAAGCTACAATGGAATAGTTAATGCATAGATTGTGAACAGTATTTTTGCCATTTTCTTTACCGTAGACGGTAGCGACTATCGCCTAGGTGTCTTCAGAGGGCTTTAACGCCATACCTCCACTCCTCCGCCTTACTATGAGGAGAAACACGAATACCTACGTTTCAATCAAAGAATTCTCCTATTCACTCTCAATTTGAACGTTTCTGTTGTTTTCCTTAGAGATTATGTACTATATAGATTAACCCTACTTTATCGTCAAAAAAAAAAATCTATCTGCAGGTAAAACCCATTATCCTCCACGGTGACCGCTGCCCATCAAGTGGACAGTGTGCTTGACTGCCACCTAAGTGGTATAAAAAACGGTGCATAGTTCCTGAGATAGCTAGTGACAAAATGTACAAGTAAAGAAATCAATAAACAGTCAGTCAAAGTTTAATGATAGTTTAGATAAGATAAAAGACGTAGTATCATCCCACGGTTCAACAGCATTCGTTTTACAATCTAACTAACCTCGATTAAAGCGAAACATGTCTAATTATTATATTATTAGTCTGTTTGAATTAATCAAACAGTATTATTATACTTTCTAAATCGTGATTACATTATATTGCTCTCTAAAAATAATAACGACTAGTCAAATAAATATTAAAAAGAAATTTTAAAATATAACTGTTTTTGAACGTGAACTTTTGTAAGTTTTTTTATTAGTTTGTCTAATGAGTAATTATAGTCATTCTGTTGGTTAGGTGAATGATATTATAGCACTTATGATTGCTTGTAATCGTAGGTCCTCGGGTAAGACAAGGCTAGCCGTCACCCTGATCTTTTTTTTCCGTGCAGAAATCCTCATGGATACCCACCCCGCGGCCAGCAGGACAGGTTATGTCGGCTTCTTACCGACTAAAACAGCACGCCGTCTAGAGTCTTCTGACGCCAGGTGTAAGGTGGCCCAAAGAGCATTTCCCTCGCAATGGAGCATTTCTCTCGTTGGTTGGGAAGTTTGCGGTTGAGGAGGAGATATTTAGGGGATGAGGGAGGGAGGATTGTGAGCTCTGGCTACCCTACTTACCGGCGGGAACACATCATTATGGTTTTTAGGGCCACGGTCTTCTGTAGAGCGAAGGTACTACCCCAGATGGACTGCTCAGTTCGAACAGGAGATACCATCGTATCCTATCTCCGTAATATACTGCATTCATTCGTAACCATTCAAAATCTAGAAGACATCCTTCTTCATAAGTAGTACGAAAGAAATTACAAACCGTTTAAATTTAACTGTTAAGAAATACCGCAGTAAGAGGGCGTCGTAAAATTTCCTCACGTCCAAGCTTTAATTAATTTACCGCCAACGTGATCCGGCGTCCTATCGCGAAATTAATTACCTAGAAAGAGCTTTAGCGCTTAAGTCCTAGACTGCGGTCGGTCTAGTCTAGAACAGGGAGCTGTTTGTGTGATGGGGTGCTAGTATTTATATAATTATTTTATGGTTCAGTTTCATTGTGATTGAATAGTACTTTCAAATAACGTATAACATTTTTAGGGTTTCGTACCCAAAGAGTAAAAACGAGACTCTATTATTAAGACTCTTCTATCCGTTTGTCAGTCTGCCACCAGGTTGTATCTTATGGACCGTGATAGATAGACAGTTAAAATTTTCACAGATTTTGTATTTCTGTATATATTATGGACATAACAAGAAATAGGCACTACCTACTAAAACCAGAATAAAAAAAAAAATTTAAATGGTGTGACCACACAAAAAAGTATTTTTTTTGCCGTTTTACAATCTAATGTCACAGAACCTTCGTGCGCAAATCTGACTCGCACTTAGCCGGTTTTATGGTTTGTTTCTTTTTCAGTATCTGGTGGTTAATCCACTTATTTTATGAGTTTCATGTTTTACTAGAAAAAGTACCATAATAAAAGATGTTTTGGGCGTAAGTATTAAATCCATAAGTACTAAAAAGTACCGTAGCATTGAAGTAAAAAGTACCGCATGTCGATAAACACACTCCTACGTGAAATAATATCTCTGATCCATCTTAACAAGCAATTCTTATATCATTCGTTATCTGTGGATAGGATGCGCACGCGACGATAAAAGTAATGTAATGCGGTGATATGGGATCACACACGACGATTGGGGGTCTCAGGTTTAGGATTGTGTTGTTAATATGAATATGCTATATAGAGCTATAAAATATTATGTTGAATTGAATGACCTTGTCATTAAAATAAATTTTTTTTGGGAGTAATTAGTGCGATAACTGTTCCTAATAATTTAAATCCAAAAACTTCTACATCCAGGGCTTAAACCTAGTCCTTGTAGCTTAGTTGTTGATCAGAGTATTCTTTTTAGAAAGGGACCATCTCGGACTCAATTACCTACCACCATCCTGGAGGTTGACTTTCTCCGATTAAAATTATAAGAAAAGAAATTCAAACACAAAAAAAAATATTAGTAACCATTTTACTTCACATTGTTTTACCGTCTTTAGTTTTAACTAATTGCCAATTATTTACTTACAAACGACACTATTACAAATTTTACATTGATACCTACTGAAAATTTCACAAAACTCACAACCCTAAAATACCCCCTTGTACAAAGGAGAAATCAATCCAAACATGCAGAGCAACTGGAGTTGTAATAACTATACCAGTCACTAACAATAGGTACCTAATAATATATTTTATATTTATAGCATACTGTATAATACAAGCTTAAATACACGTGAGATATAAGATTAGATGAGATCTAACTATAACGCGTTTGTACCGGGAGCGAGCAGTTAACGAGTTATTGAAATATTTGGGATGAGCCAAAAAAATGTTGAAAAAAATTGTGTAGGCATTGACATGGCCGGTTATTTATAGACTTTAGGGAAAAGGGATAGGCAAGTAATTATGTTTGTATATTTTGATTGAGTTTTTTTATTTTTTTCATGTTTGGTTGAACAGAGGTGTAACATAACATAACATAACATAAACTCACGTCTATATCCCCGAAGGGGTAGGCAGAGGTTCTAGCACCCACATTTCGCCAGTTTATGTTAGGTCCCAATGTACCTAATAGGTGGCGAGCCTATTGCCATTAACCGAGCATTTATAAACCTGCGATAAATACACACATAACTTCGAAAAGCATCGAAAAGAGGTGTAACCCGCATTTCAATAATTTTTCGGTATACGTAATAGAAAGTGAACTTATTGCTTATGGATTATTTTGTCTTGATTTTTATAGGAGTAACTGTTATCAAAGGCTCCAACGCCGACCGGAAACTTGACTTAGAGACTCGTCTGTAAATTAGCAGGAGTACCGACCTGGAAGGTGAGGTTGAGTTGGACCCTGAAGATTAAGGTGAGGTCTATCATAAGACACAATTGCATTCCCAGCACTGTCACGAATCAGAACAATTATCTTTATATCCATCAAGATCAATACCAGAATAACAATTAATAAAAGAACTGCTTTTAAATCAACTTTTTTTTATACTACGTAGGTGGCAAACAAGCACACGGCCCACCTGCTGGGAAACAGTCACCGTAGCCCATGAACGTGTGCAACACCAAGTTTGTTACACACGCGCTGCCTACCCTGAAAGGCTTTTATTAAAATCGTTAATTTATCGCAGGTTTATAAGTGCCCGGTTAATGGCAATAGGCTCGCCACCTATTACATTGTGACCTAAACATGAACTGGCGAAATGTGGGTGCTAGCACCTCTGCCTACCCCTTCGGGGATATAGGCGTGAGTTTATATTATGTTATGTTATGTTAATTTGGCCACCCTATTCCTATTTTCAAACTATGTTATTGTTGTTATCCAAACTAAACGTATATATAAAATTGCAACTTAATCGGATGCCAAAAAAGGTCTAAAACTGTTTTTAAGTTTTTACCATTCAGCATACTTGCCGTCAAAATCAGTATCCACATGAAATTACGGTTCAAATCTCCCACCCTAAGATAACAACAACGCATTTTTCTGTATAAAAAGCGAGGATTAATTACGGCAGGCCCTTACAGTTTGCCACGACAATTTCCACGACATTTCGACGAGCTTTTCGACAGAGACAACGCAAGAACGCGCTCTGTAGGGCACTTCGCACGCCAAATATTTCAAGGCACTTGAAACCTCCAAGCGGTGAGGGGTTAGGTTACTGAGAGAAAATTCTTCCGTTTTTTCTTCCAGTTAATGGAAAAGGTTTTATATAAGGGTCTTGAAAGCAAAAAATGAAAAGAGGCTACATATTATTGGAGTAAACGAGATTGTGTATTTGGTAAAGATATATCGATTGGAGTCAGGAATCAGGTAGAGTAGAGTGTATTAGGTCTTACATTCAAGAATATATGCTATAATCTGACCAATAGTTTGTATAGGGTTAGATCTTGGTCTGAAATAATACATAGATTCTTTTCGTCTCAACTCACTTTAATCTAAAATTTATCTTTCATTTGGTTCGGAAATCCAAAATCCAATTTATTTTAGGTCAGGACTTGTGTGTATAATGTGTTCCATATTTCATTTTGTGTCCACTCCATTTAAAATTCTGCTGGTCAGAGTATACTGTAGTATACCCTTGAAACGAACTGGTCACGGATTCAATTCCCGTGATTTTTTCGATATAAAATAGGTCAGAGTATACTCTCTTGAAACAACCTGGTCACGGGTTCAATTCCCGTTCTGGATGTTACTTATCCGATTTGAAACACACCGACTTAAAAAGTTAGTTTTGAGACAAACAATTTCACCCAAATATCACTACTTTCATAAGCTATCAAAATCATCTCACAAAATGAATACGCAAGTTCTGCATAGCATGGGCATGCAGCGTGAAATAAATTGCTTCGCTATCGCGCTCGTGGCTTTCCTCTTGATGAACTTAATTATGCAGTTTCACTCATTTAGCTGCAGTTTTACTCATTTATCTTCACTGGTTCACTTGTTAGCAGTCAATTAACACTTCGGGAGCTTTGATGGACAACTTTTAACTGACTGCTCTGCAACAGGAGGGCGTTTAAATTTCAATACAAGTCGGTAGTCGATTTAAATATGAATTTCACTTTGAACTTTTGCAGCTTCAGTCTTCAGTTCTGCGTAACTGGGTTTTGTTTAGTTAATAGTATAGTCTTTATGGAAAATATTAATATTGGCAGGTTTCTGTAAAGCTATAACCTGGGTATTTTCAAGTCACGAGTGAATAAGATCCTTCTAGGTAAGCGTAATTTATCGTAGACCACATCGTCACTTACCATCAGGTGAGATAGTGGTCAGACGTAAGCCTATCTTGAATTAAAAAAATAGTTATCAAAAAGTATGCTGTCGAAAAAGTTCTGATAAGATGGTGTCAGTTTCTACAGGAAAGTCATCATTTTAATCAACCAACCATAAACATAGCCTAAACATAAACATAAGGAGTTATTGCAAAAAGGGCGGGTCAAAAGCACTCGAAACTGACAAGCTTGCAGTGTACATTAGCCGGATCCACACCAAACGATCCAGCGCGCTCCGATCGCGGGCGGCAGGAGCGCGCTCCACAGGAGCGTTTGATGTGGACTTGCCTCGCGCGATTCAAACTGCGCGGCAGGAGCGCTCGCTCCTTGCCGCGAGCGATCCGTCAGTTGTCGGTTTTTGTGAGTAGCACACAAGCGCCTCAGCCTCTCGGCGCGCTCGGTGTAGACGCTTGTGTGTGGAGCGCGCGATCACACATAATGGAAAATTTTGAAAGTCGTCGTCTAATATCCCTTTACAAGGAACATACTTAAATGCTTATGCTTATGGATCCAAGTAGGTTGTAGGTTGTTGCTGCCACAGCAATTCAACATCGTTGCTGCACGTGTGACTCCATAGCGACCGAAAGTTTAACTGTGCTATAGGTGGATCAATCTGGATCGCTTGGAGCGTATCTTTAGGATCGCATGTTTCCAAAATTGGATCGGTCTAACACGATCCACGATCCCGCTCCGTGATCCTGGATCGCGGATCGCGGGATCGCCGATCCAAGATGGATCATTTGGTGTGGATCCGGCTATTGAACTCTCGAGACTAAGGCCTAAGGCGCAAAAGGGAACAACGCTAAGATGAAGATATGATTATTAAATAAACATGATGTATACTAATATAATAATACTAACGTGTACTTTATTAAACAAATCAAAAAACAATACCTTACAGCTGACGGTGAAAGCAAACTCAAACAAGCATAACTAAATTCATATAACAACAGTAACATATTTTAGTTTTATAACCTGTCTTCGTTGAGATTGTCATAAATATTTATGAGTTTGTAATATAAATTTATGACTATTGTGTAGCATAATTTTTAATATAGCATATTGAATAATAATAATGGTTTGACAGTGATCCTTTATCAGCTATATTATATATCGCTATCTCTTGTGGCGATAAATAAAGCCACATTAACAGACATTCTTAGACTTATTACATTTTTGTTGACACGGGTAAATTATGACTAAATAATCAGTCAACATTATACGCACGGAACCCTCCGTTTTCTTTACACATTATTCATGAGAATTGGAGATGTTTTAGGACCCCATCAAGTCTTCGTTACCTAAGTCAACTTCACCTGTAAGTAGGTCTTTCTCTCGGGTTCAGGAGAGTCGACTGTTGTCATTTCCATAAAATAGTGTAAGCCAAACCAAGGCAGGACACGACGGTATCTCCCGTCTGAACTGCAGTTTTCCGACTGGGGTAGTACCTCCACCCTACAGAAGACTGCGGCCATAATAACCATCGTATTGTGTTCCCGCCGGTAAGTAGGGTAGTCAGAGCTGCTCACAACACCCCCCATCTACCCAATCCGACCCTCCAACCCCGCCCAAACTCCTCGAAGGTCGGCAGCGCGAGTGTAATATCTCTGATGTTGCACACGTCAATAGGCTAAGGTGACCACTTTCCATCAGGTGGGCCGTGTACTTGTCTGCTATCAAAGTAGTATAAAAAAAATTCTATAAAGCATTTGATGTCCATAATGGCGTATAAATTATAGACAAAACGATTCGTAGACCGTCCGAAACGTTTAATTATTGTAATTCACCGATGAGTCAAACAAAATAATAGCTAGTTTTTTTTTATAGTTAACCTGAGCACTAGAACCAACAAAGGTTATGTCAAATATTGTTTCTGTAGAACATCATTTACTGTCATTTTGAAAGTTAATGATATTCACTAAAGGTATATCAGCACGCGATGCTATTCGTCTTTTCTTCATGTGAATATTTAAATTCTAGTTCGGACTTTTCATGACAAAATGTGTGTTGGTGATACATAGATATTATTAACAGACTCAACGATTTCTTTCTAGTCTCTTTTTTAAATTTGGATCTTCTTTATAAAATGCTTCTTTGTAAAAAAATGCTAAGGTGACATGCTGTGAAATCATGTTATGGAAAGAACTATCCTATGACTTATAAGTAAACTCAAACTTGGTTACAATTTAAGGCTCTTTTTTGAAAACGATTCGTATTCATAAACATAACATAACATAAACTCACGCCTATATCCCCGAAGGGGTAGGCAGAGGTGCTAGCACGATTTGTATTCAACGCGCTTGAAACCACCGGATTAAAAAAAAATTGACCAGAGATGTAACTAGCTATTATGTAATTATACCGTTTTGTTCGCCAGCTCCTCAATTCCAATCATTTTATTTATGGAACCGAGTGGAGTTTAGCCCAGATTCATGTTTGGTTAGGTTAAGAGGATAGGCAAAAGGTTATAGAAACAGTCTACTTAGAGTCCTCCTTAGTACGTGTTTCCGTTCCACGTGTATTTTAGGCAAATCATGACGTTATGACTTTCTTCTTCTTCTTTCGTTTCAATGATTCACTTCTTCAAATTATTCGGGCATAAAATTCTGCCATCTTAACCGCGCTATCAGTGGCCTTGTTAAAGTCGTCTTGACTGCAGGGAGTAGGGCATAAGTGCCATGAAAGTAGATGTGTCATGGACTGCACCTGCACAGGGGTTCTGCAGTCACACGCAGTTAAGCCCGGATCTCGCATTATTACCAATAGCAACTAAGTTAGCTTTCTCATCAGGACATCTATCTGAAATAGGTTATATAATGACATTCCAGACAACGGACCTATGTGGTTAGGTGTCTGAGTAATCTGGTATCGAGTGTTTATTGGTACCGGTACCCAAAAAAAAATAGTAATAAAAAAGCGTTGAAGCAAATCTCACAAATATTCACCTAAAAGTACGCGCCTCCACGCAAATTACAACACAATAAAAAACCATAATACTAAAACACCAAATCCATTCCAATATCTTATCAAACGGCCCCCGAATCGAACAATATACGTATTGTAGATTAAATTTTGAAATGTGTACCCGAAAATATCATGTTTATTACATATAAACGTCGAACCGCGGTGAATTACGTTCATAATCTAGTAAGAATCGTATAGGTTTGCTCATACGTTAAGTCTTTGATGTATTATAATCTGTTGACATAAAAACGGTCGATCGTTTAGGGTTCAGTATCAATTGGGTTAAGTTAGACTTTTTTTATTCGCGCTGTTCTTAATCTAGTAATGTAATGTTATGAGTAGTTAATACTAAAATTAATATGTAGCTCGTTTAAGAAATAAATTGCTTGTAATTTCATGAGCCAAGGTTCAGTTTGAATGAGGTTAATTGAGACTTTTGTTTTTATTTATATGTATTAGTACTTTTGTTGGTCTTAGAAAGTAATGTTTTTTTAAATAGCTTTTATTTTGATTTATAGTTCAATTAAATGTTTGAGCTCATCTGAGAAACAATTTGTCAAGGCATTATCTAATGGATCATACACACGTAGGTATATACATATCACGCTTAGGTCACGCTTTTTTAAGGGTAAGCAGAGATAACATACTATTTCACTTCCCAAGACCCTGATGAACACTATTCGCTATTAGCATCATTAACAATTAATAAAATTAATCACACATTTTGGACGTTTAATAATAATTTTATTTCATTTATGCAGTAAAATATAATATTCTTAACTTTGCATACTTACCATCAGGCGAGGTGAATTCAAATTGACGTGTCCTATATATAAAAAAAAATTACGAGGCGTATCCTCTATTTTTACCTTACCAGGGACGATGGCAATTGATTTGTGTCATCTGGCCCGGTAAACATATCCACGGGCCAGTTAAAACTTTTTTTTCCCATGTGGCCCGTTACCGGGCCAAGTCACTGGGGCAGATGGGATACACCCATCTATCTATCCTGCTAATAATATAAACGCGAAAGTTGGTAGGTATTAATGTTTGTTACGCTTTCACGCAAAAACGGTTGCACGAATCTAGATGAAATTTGGCACAGAGATAAATTATGGTCTGGATAAACGCATGCCCCAGAAATAGGTTTATAATTAACAAAATTCTAATGCAGTGTCTCCATATTCAAATACCACTTTCTAATTTGTAACCCCGATTGATGTGTCATCCTACGCTGAAATTGCAATGCATTTATTAACACAGCTGGGTATGGCGACCACTTGGTGTGAAAATGACAGTGCATAATAAGAAGCTAATGAATAACGCATTATCTTTTCATACAAGTAAAATTCAACGGCTACTCAGCACATAAAATTCTATCGAAATTCAAAATCTAAAATAATAGTAACGGTATCTTTACAAAAGAAAACTGGGCAATAGTCAAATATCCAATAGTTATAAGTACATCACCTGACATCCACTAGAACATAAGTTTTTTTTATACCACTTAGGTGGCAGACGTGTCCAATATAAAAAAGACAATCACACAGCCTTCCTGATGGAAAGTGATCATCGTGACCTATGAACGTGACACCACGGGCGTCACACTCGCGCTGCCGACTCTGGAGGGGGGAAAGAGGAATTCGGGACTGGGAGGGGGGGGGGGGTTACAAAGTTTCTATACTGACAACAACGGAGATTCAAATCTCCCTGTTTAAAGCACAGAATCCCTCCAATGAGCTCTGGCTACCCTACTTACCGGCGGGAAGACAACACCATGGTTATTACGGCCACGGTCTTCTGTAGGGCGGAGGTACTACCCCAGTCGGACTGCTTAATTTGGACGGGAGATACCGTCGTCTCCTATCGTGACCGATATAATATATTATATAAAATAATAGGTACAGGCAACAAGAAGTGAGCGATATAAATACTGAAAGAAATTTTAATTATCCCATAATGATCTAAAGGAACCAGAATCTATTATTTCTTGCATACCATCGATATAAACAAGACAATATTAATTCATCATCATCATCATTCTCTGAACCTTTTTCCCAACTCAGTTGGGGTCGGCTTTCCAGTCTAACTGTGATGCGGCTGAACTTCGATATTTTCCGTGGAGCGACTAGCAAGACAATATTAATTAATGACTAAAAAAGCCGTACTTGTAAAGATTTAATTAACAAACAACTACATAAATAACACACTGAACGATTTTCCCACGGTCCAGGTCTCTGTGGCGTAGCGGTAGTGCATTCGGTTGCTTCGACAGAAGACGCGGGTTTGATTCCCGCTCAGTGCAAATATTTGTATGCATGGATATATATATTTGCATTGGTCTGGGTGTTTCTATGTATATATATTACGAAAAAAGTCTAGAATCCGCGTTCTAGAACCCATAACACAAGCTAGTTAAATGCTTACTTTGGGTCTAGAGAGCGCTGTGTAGAATGTCATAGAGTATTTTTTTACGTACTAGGTGGCAGACAAGGTCATAGCCCACCTAATGGGAGGCGGTCTTAGAGGGGGTTGGGGGACGAATGGAAATGGGACAACGCAGGAGACTTTAGTCTCCCCGCTGAATCCCCCCAGTGAGCTCTGGCTACTCTAGTTACCGCCGGAAACACAACACTATTATTTATTTACTTACTAATCCCTTAAAAACCCATAAAAATTAAATGAGAATTTACTAAATACTATACTGAACCCGGTATAATATCTCGAAACTCATCTACCAAATGCTTGAACGAATGGCGCGCGTGACAAAAGCTAATAAAAGAACACAATGACAGAGGAATGTATGAGTGCCGTGTACCAACGATGTACTTGGCTAAGGAAAGGTTCAGATTTGAATAGTGTATTAGAATATTCGTGCGAATAAATATTCATATATACTGCATTACTACCTTCAAACTTATTTTTTTTTTTTCTTGTTTATTTATTTTGCAATTGTGGCGATCTGTCTACACAATAAGCCACTAGTTTGGTTGACACAACGCATCCTTTTGTCCTTGTTACATAGAGCTTCCTCGCTCTGAGCAGGTAAATCTTTCTACAAGACTTGGGACGTCATTTCTTTTCAGCCTTTTAAACTTGGTGCTCCCGTCACCACCGAGCTCCATGGCTAGTTGGTTTTTGTGTGTACAAACTTAATAAGGAAAAGTTTTTGAAATTAGTTTTCTTTTTAACCGACTTCAAAAAAGGAGGAGGTTCTTAATTCGTACGCTATTTTTTTTGTATGTATGTTACGCGATAGCGGGGCCAATTATGAATGGATGGATGGATGGGGCGTGAAAAAGCATTTGATGAGGCCGTCAAGCTGAGAGCCACCATTATGGCACTATCGGTGTTTGCAATGGTGACTCCCATTCTAGAGACTTTGCCTCAGCTTACCATCAGGCGAGGTGAAGTCATGTTGACGAGACCGACATAAAAAAAAAAAAATTGAAATTTTTTTTTGGTTTAAAAGAGGCTACATCTGAGGTGGTCCCATATCCAGGGTATCAGGATTTGATGCTGGGATTTTGGGAAAATCGTGGGGAAATGATCAAATTTACGGCAAAAATTCTGTTTTTGATACCCTTGTACATAATGAACCTCATAAATAGGTACTTTTCTATATCTGTACACTGAAAAGTAAAAAATATTAGTTTGTGAAGTCGATTTTTTAAACGTAGTTATAATTTATTGCTATCTACCATCTATAGACATCTTTATATCCTCGTAAAGTAGGAGTTTTTTTATTGTCGATAGGCTTGCATTTGACCATAATCTCACCTGATGGAAAGTAATGATGTGGTCGACGATGGATCACGCTTACCTAGAAGCAACCTATTCACTCTTGACGCCTTTAGTTTTCCATCAGGCGAGGTGAAGTCATGTTGACGTGTCCTATGTAAAAAAAATGTGTGACGTCAACATGACTTCACCTCGCCTGATGGTAAGCTAAAGGTAAAGTCTCAGGACCGGGGTCACTACTACATACACCGATAGTACTACAGTGGTGGCCCTCAGCTTGACTCAGCATGGTTAACCGTCGCCATTTTTATAACAGTTTCGTCTTTAGCTCGTTCTGTCTGTAGGCTTCTTGACGGAACCACACTTCGCTTTTCGCTATTCGCCTACGTGTATAACAACAAAGTGGGAAAGGCGTATTCGTATATATTTGCTTTATTCAAATAAATATATTTTATCTTAGCAATCTTATGACAAATTGTGAAGGGTTAAAGTCGTCTATAAGAATTTCATCAGATACATTATTTAATAGGCGAATAATGAATAGTGAATAGCGAAGTGTCGTTCCACCATCATACGTTCATAGTTAAATATAAAAAAAACTACTTAAGTATATGACAATAACTGTTAATTTTATCTATTATACACTTAAAATACGATCAGAATATTTAAATAACAAATTACTTTCAAAGTGTCGTTTATGTATAGTTATTCCTACGATCTAATCAGAGCAGAATGCAGTGAATAAGTGGGTCTCATTATCATTTGTATTTTATTTCATCCTAAAGTCAAGTTTTTATCACCTTATGTGAAACACCAATGACACTTAACAAGCAGAATGAATTTCTTACCAAATTCACTTTTATTAATCTATAAACTACTAGCTTTTGCCCTCGGCTTCGCCCGCGTGGAAGTAGGTATTGCCACAAATTAAACGACTCTCCAGTCTACTCCACTCTCCACTCCATTCTACACTTCACTCGCCAATCCACTCCATTCTCCACTACACTCCACTCCAAAAATAAAGGATAAAAAGTCTGTCTCATGATAAAATCTCATGTCCGTCTCCTGGTTCTAAGCTGCCTCCTTACCAATTTTCAGCCAAATCGGTTCAGCCGTTCTTGAGTTATAAATAATGTAACTAACACGACTTTCTTGATATATATAATATATATCTATAAACTATTATAAAATTGTGAAATAGCTATGTCTGTACATTGGCAACATGAAAAAAATGGGTTAAGTATGGTTATATGAACAATTAATATGAACACAAAAATCTTTTTTTTGGAATTTTTGTCTGTTTGTGCATGATGGACGAAAAAACTAGTCCTAGGTCGGTTGAGTAGACTCGGAGATATAGTCAAAAACACGAAGACCGACGTCCACGCGGGCGAAGCCGCGGGCATGGGTTAGTGAATAACATTGACAAAAGTCACCATTAGCAAATTACAATATAACGGTCATTAAATATATTATTTATAACCAATTAATCTTATATATAGGTATTCATTTATTAATAATTACTAGTAGGTAACTCAGTCTGAACACAACGCAATGTTTAACCTTTTTTTCGACTGGCAACAATAACTAACGCCCTGTGTTGCCATGTTGTTGTCTACATAACTCATTATAACATTATGGGGTTGTCAGCGATACTGTTTTTAATGATAATGGTATTTCCTTTTTTTGTGTTTATGGTAATACTGAAATGATTTGTTTCTTGTTTTAGGATTCGATGAATATTAATTCAGTTTTTCATATGGGACCTTTTTGTATTGTGTAATTTTTTTATGTGAATATTTTGAAAGGTGCGTTAAAGTTTCAAAAAGGGTTTAATACGATTTTGGTAAAATGGAGTATCACCCTGGTGTTGCAAGCTCACTGCCAATTAAGTGGCTCCAATATAACAATGTCTTACATGAGAAATCTATTTCAATTCAAGTGAAACCGTGCATAGCAAATGTCTTAATCAGAGTCGAATCGGGAATAGGATTCAAGCAATTTATATGGAACCTTTGACAAACTGATCAGCCAATCTTTTTAAGATTACCGAAGTATTCTAAGAGCCTCGAGAGCTCACAGGAGCGAATTATCTTTTCAATAAAAGGTTCATTTGTTTGGTCCTGGAAAATACTCTGATGTTTCATAGTTATCTAGGGTCTGAAGATGGAAATGGTAAGTGGTCGTAGGAACTTCTAAGCTAAACAAGATAACGTGTGGTGGTAGAAATTTGATGGCACAAATTTGTCACAAAATTCGGCTGGGTAGGTACCACCGTGCACGATTGGGTAAAACCTTCCATAGTTATTCAATCTTGGTTGGATTGCGTTCAGGGGTCAGCAAGTGCATAGCCGGGCAGGGGATTGTGGTCGCAGCACTAGTAGGACCGGTAGGTGTCACGCGGTGCTGTGACGACAATCCTCTTTTGATGAGGCCGTCAAGTTGAGTGCCACCATTGTTAACATGGCGCATATGTGTAATGGTAACCCTCTTTTCTGAGACTTTACCTTCAGCTTACCATCAGGCGAGGTGAAGTCAAATTTACGTGTCCTTAATTATAGAAAACTGTCATGTTTGGGTTCATAATTATGATTTTTCTGATTATACACTCTTGTCTTCAAAAAGTATTTTTAAAATTAACAACTAATTCTACATTACATGTACTAAGCCACAGTACTAAATCATATCACTAGGTGTCGCCCCTAACTACACAGTGACGGTTCATCGAAAGATATCGATCGTAAACCTCTACGGCTACTGCGCAGATCAATCGATAAGATTAAAAGAGTAATAAAATCTCACGTAACGTATCGAAACAGTCGTTAAATTAATTATTATTATTATATTGATTTTAACGTGAAGATAAAACAAAATTTTATGACACTAATTAGTTCTGCCTCTATGGTCGTAATTACAATTCTTAGGTAGGGTATTTTAGCGTTTTATGAATAGCGGTAGTGAACGCGGCCGCTGCGCAGCAGGCGCGGGTTCGATCCCCGCTCAGTACAAATATTTGTATGCATGAATATGGGTATTTGCATTGGTCTGGTCGTGCCTCGGAGCCTCGGTGCCGGTTGCCATATGAATATCTATGGCAGTCGTCACGGGTAGTTGGAGCCCTAAAAAGTCAACAACAACGGTCTAACTGCAATGCTTCGATATCGCCTATTATCACCATTGGGTTGTGAAGGTCAGATGGCAGTCGCTTCACGTAAAATATCAAGGTCCAACCAAATCCGCAGTTAAGACTGGTAAAAGCGGACCCCAGATTCCGAGGTGAAAGCTTTGGATGCGACTGGGATTAACGCTAGGTTGAAGAAGAAGAAGATGAGACTAAAAACAAATTTTAACACGTCTGCCAATTTCATTTCAGATACCCATTTTTTAATACTGCCCCTAGCTGGCTAATGGGGGTAGTTATGTCGGACTTGAACTGACTAAATCCGCACACGGTCTTGGATCTACAGACGCTGGTCTATAAGGTGGCCCATAAGGCATTACCCTCGCACCCCGATTGATCCTTGGCCATCTACGGTTTTCAGATGGCCCCACTCTGGTCTAGGAACCAAGGTGTCTCCATCCTGCCCCGGGAAAGAGGGGGAAGCGCTCCTCACCTCGCCACCCCGGTCCATCTCCAATACCCAGGTGTAAATGCTTTTGATGAGAAAGAAAGAAAAGAATGAATGATATTTCTTTCTAATTTCTAATTTCTAACAGCTAGTGATAGATATAAATAAATAAATAAATAAATATTCTACAACATTCTACACATCGCTCCCTAGACCCAAAGTAAGCTTAGTTTAACTAGCTTGTGTTATGGGTTCTAGAATGCTGATAAACATACTTATGTACTTTTTTTGTAAATACATACTTATTATACATAGAAAGAAACACCCAGACCAATGCAAATAGACATATTTATGCATCCAAATATTTGCACTGAGCGGGAATCGAACCCACGCCCCCTGCGTGGCAGTCGCATGCACTGCCGCTAGTTAGTTCATTTTCTTGACTACCGTCCAATATATCAAAACTTGAATATTGCCAAGTATAAGTGTTTTTCATAAACATATTAAACAGGCATTAAAATTGATTTAACGATGTGTCAACGGCATTACACGCTCTGTGAGGTTATAGTTTGTCAATAGGTTGCGCCCACGCATGCTTGATTGATTGAATGAGCCTTTAATGTCATATTTCAGTGACAAAAGGTACAGTCACACGGTGGTCTTACTTAACATATTGACAAATAAGGTATGTTAATTATTTATATAGAAAACTTTTTTTAGTAAAAAAAACTTTTTTTTGTTGGTTGGTCCATCACTACCATGGTGGTAAAAAAAACTAGTGAGGATCTCCTCCCACCCCTCCTCATGCCAGGCGAGGTGAAGTCATAATTGATACAATAAATATAAAAAATAGAGGTGTATCTTTTTTTTTATATACTACTTAGGTGGCGCACACGCGCTGCCTACCCAGAAAGGGAAGGGGGGACGGCTGGGAAGAGGCGAGGAGGCTAGGAAGGGATGGGAGGAGGAGGGGTACAGTGAGCTTTGGCTACCCTACTTACCGGCGGGAATACAACACGATGGTTATTATGGCCGCGGTGTTCTGTAGGGCGGAGGTACTACCCCAGTCGGACAGCTCATTTCGGCCGGGAGATACCGTCGTGTCCTACCTCCTACAAATATCACAACTGTGTCACGTGTACAAAGCGTAGATAGTTTATTGATTAAGGAGTTGGTTTTACGATCGATTGGTCACGGGTTTGAACCCAGTCCATTACAATAACGACGTGAACCTACTCCGAACACAAGCAATTTAGCTTAGCTTGTGGGTTTAGGAGTATACTAGTCTAGTGATATTGATTACAAATATTTATAAACGCGAATAAGTGAGTATGGATGTATATGTTTACTCTTTCATACAAAAACAGCTGAACGGATTTTTTTTATATAGGATACGTCAAAATAACTTTGCCTCGCCTGATGGTAAGCTAAAGGCAAAGTCTCAGGACTGGGGTCACCATCACATACACCGGTAGTGCTACAGTGGCGGCGGATTTAATTAAAACTTGGCACAAAGATAGTTTATGATCTGAAACAACACATAGGCTATTTTTAATCCTGGGAATTAGGTTCCTGTGGATCACGGGTACAACATTAGAAATTCACGCGGACGGAGCCACAGGCAACAGCTAGTTTCAATTAAGAATATAGACTCATCACGTTAACATTATATATATTTTAAGTAGTACCTATTAGAATTTCCACTTAATCACTAATTCATAACGACAAAACTTTTTCATCCCATATCAATTTCAATCGAATAGTAGTGTCGATTACTGTTCGATTGAAATTGATCGATTCGATTGATTCGATTCAATATCTGCTCCAGTTTCCACAGAACCAAATGAATAGGGAAAGTCAATGAATTAAGATGTTTATCGCTAAAAATCATTATACGTAGTGTGCGTCATTCGCCCACATGCGCTGTTGATTGATCGCGTGTAACGGAACGTGAGCTTGACAGCGAGGCAGAAGTTACTTTTTTTATACTACGTAGGTAGCAGATAAGCACATGGCACACCTGATGGGAAGCGGTCACCGACACCTTTGGACGTGTGTAAGATTAAGGGTACACACGCGCTGCCTACCCTTAATGGAAGGGGGGAGGGCTAGGAAGGTGTGAGAAGGGTAGGACGGGGTGGGGGAGGACTACATAATAATAGGTCTCATTGCATAATGCAACTTTATTTGTGTTTTAGGTTTTAAAGATTTTAATTTTTATACGCGGATCCCTAATCCTTATTTCAAAATTAAAGTAGTCTAAGTTACGCCTTGTTACATCACCTATCTGTCAGTGAAAACCCTGTTAAAATCGGTCCAGTCGTTTCAGAGATTAGCCGGAACAAACAGACAGTCAGACAGACAAAAAATAGACGCAACTGGGAATCGTGATAATCTTTATCATAAACATGGTAATTATATCATTACCGTGTCATATTTAATAGATTTATTTCAAAGAACTTTATGTAATTTATATCATTGTCTATTAAAATAAATACAAAGATTATTTAAATCAACAGATCGAACACTTCTTTCCTTTAAAAAATAAATCACACTATGCAACATCTGTCTTGCATCCACCTGTTTATTACAACTGCCTCCATATTATTTAGGTTGTGTACACACTAAGTAATTAAAAATGAATCTAATTGAAAGTTTACGAGAATATTGTGGGAAATTAATAAAACGAAACTATTTATTTAGATGGATCGTAAATCTTGTTATAGCGTTTTAATGTTTCCTTACCAGCGTCGTCTGATTCGTGTAACTAGTTTTTTTTATTCTCCTAATTACCTAAAAAACATTTAATTAACATTTTGTTGAGTTGATATCGTGGTGAAAAGAATTTTACTTCAGGGTTAAATGGTAAACGAACAATTGAAAATTTGTTGTCACATCTTGCCGCCAAATTCTATTTTCTCACCTAACTGATGAAGGTTTTTATACAACTGAGGTGGCAGACAAGCACATGGCCCACCGGATGGGAAGCGATCACCGTGGCTTATGTACGTGTACAACTCCAGGGGCTGGAGGGGGGGGGGGGGGGGATTAGGTGGTAGAGGGAAATGGGTATAACGCAAGGATGATGATGAGGTATGCCTAATAATTTTTGATCGAAAAAAGTGATCATTCAGGACGGGACTTGAACCCGCGACCAGTTCCTTACAGGGGGAATGCTCTGATCAACTGAGCTACCTGCCCCCGTAGACAAACGTCACAGCGTAAATTGCTAAGGAATCGAATAGATTAGGTCGACCAATCACATCCGAGCTCGTCGCCGGGGTACGATACGCGCGCCGCGGCGTGATCACGAGCTGGAGTGTGATTGGTCAATCTAATCTTTTCCATTACTTAGCGATTTGGACTTGTGACACTTGTCTACGGGATTCTCGAATTTTTCCGATATATTCTACTGCTTAGGGCGCCTGTCAGTAAGTGCTGAGGTTTGTGTTCGTCGGGCGTAGTAGGTGGCGAGTGGCACGATAAAAAAGTGACTCACAGGCGAGTTTACTACTTTTTGGATCTCTAGTGGTCGGCTTCGTTGTGTGATTCTACCTAGCACGACCCCGGATGATTATCATAATTTTCATGTAGTACAGATTCATGAAAAAAAATGTACTTTTTTGTACCATAGAATAAAATAAATGTACTCTGATATTTTCGCTGATAAAACGTAGGTGCCTAAAGGGACCATTCACCCTCGCCTTCCCTAACCTCTCCTCACGGCAAGTCCACCTGTTTCCTTCCTAGGTAACATTCCAGCATTAGAGCCCTAAATACTGATTTATTCCTTTAGCTTCCAATTTCATGGCTAGCTCCGATGTAATGGTACCCATGGGGGTTCGCACGCGTTAAAATATAAAGGTCTGTGAAACGCACGGAGCAGATTTTAGGTGAACACGCTAAACTCACATTAATGTAAATACAATTAAAGTAATAGTACCTACCTACAGTACTACAAACTGATGTAATTAATAAAAGTTTCATTCATTGTTTTTCTTCTCTTAGAAATTGCTTTGAATAAACGAATCGTTTAAAATTTTAAATAGATTTACTATCTAAGACGAATTATAACAACTGTCTGTTAATTTCAAAACTCTTGAGTCCTAAAAATTTAATGACGCTTTATTCTTCATAAAATCTAATCTAACCTAACCTAACCTAACCTAACCTAACCTAACCTAACCTGTAATTTTTTTTTTTTATGTTAGTCTCGTCAACATAACTCCACCTCGCCTGAAGGCAAGCTGGGGCAGTCTCTGGAATGGGAGTCACCATTGCAAACACCGATAGTGCCACAATGGTGACTCTCATGTATTGTAGGACCTTATATTATGCTTATTTTTCTTTATTTTTTGTGTAGTTGCATTTTATCTTGTTTAAAATTTGGTACGTCATCGTAACTCTTAGTATACAACAGTGGTTCTCCATGATATATAGTTGACATGAAAAATACCGTGCGGATCTAGTCGGCTCTAACCCGACATACCCACCTTGGGTATGTCGGGTTTGAAGTTGTAGTACCTAGATGGGAACCACCGTTTTGGAATGAATGGTGTCTAAAATCGCAGCCCGTACCCTCTGGACCTTACTCTAAGTTCTTACCATCCAGCGGGGTTAATTGACAAAAAACAAGCTCAAAAGAGATACTGTAAATAAACTTATAGTTAAGTAATTATTATAGTTAAAACTCACCTGGCTTATCTAGATCGCTTAGAAAGTCCTCCGTATCCGTGTAAGCAGTTGTGTGGCCTAGAGCCGCGAGGACCGCGAGCCAGGCCCACGCGACTCTGCAGTCGGGCCCCATGGCCTCAGCGCGCCTCAGCAGAGAAACATCACTCACTAACACTGACACATCCAGAATTACACTACACTCACTATACCCGGGTGACAGTTACCTGTGAACAAAAATATAATACCATGTTAGTATATTAATAATTGATAATTTCTGAAAAAATATGAAATGTTGCGCCCGCCGACCGCAGAATGTTTCGCTCAGCCTCTGCGACACAGCGCGATTTTTTTTATGTCGGTCACGTCAATATGACTTCACCTCGCCTGATGGCAAGCTAAAGTTAAAGTCTCAGGAAGGGGGTCTCCATTATAACAGCGACAGTGCCATAATGGTGACCCTCAACTTGACCGCCTCATTAAACGCTTTTATACGCCCCACTTAAATGTACGATGCTCACCCCTCCCCCTTTAGGGGAGGTCAAGGGAGCCACCTTAAAATCGTAGCTAGCCCGGGATCAGCTGGGGTGCGAGGGCTATGTCTATTGGGTAACCTTATACCCCAGTAATTGAGAACCGAGACGGGGGCAGCAGCGTGCGGTTTTAGTAGGTTTAATTCCGACATAATCGCCCCTGATGTAATTATGTATGTGAATTCTGCATGATAAAAAATGAGGATATTGCGTATGTATGGTAGTATGTATATTGAATAAGAAAGGCCCAAAACGATCGTGAATTTTAATACAGGCGTAGGAAGAGACCTCTTCCTGTATGTTATAATAACACCCACACTTTGTTAGCTATTGATTTCGGTAGGTAATAGGAAATAAATTTTAGAAAAACACAACATAATGTTAATAAAAAAATCAAAGTAAATTCGCTAAAATAGAATAAAATGAAATGGCCTAAAAGAAACTTAATATTAGACGCCGATGAATATGAAAATACTACCTACGTAAGTAAGTATTTTGTGTAATTACAATTTTTGTAAACATACTAGCGAAATAAGAACCTAAAATTTAATTTGTATCATTTAATTTTCGTTGCGTAAATATAATTACTTTGCCGACTTCCGCAAACAACTCAAGTGACGACCACTCCGCTGTTTATCGTGATATTCATAGTCTCACGTTTCTATGAAATATTTTTTTTTAATCCCATGACCGTTGTAATCAAGAAAATATAATTTTAATTTGCTATATAACGCCTGAGATAAACTTCCGGAAAGTATGGGAAAAAGAATAATTAAAAATTGTATTTAATCGTCTACAGGATAAGTTCGAGACTTTATAATTTCACTAAGTAGAAAAACTGAATACCTAACGCTTTTATCAACATAACATAACATAACGTAAACTCCCGCCTATATCTCCGAAGGGGTAGGCAGAGGTGCTAGCACCCACATTTCACCAGTTTATGTTTAGCACCCAATGTAATAGGTGGCGAATCTATTGCCATTAACCGGGCACTTATAAACCTGCGATAAATACACACATAACTTCGAAAAGCATCGACAAGTCATTGGTGTGTGCCATGGTAACCTGGGATCGAACCCGAGACCTTCGTCTTAGCAGTCCATTACCCATTCCACTAGGCTACCGAGGTAATTTATCAACCCGGGAATCAAACTTACAATTACACACAAAAATAAATGCAAGCATATGGCATGGATCCTATACGTTAATCATTGTAACGTACTTCATTGTAACCTACCCATAAACAAAATTCATTCAATCTATACTTATGATTTGTGTATTGCAATAAAATCTTTACCACCCAATGCAGTAAATCAGGTTAACAAAATAAAGAACAACAGATAAAAACAACAGGAAAAATACAATTGAGAAATTCAATAAGGAAGTACTGTAACTCAAAATTCCGGGTACTTATTTAACTTTTGGAAAGGGGAGATTTTATTTGGGAAATTTTCGGATTATCTTTTCCTGTAAAAGCAGTAGCAACAGGGGTGAATAATACTCTCAATACTTTTGAGGGAATGCTGTAAATGTCAGTATCTTTATTTTGCAGTAAAGGTGTTTTATTACAAGGACAATAAACGCCGAAAAATGATAAAATGCACAGAACATCTGTCATAGGTCTTGCCACGCAATACCTGTTTTTTTTTCTTTTTTTCGTGCGGAAATCCTCATGGATACATCCCCCTTTTTTTTTTTTTTTATCGTGCGGAAATCCCCATGGATACCACCCTCGTCGGCCATCGGGGGTGGTTATGTCGGGATCGAACCGACTAAAACCGCACGCCGTCTCGGGCCTTAGTAACCGGGGTGTAAGGTTACCCAATGGGCATATCCCTCGCACCCCAGCTGACCCCGGGCCATCTACGGTTTTAAGATGGCCCCCTCGACCCCTGGAAAGGGGGGGTGGGGCGAGCATCGCGCCACTTCGCCGACGGTGGGGTGTAGGGTGACAGGAGGCCGTCCTGTCACCCAACCGTCGGCGCGCAGACAATCAGCTCGCCCCCCGCTCGCTCCCCACTGTGCCATCTGCTAGTCAGAGGGACACGTGGAGAGCCTCGGAGCAGCCCTCTAGAGGGCCACTCCCACCCCGGCCGGATTGGCCGCAGGCAGCAGCGTCTCCCGTGGCGAGTGGGAGGCGCTGCTCGCCTCCGTTGCCCAGGTGCACCACGTGGAGGTTCCGGCCCGCACCCCGGATACATCCCCCTCGGCTAGGCGGGGCAGTTTATGTCGGACTCCTACCGACTAAAACCGCACGCCGTTTTAGGTCTATATGCGCCGGGGTATAAGTTGGCCCATAAGTCATTTCCCTCGTACCCCGACTGACCCTCTACCATCTTCAATACACAACACCCATCTTAGTAAATCTATACTAATATTATAAAGAGGTAAAGTTTGTGTGTTTGTTAAATTGTAAGGGGTAATCTCGGGATCTACTGAACCGATTTTTAAAATTCTTTCACCAATAGAAAGCCATAGGCTTGTCATAGGCTATATTATATTTTATTGGAAAACTGGAATTTCCACCCGGGCGTAGCCGGGTGTCGGGCGCTAGTATAAAATAAAATAAAAATTGTATTTAGGTACATAAACTAACATTAACATTATGATTCTTCGTCAGTTTTTTTTATGTCGATCACGTCTATATGACTTCACCTCGCCTGATGGTAAGCTAAAGGTAAAGTCTCTGGAATTGGGAGTCAACATTGCAAACACCGATATTGCCACAATGGTAGCCCTCAGCTTGACGGCCTCATCAAATGCTTTTTCACACCTCGCTTAAAGGACCCGGAACTGTAGGAGGAAGGAAACACGTGAGCTGGTGAAGAAAGTGACATTGAAAAAGTACTAAACCAACATACCACCCAACTGTATGGGAGCTATAGTCTGCTATTATTATAAACTACCCTACAGTTTGGTAGAAGATAATGTGAGAAAAACTGTGTGTGTATCTGAGAATAAGTAGGTACTTTTTCTTTCTTTCTAATTTAGATAAAATAAAAAAAAATTCCGGCGACTTTATCTATAACTTGCAAAATTCTACAAATTTATCTTATCATTTGCCAAGTGCTCGTGCCAAGCAAAATTCTTCCTAGCAAACAAAACCTTTATTTTCATAACATTAAATAAAATAACATTAAGTTATCAAACAGTACAGTCGTCGTCAATAATTTAAGAAACCTTTGTGTTTCCAGGTTGTAGCCTCTCAAAAAGGGATGAAAGGGCTTCGTTTTAAGAGATTTGATTTGTATACATCGACAAGTGATTGTCAGGTAACAATAAAATGTATACAACATTACAAATCGAAAATTTCTTTTGATACTGAATTCAGATTTTAGACAGATCCCCGATCAGGGCAAATATTTTTATGCATGAATATGGGTATTTGCATTGGTCTGGTCATGCCTCGGAGAGCATGTTAAGCCGTCGGTCCCGGTTGCCATATCTATGGCAGTCGTTACGGGTAGTTGGAGACCTAAAAAGTCCAACAACAACGGTCTAGCTGCAATGCTTCGATATCGCCTAATGTCACCATTGGGTTGTTAAGGTCAGATGGCAGTGGTTTCACGGAAAATATCGTAGTTCAGCCAAATCCGCAGCTAAGACTGGTAAAGCGGACCCTAGACTCCGAGGTGAAAGCTTTGGATGCGATTGGGATTAATTCATTGAAGAAGACTGAATTTAGATTTTCTCGCTTCAAGTCTTCCAAGTATTGTGAATAGAATGCAATAGATGGTATTCTCGTTAATTCATCTAACAAAGATAAATTGTCTATGTTAGAAGTAGTTGCACGTTTATAGTGGAATGCATCTATTGCATTATAGACGTGCACCAACTCCTAATACTGAGATTTGTACTATCCTCCATAATCGCAAATCCATACTCCTGGCCATTAAGCAGTCGCTTGCGTTCGTAGATCAATATTGTCTGTCTGTGGATCATACTGTCATTATCATCTTTATCCGAGCATTACTCCTGGTTGCATCCAAAGCTTGCAATTATGAGTCCGGAGTCCGGAAAAAAGGGTAAACAAACGAATACAATATATTATGATGTGAAATGATCACTATGCTATGGTTTTCCAAAGTGTCTACAATATGGGATTCTTCAAGAAGGTTCTTAAAGGGCCGACAGCGAAAGTGCGATGCCCCTGGTGTTGCACACATCCATAGGCCAGGATGACCGTTTGGCATCTGGTGGACCGTGTACTTATCTGCCACGTAAGAGAAAGAAAAACTGAGGCAGCAAAAAATACATGACATCAAATACCAAGTAGTTATATATGGCATATAATTGCTCGTAATACCAGAAAAAATACTTTCAAATAGTATATAAACGCTCTATACATAAAGAATAAGATGTTGATGGAAGAAAGTGAGGGATGTTCTTACGAGAACCCCTGTAAGGGACTGGTCACGGGTTCAAGTCCCGTCCTGGATGGTCATTTTTCACTGTAGCTACTAATTTAAGTCGATTTTAAATGAGATTCAGATCAGTCGAGTCGTATAAGCCAGTTATACGTCCTCCGAAAAGCACCACTAAACCACCTGAAAATTTTATGACGAAAAGTTAAATCATGTTAGCACGTGATTTCATCCCGTTTCTGATTATATCACGCGCCGCCATTGAGAGAAGTTAATTAAAAATTTGGGCAATAAAATAAAAGTTCTCTCGAACTTTCAAAAGAACAAACATAACATTTTTACGTTAAAGAACTTTTTATGTTATCCTTTTCTGTTTGGAAACCACCGATCTACCTCACCGAGGGTATGACAAAACAAAACATTCAACAAAAATATTGAAATTTATCACAAGAAGCGGTTTCAATCAACCAATCAATCAACAACCAAAAAAAAAATTCAAACAATGAATAAAAAAAAAAAAACAATCAATTTGTCTATAATATTGCAGTCCACTGCTAGAGATAGGACCCTCCCATCTAATGTGGCTGGTGGAGCAAATGAGTCCTAAAGTGTAGACTGCGACTTGGCAAACGGAAAGTAGGACGCCTCCAGCATGATGGATGGAAGACCTGAAAAAGGTATCTGGGATAGACTAGATGCGCAAGGCGGAGGATCGGGTGATATGGCGTACATTGGAAGAAGCAAGCCTAGACCATTACTTTATAAAAGCAAATATTATAACAATGTATGGTAAAAGAATAATAGTAATACAGGAATATTCTACACAGCGTTATTTAGACCCAAAGTAAACATAGTTGAGCTATACTTTGGGTCTGCTTGTATTATGGGTCTTTTTTATACTACTTAGGTGGCAGACAAGCACACGGCCCACACTGATGGAAAGCGGTTACCGTGGCCTATGGACGCGTGCAACACCAGGGGCGTCACACTCGCGCTGCCGACCCTGCAAAAACATTCTAATGCACTTCTTGAAGAACCCCATATTGGTTATAGAATGTGGATTTACATACTTAGATACATTCTTTGTGAATACATACACACCTAGACCCAAGACCCAGATAGAAATACTCAGACAAATGCTCATATTCATATTCATGTACACATTATATTTTCACTGAGCGGGAATCGAACCCGCGACATCCGACTCAACAGTCGATACTCTACCGCTACGCCACAGACCAATAAGTATAACCTATCTGTAAATAATTTCACACGAGTTCTGAGGATTACATTGTAACATCTCAAACTAGCACAGGGATTCATAAACTAGGTGGTATTAACAATAACCATCTTTGTTGTAGGTATATCATGTCTGTATAACAGAAGTTCACCTATTCAAATACAATCCAGCATAGGTAATTGCATATCGTTGTTAGCACACCGCATCTAAAATGTAAATACAAAAGTTCAGAATGCCTGTTTACCGAAGCCAATGAAATTTTCTTTCATAAAGCAATGGCGGCTATAGAAATGCAGTTGTGATGTTTTCAGTACAGCATTATATTGCATACAACAGTTAAGTTGACACAATAGCTGTAGAAATATTTATGTGCAAGCAAACAACATTGTAACATTTTCAGTTTGCTGACATAAACGCGCAATATGTATAAAATTAATTTACATTGCTTTAAAATCAAGTTGTGGTCCTTCGAGCCGGATTTAAACCAGCGACTACTGATCTTGCCCGCTTTTAGTCAGAGCAGTGATGGTCATGATAATATTGTATGGTGCATTCAAAATCCGGCTCAAAAGACGCTTACGTTGCGAAAAAAATAAATTAGAAGTCCATTTTGATTTCATTAAGCCGACATTTAAGTGGCAAGTTGTGGGCGACTTCGCAAAACATACACTGACTAATATAATGTGTTATTGAAAAAGGGCAGGTCAAAAGCACTCGAAACCGGTAGTGAAATGACGAGTTTAACTACAGTTATAGAGGAAGCTATATAGTGAAGTATGTACGGATAGAAGAAGATGACGGGCTGAGAACATTACCTAAGAGAAGCCTACAACGACGGAGAGAAAAGGGCGTGGGCATGATATGTATGTTTAGTTTTAATTTTATTTTTACCATTAAATTAAATGTATGTTTATTTTTAATTTTATTTTTACCATTAAATGAATATAAATGCTTTTTAACAGATGAGGAGGTTCTCTCAATTCGACTGTTTATTTTTATGTTAGTTAGGTACCTCAGAACTTTCGATTGGGTGAACCGATTTTGATGATTCTTTATTGGATAGCTGGCACTTCCCGTGTGGTTCCATTCATCAATTTGCTCCGTTGAAGTTTTTAATATGTAAAACCTACAATTGCTTCTAAAAAAAATCCAAATAAAATTTCTGAAATAACACTTTTTTTTTCAAACCTTCATCAAAAATATGTTGATATATCACTGTTCGTGGCATCATGTTTAAAAACTGTACAAACAAATGAATCGTCACCATCTGGTAACCCTGTTCTACTTTGAGATGGGTACAGGGTGTACCCTTGTCATTTGAGTCTCGCACACACCCTACCTATATTTTTCGGAAACTAATGAGTTGGCGGTCAGAATATAATATAGAAAGCTTGCCTTTAAATTTACCAAATGGTATAGACATGTTGACAAAGTACCGTTTCGTAAATTGAACTTTTCGATTTTTTGGTCCGTGAACGGGAAAGATATTTATAGCTTTATTGTCTTGCTATTGTCCCGTTTAATGGGCAATCGTTTTTAAAATGTATCGTATTTTATTAGGTAGCCTTTTAAAAATAAGGGAAGACAACTAAAATTGACACTTTTTCACACTTTAGATTATTAAGCTTGTCAGCAGATAATATATAATATATTATGAGTAGTGTATATATGCAAAAGGTGGGTGGGGTGGGAGGTTGAATTTGAAGTAAATAGGTTCAAACTAGAGAAGAGTGTTAGGAGATAGAGAACATTGAATATTTATAGAAGAGGCCTAAACAAAAGTATCTTGCTATACGTCCCGATCGCATTTTCGTCTTGTTTCGCATTGTCGCGACTCGCGACTTTCACCTCTCCACTTTGCAATGGGTATTTACAATGCTACTGACGAGCCTACCTAAATTTACCGTTCAAATTTGAGCCATCCAGGTATAAACGTTGCGGTTACACAAAAATATTAAAATCTGGTTGTTGCCTGCTTCCCGTTTTTATGAGAACCTATTCCGGACACAAAATAGTACAATTAACTTATGTGTGATTCCAGACTACAATAATATCCCTGTACTAAATTTCAGCTTGATCTTTCAGTCGTTAAAGCGTGATTGCGTGTTAATCATCTAAACATCCTCACAAATTTTCACATTTATAATATTAGTAGGATATAATAATTATGTATTTTTAAACAAGGGAACAAAATTTAATCTTGTGTTTTCAAAGTCTGGTCACGTATGTCACTCATTGAAAGTAGAACGCTTAGCACGTTATGCTCTAACTATATTTTTACTTTTTAGTTCATCAGAGCGTTAGTAAGTTAATTAAAAAGTACACAATAAAGTTATTGCTGTATCTGCAGCAGTGCAATTAAAACAAACAAATCGATCGGTGTTTCATTAGTGTGCTTCTACATTTTAGTTGCTTCTCATTTTAAAATTCTTTTAAGTCACTAATAAAAAGAGGTTTAATCATGTTATCCATTTCAAAATATTACATATTACATACATGGTAGAACAGCCCGCCATCTGCTTCTGTCCTTTCATACTTCCAGCGTTTCCTCAACAGTCATTAAACCTTTCATGCAAGCCCGCCGGTTTCGAGTGCTTTTGACCTGCCCTTTCTTCAATAACTCTTTACAATATTATGTTGTTAGTAATATAGATATTCTTGTTTCGTTCTTCAGGAATGATGTCAATTTGACTTCAATAAGATCTAATGATAAAACTAATGAAGGAATTGCAACTCTAAAATTTGTATAAATATTTGAAATATGATAGACAAATGAAATTAAATTGAAATCCTTTTTTTAAAACACTCCAGTTAATATTAAAGACTGTCGAAACCAATAATTGTGATAATTTACATACATAACTGTCAAGTTAGAAATAAAAACAAAAGAATGAAGGTAGATGTTGAATTTTCATAACTGTCGATTCAAACAAGACAAAGTAATTTAATAACAACTTAATAAACTCTTAACATAGGTAAGTGATATTTAAATTTTAAAACAGTGACCGCTGAAGAAAAGGAATAATTTTAACTGGGGACACAAAAACTTCATTCTTATTCAGGGGTCGGGCAGCGAATATTCCGTGTTGGTGTGGCGAATGAGATACTAACACAGTGGGAGATATGCGACGTAGTAACAATTTATTTTACTTATTATACCCACCTTTGTGACGTAATAATAATTTATTTCATGTTATTATGGCCGCTTGTGGTCGCACTTTTTTGAGTTATGGTGTCAGCAAGTTTATTTAGTATGTGGTAACAATAGCAACAACGTTACATCGAGCCTTTTTGTGGAGCGTAATTCTTTTTGATATCGGTCTATAGCCGGTCGCGAGTGTAGACGAGCTTTTCCTGAAGTTGCCTATTCCGAAATTGCCATAATTATAACCCCCAGTGGGCGGAAGTGTGTAAATATAGGTGCACGTAACACGCAACCAACATTATTCGAAATTATTAACATTATTCCAACGCATCTGGGTATTTCTTATGCTAATCTAGTGTAGCGTGGTTATGATGTTTTGGTGATTAATACAAAGGAATTGATTACATACAATATAGATTTTAGACATTCTTAAATTACTAAGACAATTTTATTGTAACAGTTAAGTTATGAAGGCTAAATGGTAATAATGAAGAGCTTGGGACTCGATTAGAATACAAAGGAAACTCACTTCTTAACATAGGTTTAACAATTATACCATCTAATAATATAATTTATTGTGACCTCTGCAAGAATCTACGTGACTTCTTGTTAAAACGACAACAGTTGTTTGTAGTTCTGTGATAATGCCAGTTGAAAAAGTCCCTAAATGTTCAAAATCACAGGCGTTCCTAACAAAGGCCTAGAAACGAGATATAAAATATCCAGATTTTCCTCTTTCATCGCTTCGCTTTCCATCTAAACAGACTTTATAATATACCTGTATACATATTCATGTAATAGCCTTTAAAATGATTTATAGCGCGATATTTTCACTTAAATTAAGGGTTCCATGGAAATTGTTCCGAGTTGAACATAATCGTTCATATCTATTGTAAAATTAAGCCAACATAAGCTAAATCATTTTTATCGCTCGGACCGGCTCAATTTCATGAACAATAAAGTTTTATATAATCTTGAACTCTTGTTAACTTGATCAAGGACAATAATACATAGACTTACGGTATCTGGACTTAGATGAATAATAAAGTTGTTTGATTTTAGAGCTTTGTTTCAAATTTTTTGACTTATTTTAACGTAGATAATCTGGGCAAACTTTATGTCATTCGATTGTATACTTGGTGCTATAAAGACATCCACACGATACAACTTTATGATCAATTGGTCAAAATTGACCAAAATTGACCACACGGGCCAATATTTCTATACAAATGACACGATTTAATTGTCAATCTAGTCAATTCGGTCGGAAAATTGTATCGACCCTTTAATGCGGGTTAAATATAATGTTCGACTAAGTCTTTGACTTTTGTGACTGAAGGTGATAGTTTGATAAATTGTTGAAATTTAAGTAGGTAACATATTTTTTTTAAAGATTTAACAATTTAGGAAACTAAAAGAGACTATGATAAACAAAATACAAATACTATGTTCCCAAATATGTAGTGATATATCTTGAAAAATGATTTGACGAAACATAAAAGGGTGAAACAACATAAGTTACGTAAAACTTATAGCGTGCCTGATGTAGTTCTCGTAAAAGTGGCAAAAGATTATTTTTTAGAAAACCTAGTTACGGCAGAAAGGTCTTGTAGTACATTTTTTACGAGGCCTGAAACGGTTTGTATGGCGTCACTTATATTGGAAACCGTAGAGCATGAGTCATAAACTTTAATGGGATCGATGTTAATCTTATGAAATAATTATATACTTAGCCGGTTTGCGTATGACTTAATGGACTAAGTATAATAGGACATTATGCTGAGTAAACTCATATGAAAGTATTTTAATAATACAGGTAACCAACTAGCTGCACGTTGCGGTTTTACCGGTTACTTATTTGTTTGAGTCTCAAAATTACATTACATCTACTGAGGTCTCTCAATCAACTTTCAGGTTGATCAATTAGTTGGTATTGAATTTAATGGTGTTATAGAGTTGGATTCCAAGAATGAATATTTTGTATTGACATAACGGCAATATTGCTAATCTGCTGGTAACGTCACCACAAGAGTCCTGGGCTATGTGGAGGAACTTCATGGAGTTTTACATACATACGTACAGGGGTAGGCAGAGACAGCAGACCGTCGCCTGCCTCTGTCCTGACATACTTCACGCGTTTTCTCTACTGTCATTAACCCTTTCATGCAAGCCCGCCGGTTTCGTGTGCTTTTGGAGTTTTATGGTTTTGTAGATATATTTTTATTTTGTTTTCGTTTTAACTTCCCCGGTTTAAGAGAGATGTTCTATTATGAATGTCTACAGACTCATTAGTATTATTTGTTTTTAGATTATTTACATGTCATAAATAGCAAGACAGTCGACAAATCGATTTGTTCGGTAATCGAGCGTGGAACCGTAGAACCGTTTTGTACGTCATTTAACTTTCCCTGCTTTATTTGTATTGAGTAAATCTTTAACCACATTTGTAAATGTGATCACTTTTTGTAACTTAATTATATTATGTTTATTTATTTTAATAAGTAGCAGCCTAAAAATAATTTTGTGTTTAGAATTGTTCAAGTAACATAACCCAAGTATTTTTTTAAATTTCTGCTATGTGCCTACAACTTTCTGATATAGATATTAGATCAATACTTACACCAAACAAATCACTGAACACAGCTTCTTTTAATATACGACCTTTTGCATGATATATTTTCGGGTCTACCTAGTAGGGAAAGAGCCTATTGTCGTGTGTCGGACTCAACATTTCCGGACTCCGTGCTGGTACTCAATAACACTTTGTCCGACCCGGAAACCGAACCCAAGACTTTATAATCTCTCGCAAACATAAGCGCAAACTTATGTCATGAGACCAACCAGGAAGTTTTTCTTACCCATTTGCAACGAAGTCAATTGAAGATGCTTATTTAAATATAGGGACGAACAATAATTATGATTCATCATCATCATTGTGAGCTTTGGCTACAAAATATGTAAAATATGTCATTACCATACAACTTTCTGCCACACATCTCTCAACAGCTATAATAAACACATAACGACGTATTATAATCAGCTAATAAAACTTACTACTGTTGACATTTCTTAGAACCTGTTTGTACGTTAGTATGTCACTGACTCGGAAATGCTTAACCTTCCGTGAATGGTAGCCGAGTTTTTGTTAGATACCCTGTAACCATTAGAAATGTGTGTTATTGTGCCGTTATTAGAAACAAATATTACCACACACTTATAATACCTATTTATGTAAACTGTATTCAATAACTTAGATTCTTTACGTATACTTAAATTGTGGGTTTTAAGGTAATTGAACCTGCCCTGAAACTCACAGTAAGCCCTGAACACACAGAGCAAGGACTTGAAAGCAAAGAAGATGATTCCAGCTTTGTTGATGCATTATTATAATATTTTTTATTGAATTTAGTTGACCTCACCCTTGAAGCTTGGCAAATTCTAAAGTGGTGGTCTTCAGATTGTCAGCATTCAAGACGCTTTCATATAATTTATATTGATACTAATTAAATATAAAAATACCAATACAAAAGGAAGCCATTTTATTAAGCATCTAATTAAGAGGGAATGAAAAATGTTTTGATAGTGGAAACTCAACTGACTGTGTTGTAACACTTAGTTAAGTTTGCTTTTGTACATCAAATTTGCAATTTTCATCTTACTGTGTATGTACCATAAAGAATTGCAAAGATAATTATAATTAAACATGCTCTTCCACTATATTCTTATAATAGAGCGTTTCTTTTTATACAATAATTTTTATTTACCTTGCTTGTCTTATATCCATCACATACCTACGTAATTTTTTATGAACTGAAGTCAAAGAGGCATTAAAGCAACAATATTGCTTAATCTTGGATTGAAGACTCCATTCATAATCCTATCATACCCGATGCCATAAGAGCGGTCCGAGAAATGACCCCTGGGAAACGCCGCACGTAACGGATCATTGCAGTACGTGTTCATCGTCAATTAAAGCAGCCTTGCGTTAACAATACATCCCTTAAATAATTAAAACATACTTGTACAGTTTAATAACATATAGATTTGAGCTTCTCTTAAATATTCTAAGTAAATTATTTGCAACGTCTTTTTAAAATTTTAGACGTGAAAAGTCCCTCCTTAGAGTAATTACACAAATTTTAACTTGTTTAGGCCTTGGCTAAGTAGTTTAGTAAAAGGTTCGAGCCATAAAATGTCAACACTAAAAGGTTCGAGTTAGTAAAGGCCAAAGACCTCTGTTCTGAGTAAACGATTCCCGAACTGCGGAACGAATTTAGGGTAAACTTAGAATTTTATTGAAACCTATGATGTTACTAAACGAAAGAATATAAATTGAATCCTGCTACCTGTGAGTAGACATATCACCGCTTACAACTGAATAGGTATCATCCATCCATTAGCACTTGACGAAAGTTAAAATGTAATTTCCCACCTTTTTTATTAATCCCACTTATTTAATTTTTTTTAGTTTTGCAATAATGTATCGAAATTTGCACGATTCGTTGACATATATGATTACTTCTCTGCTCCACTAGGCAGTAGTGTGATGATATATTAACCTAATAGCCTTCCTCGATGAATGAGCTATTCAACTAAAAAATAATTTTACAATTCGGACCAGTAGTTCCTGAGTTTAGCGCGTTCAACCGAACAAACAAACGAATTCTTTAGCTTTATAATATCAGTATAGATTTCAAATCATTGAATAGTACACACGCGATTGTGTAATCTATGATGTGGTAATCATAAAATATATCACATACTAAATAAATTAGAGAATCGATTACCTGCCGGAAATGGATTCACTGATCTATTTATTCTACAGACCACCCATCATTCAGTCAAGCAAACACATAAAGCAAATAAGAAACGAATGCAAAACTGTCATGGCACTATTGACAAATTTACAACTGGACGTCTTGAAAAGTTTAAACAGCCGTTACTCTGTTATTTTTACCCAGATGATAATTTCGCTTATGCATATACATGCGTAAGGCACTTAAAACAGATCTCAAGTATTTATTTCACAAACATAAATTAATTATACATACACTAATACACTCTACTAACAGCAAATCTTCCAGTAATGTGTTCTTGCTGATAAAATAACATTGTACCGCATAATTATAGCATAATTTATGGAGGAATATGCATATTGAGTTTAACGACCATGTAAATAATTTTGTGTTGGAAATGAAAAATTTGGTTTTGATGGATAGCACTTAGGTGCTCTAGAATAAGTTCAATTTGAGATTTAGGAAAGGTTTTTGGTGTAACTAAAAATAGAATTTTACGCAATGATTTTCCTTACGGTAGTGAAGCGTTGCAAGCATTTTTTCATAATTAAATAAGTAACAGTTTATTTTTGGCGTGGATACCTAACTGGATATAACATAGCATTATCCGTCCCATTCAGTATTCCGGATTAAATTCATATCGTGTCTCCGACATCAATTATTTTGCCGAGAGAGATGGTTAGCTTCCAGAATAGTATGCTAACCAGCACCGGTAAATCTTCGCCACCATTACTGGTAATCCAACCTTTTATGAGAAGAGCAAGCTGCTCAACCCTCCTTCCATTTAATTTCTAATAGATTGTGTAATGTTTTAATATCTTAATTTATCATAATAACAATTCTAATGGGTGTTAAAAGTTAAAAAGTATTTCTTGGTTTAAGAGCAACTTAACCTCGCTTTAGCCATTTCTGTCCACAAAAACTTGCTTTTTAAATACTATTTGTGTATAAAGGATAAATTCACAAAAATATAATAAAAGGAAGAGGATAATAAAAAATTGGAAGAAAAGAGATAGTAAGCCAAAAAACGTCCAATACTGTATAATCACAATATAATCTATCGTCAAAGCACCCTCTTCACATGCTCCTTCAGCACCAGATCAACATAGAAAGAGAAAGTAGCACTGATAAAGTCGTACAGAATGATTTACTGATATAAAAAAGGTTCATAAACCGTAGTGAGTGAGTGGGGTGTAATTGAAACTATATGATTTATATCATCCCCCTCATAGCTGTGTTATCTACAGCCTTATTTTCGCAAAGCATGAGTAAACAAAGGCAAAATGGATGGGAAATAATGGGCGGGTAATGTTTTATTTTCACGGTATAACAGTTGTTTTACGGGGGAGTTAGTTTCAGCTTATGATGATAAGGTTCGTTTTATGTTTGTTAAACTGGATTAAGTGCCTTTCGGTTTTGAGGATCGTAATCGTCCAAATGGAGTTCAAAGTTTGGTAAATGAGGTGATTCGTCTAATGCTGTTTTTATTTTCCTAAAGTCTGAAACCACAATATTAGGAATTATAGAAAAAACACATGAAAACTTTTTTAGTGCCTGGACTGTATTAGTTAATTATGGATATTGACATGACAGAAAACATAAATCCGTACTGTACGTACCGTACTATATAATATCAGTAACAGGTATCTGAAATCTCTGATGTATCAAATATCGATAAATCTTTAGCAGGTGAACCGTGTGCATGTATGCTGATTTTTTTTAGTATAAAATATTAAATAGGTACCCATATTTATGTTTATACGACGAATATCAAATAAATTAATAGTACGTGTGTAATTTTGTCATATTATAATTCTATGTCACATTGTCTAATTACAATTATTACTCTGGACCTAAAATGTTGAATACGTTATGAAAGGCTCAAAACTTGATAAAGTACAAGCTCGTTGCTTACCTGTCAGTATTACCACGACTGAAAAGTTCTCTGTTAGCTAGTTTCACAGTTTTGATTACACCAAGCAAACATTTTCAGATAAAAATGTTACACACAGAAGTTCATAATTATTTAAAGACTTTTAGTGTAACTGCTCTCAAGCAAATATCAGTCAGGAAATGAAGACGGATTTTGAGAAAAACCCGTCCTCAACTTTTGGATAAATTATAAAACTAACCTTGGATGTTGATTTTTCATTTCTATAGTCAATTCGCTATTTCAGTATGTCATATTCATATTGCAAGTTACTATTTTATTGTCTGTTAAAAAAAATTGACTGCCTACTGACAGACCTACGTGATCTAACAAATGATTCTCTTTTATTGTCTTTTGAGGCAAGGAACTCTAAGAACAGCAGAATTCTAAGCACATAGGTATCCAAGTTATCTACTGTGATCTAAAATTAATCAGCAGTAATGACGCAACAGCCATAATTAGAGACATAAGCAAAGATGAAAAGACAATTATTCTAAAATAAGTCCCTATAAACTACGACAATATCTAATATTGTCGTGACAAATCACAAATGACTACACACAGCGAATTCTTATCCCAATTCTGCTGAAACTGATGTAAACACAATGGAATACCGCGTCTCTACCGTTATACCCAAACCTCCACAGAAAGGGTTTCAGTGCGGAGTCAGTGAATTATGGTCTTTTAAAATCTTTTTTCTTTGTTATCGTTAAGACTTTGCCGTTGCGATAAAGAAGATTACACCATTTATCTTGAGCTTGACTTAGAAACATTTGTGCAGTTTGTATAATTTTATTTTTCGGGTCAGTCTGAGACAACAGAAATTCTTGGGGCATAACATTTGTTATTATTAGATACTTCTCATATTGATTACCTTCATTTCCAATATAATGTAAATCAGTCCGATTGCTTTAGTTTCTGCCTATTCTTTTTCTTTATTTTCTTATTTCATTTATGTTGATAGTTTGTGATTCGTGTTCCTAGAGAATAATGTTATGTTTTTTTTTCAGAGTAGCATTTATTATTTTAATATTATTAAAAGTCAAAATCTGATTGAATAGTATCTATAACCGTTTCTTGATAAAGACATCGAAATGTTCCATAATCAAACAATTCTCCACCGAATTGACGAAATTGAACCCGTAATTGAGCCAAATTAAACACTTCCTGCACTGTAAGAAAATCGTCGTTAAATCATTCGATGGTAAACGTCAACCCTTCCATGAATATTCCCGACCTTAACGATATCGATACGGCAGCTAAAATTGAGTTTCTTAATTGCCTATCCACAACAGAAAATACTTTGATGAAGTTCCTTTCGGTCAGTAGGGAAGGTTTTGTAGAAATTTCATTAATATTTTTTTTGGCCTCCTGAAACCACGGGGTTGGGGTAGAAAGTTTTTTAATCTTGCTTGAGGTCGTCTGCTCTGTGAATTACATTTACCTTCGGCTCAAGCTAAATGTTTTTTCCTATTTTGTTTATATCTGAGATTGATGTCGGAGTTTAACAAAATTTTGGATTATCACTTTATGGACGAATTGATTTGAAATTTGCATTTTGGCATAATTCATCATCGTAATCATCTTAATATTATTTTCAATTGCATATAAAGCATTGTTTTCCGGGGGGATGGATTGGACCCCGAAAGAGAAGCGTGTGCCGGAATCTAAAAAGGCAAGCTGAGTAGTTTAACTTAACCGTACTTTCCTATTAATCGTGAAATACATTATTAACACGTTGAAGAGTCCTAATCAAGTAAGACAATTAGAGCTCTATTTTAATGAATAAACTTTGTTAACATTCTAAAATGTAATCAAAGCAAGCATCTTAAAATAACAGCTAAGTACGGAATTCTAATTTAGGAAAAGCCTTTTATTAGGGACCCTGAAACACTGTTAAAATTTCCTCATCCCCTTTCGACTTACAGTCTCGAACAGAGGCCGGGGACATAAACAGAATTTTACTACGTTCCTTGAACTACAACCGATAACTCGAAGCAAACCCTAAAAATCAAAGTTATCCCAGATTGGAACACTAAATATTATCATCCTCGGAGGAAACGAGTTGAGGAAAAGGTCAGCGGACCGTGCACTGAAACTTGAAGGATCTTGGAGATAATATCGTTTACTATCAACTAGATTTGGTTCCTGGCTTCACTTTTATATTTTGGAATTGTGAAGATTTTTTTTTCCAAACGTATGAAGTAAAATATAATTATAAAATCTTGCAATAAATAGAATAGAACACATTTCGAAGCACAAAGAAAAATCCTTATGACTTGGAGCATTATTTTTGTAACAAAGAATGTCGAATTATCGCAAATAAATGTTGCTATTTCATGTAATCAGTTCAATCATATTTATTAAACTACATTTTTTCTATAGATAATAGCAAGATGTTATGTAGGTACCTATATACAATTATGTTTCTTAACCGCTTATACAATAAGCATTGTCTACCGATAACAACGATCTAGAAAACTAAAAGAAACAAGTTATGCACTTGTTTAAAACGTTCCGTCGTATTTCTATACCCTCGTTCTAAACTCTTTATGATCTACTAAAGAGCTCAAATACTCAGGATATACTGTACGTAGCTTTACGTATTTTCTACAGTACGTACTAATGAAATATATGCTAAGCACTCACTTCTTCACTGACAAGTATATTATATTCTGGAAAACTAGATTTCACTTACAAGTCAGGATTTGCATTAAATTACCAAAATATATACCAACCAATCTTAAGGCTTTAATGGGCATTTAAAGAGACGCAGAAGAAAATCAACTCAATCTCTTTAATATTATATCATGCAACGATTACACAGTATTTCCAATCGATACTATTTTGGTTAATACTGTAATCTTACAGAGTTAGGGACTGTTATATTACGTCACATTAGGATAGTTTAAGGGTTTCAACGTGAATGAACAAACGGACATACAGGACCGATGCCAAACTGTAAAAAATAAACTTAAATAAGGATTACTATGAAAGCTTACTTTACATAAATAAGTATTACTAACAGATCCACAAGAGTTTGTTTGTGTTGATAGTTGCTGAAAGGGAAGAGGCTCAAAGGTTTAGCTTCTTTCCTTTAAACCTTTCAAGATCGTGAGTTTATTGGGATTAGGTATTGAAAAAAGCTTTTCGAAGGCCTTTTATAAATCCGTACAATATCTATAAAGTCGTGAGGCTACTTATGGCCCTTAAATGTAGCTCAAGATTTAGACAGGTTGTAAACGTAAAATTTCTATTTAACCAAGAAGGAATATCTATATTCTTTTAAATTATTATTTCTCTATTATTTTAAGTTTCATTATTCATAAATGTATTCCACGCACTAAGAGTATATAAATGCCATCGCATCTTCTCAGGTGTCATAATAATTATGCTATCAAGATATACTCCAGCACCTTATTAGAAGGGAAATAATATCGTAGTTCCATTATTATAGTTTTCTTAAATGCCCAATTGCTTCCGTCCATTACAATGTAAATTATATTATAGTGTGTCTATGTAGGCAGTGTACTAGACGGACTTAGATTCCGAAATCACACCTTCATAAGTCTGATAATTTCACCAATACACTGTTATTGTTTGAAGAGAATTTGAATGGTATTAAGTGGTATTATGTCACTTCTATGCCACCCAACAAGTCTCTAGCCTAAAGCGATCATAAAATACTACAACTTTACCGAAACAAATAACAATGTTTTGTAAAAGCCTACAATAGCTCAAAAGCTTTTGAATAGGTTGTAAAGGGATGTTCAACATTATGTAGTTTGGTAGTTGCAAACTTTTCGGCCTAACAGGTACAAAACCGAACCAGTTTTGAAAGGATAATATTGTTTTAAATAATTTGTAGGGTCATTTGGAAAAATTCACGAGTTTGACTTCACAAGGAGTACTGTTATCTTTTTCAGGCTGGAATGCTTGGATGACACGATGATGAATATCCGAAGGAAAGAACTACAGAGTTTTAATAGTTACTTGGTAACTAATATTCACATGCCATTTAGAAACTTTTAACTTTACAAGACATTTTTTTATATCGGTCACGTCAATATGACTCTTCGCCTAAAGCTGAAGGTAAAGTCTCAGGAAGGGGGTCCCAATTACATACACTGCCTTACGTTTTTTCTACCATTTGTACAGTGGTTTGTATTTTGATAAATTTTATTGGTCAATCATTGCCATAACTATCTTCAATCATCGTCAATCACATTTTTTAAAACTATGACGATTGAAAGGAAGTTACTTCAGCAGATGCTAATACTGTAGAATACTCACTCTAATTTAGAGATTTAATGAGTACACAATCTAGGGTTTATTGAAGGTATTAGAAAGACTTTTACCTTCTCTAAAGTGATCAACTGTTATAGGTTTTGGTGACCCTTACCGCCACTAAAGGTAAATAAAACAAAAAAGATTCTTCAATATTTCAAAATGTGACAGTACCAAGAACCTTCACAGTCAAATAAGCTTTAACATTCAAATATATTCAATTTAGGAAGTTCTATATTCCATTCCCTAACAAAGAAATCATAATAAAGATGCTATCTGATAGAGAAAACCTCAAGTTATTCCCTCCATTATCAAGTCGATCCGTATATCATCTCCTAACATAATAAAACACATCGGAGAATAAGAGGCACCCCATAAAGGTCCCATAAAACCATTCAAGTTCCGTTCGCCCGTCAAAGATGTGTCTGAGCATTAGCTGAAGTAATTTACGCGTTTTTTTATATCCTACTTGAATCACAATGAAAATGGCCACCATGTTTTTCCAAGATTTAGGTTTATAGACACATTTGAAGTTTGTTATGACTCCTTTATTTGGAAACGATACGATGCTTTTGGTTTTAAATGTGGTGATATTTTGTGGTACGATGACTTAATTACGGAATTTGATAGTACCTACGTAAATATAGTTTAATGTATAATCTACGCTAATATTAAAAAAAGGAGTTCTATAAGGCATGACTGACTCAACAACGCAAAACTAAAACTAATTGTATGCAAAGCAATAAGAAAGGATTTTGGGCTACTTGATTTAAGGGTGTGACATAAATAAAAGTTTAAATTAATTTTTGTGACTTTAAGTGCTTCAAAAACCTGTAAGTCTTCGGAGCCGAAGCAAAATGTGGTCAACATTTTCAATTCAGAAAAATATTAATAAGGGATTCATTTATCCATAAGCTTGTAATAACAAGGTTAATATAAATGATTCTGACTATATTGTAATAACCATAGAAATTTAACCTGAAAAACGCTGAAGTAAAAATAAAACTGATTTGATTACCACGGATAATAATGTACCTATTATATATATTGTATTCCTCCAAAAGAAAAGGCCACTGTTTACTCTAAACCAAATACGAATGAAATAGGTAACTCCCCAAAATCTACATAATGTGCCATTCTGTAGATCTTATACAGTTGACTACGACTGAGTAATTGTGTATCTTCGTGGAAGGCTCCTCACTACCAATATACGAGTAGTGACTGATAGTTTGAATACAGTATAAACTTTATATATTATCACTGACTAGTCTATTGCATACTAAGCTAATCGGGGTGCTAAAGGGTGTTACAACTGCCTAAAGAACATGACATCCAAAAAAACACAAACATAGTAAACATAGCGATAATAGTAAATTCGATTGACCATAGATTCATATATAATGCAAATGACTAACAAGATTCTGAAGCTGTCTTGTAATTTCAAATTCTATCAGAATATTCACAGAGACTTACATAATTATTTCAATCTATTCACACTCCACTTATTTATGCAAGCTGTTATTGAATATTAAGTTCGAGCATCTATCGTAGTGAAAATTTACTTGAACATCAACTAAGTCCATTATCAAAGTCCAAGTTCAACTTATTAATAATACGGAGATAATATAATTTCGCACATCCGCAAGTTATTTGGGTAACTTTCATAAATTACAACCAACTCTAAAGGAAGTCAGTAATTGTGGGGTTCGAGTTGGAACTAGACCCGTTATAAATGTCAGAGCTACAATTGGCTGAGGAAATAATTCCAGCGATTTCAGAGGCCGAGTTATTTCCGAAAAATTAGTTCGAACAAAAGAGGCATCTTTCTATAGTCGACAGGTAAGCATTGAGTTGTGAAATCCCATTTTGCTTGCAACATTGCAAAAGGTTATTAAACCAGAGTGGATCAACGGGAAAAGGTTAGGTAACAATAAAAAAAGGTTCCCAAGGTAAAGATCCCTGAGTTTTATTGTAGTGGTGAAGGCTTTGTTTCCACCGCCTTTGTTCTTCGTCAACGCTTTCAATGGAAACGATTTTTCAGTTGGGAAAACAAGTGAACTTTTTTAACATGAATTGTAATAAAATGTCGGTTGATTAAATCTTTTTGGTAACATTCGATTATGTTAAAAAAAACTCGCTGATTGATCGATTTGTTTTTTGTTGGAGTAAAATATAACAAAAGGTCGAATGCGGTTTGATTTTCAGCAGTTTAAACACAGACGCGATGTTTTTCAATAAAGAATTGAATTGATTAAAAACGCTTTCAATTCAAATAGTAGTTATTATATAAGACTTGCTGGAACACTTAAAAATAATAAAGTAAGATATTTAAATTATATTAAGAGAACATTAAAAGAAGTGCCACATTAATGAAATATTTATAAAAACTAATAGCTTAACCTAAACGAAGTTTTTCATAAAGTCAAACCTAACTGAAAGTGAGAAGCGAAGATCTTATAAAGAGTAGAGGCATTCCATACAGTAGGTATTTTTAGAAAAAATTACGATGTACTGCCCTATGCAAAACTATTAATAATCTGTTTGAATCACTCGTAGTACTGACGCTTACACTGGAAACATTTTCATAACTCCTTGATGCTTAAAAGTTCCTTACAGAAAGACTCAATAATATTTTATTGCTCAACTCGGAAATTGAATTCATAACCTCATACACAGTATAGTCCTACAGTATTCACAATCGCTAGTGCTATACTAAACAGTCTTGATACGGTACTACTAAATTTACGAAAGTTAGAAATCCCAAGTATTATGAGTACGGCAGATTTATTCATGCGGTACATACAATTTCGCAATGCACGGTTGCATTACAAAAGAATAAGGTACAGGAGGTCAGCTTCATATAAAGAGCAAGCAGTCTGTACAAGTGCCACTGCTTTGACAACATAAGTGAGCACGTAATGATTGTTTTGTGTGGCCCCGAACTTTGAATTGAAAATGAACAAACAAGCTTATGAAAATGGTTTTGTTTGTATGTATACATGGCTAAAGAAATAGCTGTGCAGCTATGGATGTTTATTTGTAGTGTGCCCTGCTAGGGTAACTCTTTGGTCCCATAATTTTGCCATTGGAACTAGCTTTAACAGATACAGTGCTGTGCAGAGCTTTGACTATCAATTAAGTTTATTACACCTTTATGATTACATGATTTTAACTGAAATTTTATTATTCCAGATCACAATGTGTTTTTTTCATTGTCTGGTTTTGACGTCCTGTTAATTTTAATTGCTTACCATTTTCTTTAAGGCTCTAGATATTTTTCATTGAAAGTTTAATATAAAAGAGATTATAATCATCGTCATCATCCTCGTAATAATTTTCTAGTTGCGTCAAATATTATACTATGGAATCGAGGTCCAATGTTTTTTTTTGGAATGAGAATTTTCCTTTCAACCCTGAGAGACAAGCCTTTGTCAGAACCTCGGCCGTTGTTTGGTAGGTGAATTGATTTTCAGGTGAGGTTGGCTAGGGCCTCAAGTATATTAGTAGTGTTCAATATAAAAATAAAGATAAAACAAAATGCAAATATTTAACACATAGTCAACATAATAATAAATGATTTCATTTCATTTAATAGTCCTTAAAAGAATCCTTATGAAACATTAATAAAAATCTTGGATGCCTTATAAAACGTAATTCTTGGAGACGCCAAACAAGTACATTTCCAAGGCGATCTTTGCTTGGCGTTATTAGCTGTGACAGTGATGTTGAGGGATTGCGTTTAAAATACGTACGACACTTTGAAAATATTAAGTATTGTGATGAGATAAATGAGAAAGACGCCAACTTTTATGAGTAATAAGAAGAAATGAAGAAAATGGTTTTAGTAGAGAACTCTGAAATGTAAAAAGAGAAATATGCTTCAATCATCTGACTTTTCATTTTTCTTTTTGTTATAAAATTTGTAAGCCATTCGGTGCATAGTTTTGTCTATGCATATTAAATATATTCATGTACCTATTTATTAGTTTTGTCGATTACCTATAAGCATTAGCTTAAATTATTAGCATAAATTATTGTGTATTATTAAAGTCGGCGTAAGCGGTATGCGAATCCTGATATCTGTATTGTACCTATATGAGTATTCGCTACCTCTACACCTCACAAATCCGCTAATCACAACAAGAATGTACTCTGAAAAAGAAGCAAGAGACAAGATAGGTTTACTCTAGATAGAAATTTAGTCAAATTTACCTTTGAAGATCGTGCAGAACACACAGACACTACTGAACTATATCAAAAAATATAGTATGGAGTGAAATAAATTAATAAAAGAAATAATAAAAACAGTAGGTAAGAAAAAACATAATTCTCAAATCCTGGAGATAAATTTAAATATTAAACTAGAATTTGATACGAAATTCATTTCAGGATATTTTTATCCAAACGAGTTAGTAGATTAGACTAAAATTGCCATCAAATAAGGTTATAAAATAACTTTCAATCAAATCTCATACTAACTTCGAAGAGTTAAACTTCAGACAAAATCGATGTCAACCGCAAAATCCAATATTGATATTCAGATTCCTTGACTATTAAATCCAAATAACCAAGTATTAGTAAATAGCCATCACAAAATATTGTTCAGAAACAAACAAAACAAAATTCATTATAGAGGCCAATAGAAAATGTCTTTGAATTATATCTGCGAGGTATGATCAAAGGTCAGTTTGCTGAGGGGTCCAAATCAAATAGTTTGTCCCATAAATAGCTTGGGTCACGTCTGAGAGTAAATTGGTTAACGGTCTGACTCAACGAAAAATTATTTTTGCTGAAATGTTGAACGTAGATGAAGAAAATTGTTTGGGATCAAATAAAAATGAAATATAATTTACTAGGGGAAATTGAGATTAAAGTTTCCACGTGGACGTTTGCGTCAACCAAGTTTCGACACACTATTATAATTAGATTTTGCTTCAGAATCATATCACGATTTACGAGCTTGTTCGTATATTTCGGGATTCCAGTTTCCAGAATTCGAGATATTTATGTTCTGTAAGAATTTATTAGATAAGAAATAAATTTGAGATATTGGTATTCTTAGCTTTCCGAAATTATTAAAATTACCGGTTTCAAATGATGTTAATTATAATACTAATAACTTTGAATGCAATTTTATTCATCAACAACAATAATGTTTTTAAATTTACATAATTTAACTACAACGACATTTTTCTTTCTGTGCTTGAATAAATTTGTTTATTTTATTAAATTAGTCCAAATTCCACTCACACCTATCTATATAAGAAGTATGTGAGAGAAATATGGATTTTAGTATAGTTCTGCCTACCTCTTCATACATTTATAGTATCTGTTGAATCAATTTGAAAATAGTTTAAACATCTTTATAACGCAAAACAATACACATTATGCAAAGAAACGTTTTCTGTATAATAAAAAATATTTAATGAAATCAGCTTTATCCTATCCGGAAACTTGTGTAATCCATCAAAGTTCCACAAAATTCTTCAAAGCGGATCACCAAATAGTTAAAACAGTTAATTAAATTTGTTATTAGCTTAGAAAACGATATTCGAGACCACCCCCTCCCATCTCCAAAAAAGTTACTTACTAAACAAGTATAATTCATAAATTTCAGCATCACAGGGACACATCCAAAAGATAATTATGACTTCAATATCCATTGAAAAGTCCATTTCATCCAAAGTTCGGGTAGTTGTGAAACATGGAAATGTAATCAAAACATCTGGAGAGTTCCTAAGTGGTGAAGGTTCTCCTTTATTTAATACTTTGATCAATGAAGCGCGATGCCAAGTGGTTTCTTTGTATACTTTGAAACTACTAAGTAGTTTGCACTACAATCTTTGATCAGCGGTTTACTTGAAACTGTGTATATATTAATGGACAGTCTTGTGGTTTTAAGTTTGATTTAAAAGTAACATTCGTATACTTAGAATTTAAAGTCTTTGAATTTGATTTACCGGTTTTTTTACTGCATTTAATATCTTACAATATTTTTGAAATGCTATTGGTGGCACTTTAAAAGTAGCCTGATTATAGAATGATAACGGAACATAATTAATATTAAATACCTAGTTAGTGGTTGTGTTGTTCAGAAAATGCATGATGCAAAACAGATTACTAAGGCAACACGTTGGGTTGGTCAGTCGAATGTCAAATCTAATATACCTACGAACTTGCTTCTAGCGTCCCCACTATTTACAACAATTGTATCGTGTAATGAACAGGTTTTTTTCTTGTTTTCCGTTTACATTTCATACTTTACAGTCATAGAAGATCTTTTGTTATATTGTAATAAAAATAAAGTTTTATTATTGTACAAATTGAAATCCACACTATAATAATAATAACATTATAAATGCGAAAGTAACTCTGTCTGTCTGTCTGTTACGCTTTCACGCCTGAACCGCTGAACCGATTTTGATGAAATTTGGTATAGGAGTAGATTAGACCTTGAGACTAAACATAGGCTATGTTTGGTTGCGATAACCGATATCTACGCGGGCGAAGCAACGGGCAAAAGCTAGTAAATTATTCTTCTTCTTAGTCGTACACTCCTGACGGAGTGGTCGTGGTCATGGATCGTCACCTACACTGGTCACGGCTCTTGCGAGATTTCTCCATCTCTCTCTGTTTATGGCACTGCGTGTACACTCAGTAAGGGAACACTTCGTAGCAGTCTTTATAAAGTCCATCTTGTGGGTGATCGGCCGCGAGAACGCTGTCCCTCTACTCTTCCCTGCACAACCAACCGTTCCAAAGAGCTTTCATTGCGTATGATATATGTCCAAACATCTTCAGGATTCGCACTTGCACAATCGACGAAAGCCTTTGTTTGATGCGAAGCTCTTCCAGGATGGAAATGTTAGTGCGGCGAGCAGTCCATTATTTATTTATTATAGTAAATTATAAACAACAACTAATGGATGAATCCTTAATCACAATCCACAAACAAATTTCTCTTTTATAAGATACTACAAATTACTGTTGACTTAGAAGGACACCTCACAGTTATCAAATTTTCTTCGATTTAAATCAAAGAGCATTTCTAAGATTCCATTTGTCAGTAAGTAACATTAAAATATTTCCTCCAACATTGAGAACCGAAGAATGGCAATCTAAGAATTACGGAAAAACTCCGTCGAGATGTTACGACGAAATACATTTCATTGCGTTGAAATGCGGTTGATTTTGTATGCGGTAGCAGGAAAAGCTTTGTGCTACTGAAGCAATACTTACATTATACGATGAGAGATGAGTAGATGCCTATGCTATAAAAAACCTATAAATTAGTTCACGTTTTGCAGTTTCAATTTGATTAAAAACAAAAGGAAATTTTGAAACTTGTACAATTTGTTTAGAATAGATAAATGTATATTATAAGCCATTAAGACTTTAGTAGGTAGGTATTATAATTTTACCGCAGTAGTGGAGTTTATTATGTACCTATGTTAAGTGTTTATCGTATTGTATTTCTTATTCTATTTGTAACTTTGCACTAAATACTTCTTACACGTTTCGGTTCTATAATGTATAATAGTGTATTGTACATCTCAAAATTCTGTAAACCTCTAGAACATTTGTATTTATGTTTTAGTTTTAAATTACTTAAGTCTCCATTGTATCTTTTAATTCGACAATGTTATTAAGCATATTAAACTGTTGAATTATCATCTTCGTTATGTTTAATTGGACAGGACTCTAAGTTTACTCAACAAAATTCACCAAATAAGATTTTAAGAATACGTCTTTGTCTTTAAAGTATTGAAACATTATAATGAAACAAACCAAGTCGCAGAATGGCGTGCGGAATGCTAGAATTCACAATACGACATCAGTCGACTTTCTTCGTCTATTATTTATGAGGAAAACATGAAAATTTTATAAAAGCAAACATTCAGATACTTCGTTTCTTTCTTCAAGCAGGCGATGCAATCTGAGAATTTAAATATTAATGGAATATCTGTATTGGCTTACCTATACAAGTATTTTGCGCTACCAATTTGTTTGCTTTGCATAGTATAACTATATTTAATAGTGACACTTTTGAACATAGCAAGCTCAACTCCTTCACGTTATTTTTTCCTGGCTCACGAAATTTTATTGTATAGTTGTATCGTTTTTTAAGTGTTTCAGAGTTTGTTGCTTTGAAAGATTAAAGACTTTAATATAGACATCGATTGAAGCCCCGATTACCACATGAACATTTAGATCAGTTGTTTGGCATAGTTAAAGTCCTAAAAAGTCCGACAAATGGTCTTAGCTCAGAACTTTGATATCGCTAAAGGGTTGTGGAAGTCAGATAGCAGTTGCTGCACGAAAAATATCGCAGTTCTACCACTTCGTAGTTCGATTGAAAAGCTGACCTCAAATTTAGTTGAGAAAAAGACTTGAGGGATGATAACAAAAATTAATCTTCCTTTCCTGTCACCTTCGAAAAACATAATAAAATATAAGTACCAGACAAAAATCTTGGACTAGATTTTAACATTTTATTTACCACTTAAGCCATGGTAGCACCTTGAGTTAAAAATTGCCGCTGTAATCCACCCTGAGATGTATTTCACATTATTTATTAACACACCTTAATGGATGAAATAAACCTTGGTAGATGTCATACCGCCTTATGGCATCTGAAATTTATTTCACCTTGAATTTTGAAGTGATTCAATTTTGTATAGAATATTTGAGTGTCTCAAATTGCGGTATCATTCTTCATCATCATTTTTAGAATATTGGTATAAAAATAATTGTTATCTACTTTCAGTAGAAGTAAAAAATCTTTTGCACTACTATTTATAAATATTTACTTTATAATCTAGGTTATACTTAAGTACATAAATAATATTTATCATAACAAAAGTGACATCGAAATTGATGTAGAACTTGTCATAGGGTTTTTTAATGCAGTAAACCTGCTGTGGCATTTTTTAACATACATACATTAATACGTATACCTATTATAAAAAGATTTAGACCAATACAAATACTTCTATATATGCTGATCTTGGATACAATTATTTATACAGAACGGGAGTGGTATCTGCGACCCCTGAATTAGCAGTCGAAAATAATTTTACCTTGATGTAGAACTTGTCATAGGGTTTTTTAATGCAGTAAACCTGCTGTGGCATTTTTTAACATACATACATTAATACGTATACCTATTATAAAAAGATTTAGACCAATACAAATACTTCTATATATGCTGATCTTGGATACAATTATTTATACAGAACGGGAGTGGTATCTGCGACCCCTGAATTAGCAGTCGAAAATAATTTTACCTTGACACTGTGGCTGTGGCCTATATTCCTATTTTTATATATTCCTATATTTGTTTTAAAACCATTAAACTTCTTCTTGAATTGGTTCGTTTCTATATCTTCTGCCTTTTTGAACTGTTCCAAAATTTTAATTATAAATTTATCAGTACGATCTACGGATTTATCAAAAGCTAAAAGATAACAAATAGATGATAGACCACATCACAAGTATAGTTAGTAAGTACCAATTATGAACGCCCCTAGAAACGTCACTTGCAAATCGGCCGATGCCGTGATGATTGCCAATGTAAATTGCCAATTTGGGCGACACGACGATTTTCCGTATAAACAGGTGTTAGACGTAATTTATACAACTGATCAATATTCAATGGATCGGTATACGACGCCGCATTCTATGTTATGAGAGAGGTATAAAAATATATTGCTGTTCAAGTAAAAGGGGTAAAAGATTTTAAGGAAATTCTTTGGTTTCTCAAAGAATTTAAAGGGTTATGCTAAGTTTGCAATAGCACCACACCAGAGATTGCAGTAAAGGATTTAAATGCTTTTCTGAAGCAATTTACTTAGAAATTGTAGCTTTAAGTGCTTTCATAAAAATATAGGGGGCAAGTAACACATAGGAAGCAGCTTTTCTTAAAGTTGAATATGAAATGGCATAGTGACGTACTTCTTCGATCTTAATACCTATTTCCCCATCGTAACGTAGGTACCTACTATAAGCTTTTTATTCCTTCGGTTGCATGCAAAATACACATTTCAGTTGATTTTCTGATCAGATTTGGAAATAGTTAGCATGCAATTGCTTAAAATTTCATTCAACACATTTCAGTGTTTCTCAATCATGAAAAATAATATATTATGTTTTTTAGTAAATAATAAGACATTTTTGCGATCACGGTATTTTATTTACGCGACCCGGTGCATTTGCAAGATTCCACTCACTATTTTGGAAACGAAGACTTGAGTACGTTGATATAGACTTGCCTTTTATGACGTAAAATAATAGGTATATTGTCTTCTTCTTATTCTTCTTCATAGTCTGGAGTATATATTATTATATCGTTATTAAATTAGCTGAATTATTATTTAAAAGCAAACTCATAATATAAATCTAATTAGATAATCAAGTATGTATGTATACTCGAAAGATTACTGACCTTGCGCCTGAGTTGACCTGATGACCTGACTATCGAATAAATTAATCGTTAACATCAATAAAGTAAACCGATTACAGATAAAATGAGCCTTCAAAAGGCAATTATTGTAATTGGTTTAAACATCGTCCATCTTTAAATCGATGTAACTTGTCAATAAGTTGATTTAATTTTATTTTTTAATTCAAATTTTTACGTGAATTAGTTTGAGTGTTTGATTGATGAGTTAGATTAGGTTTATTCTCATTAGTTAACAATAAAATTTTGATAGTTTGTGAAGATGTTTAAATGTTTGTTACTCAATCACGTTCTAACGGCCAATTGAACGGTAGATTGTGGTCTTTAAACCCCGGCACTAGAAGACCCTAGATAGTACGCGGTTTTAGTCGGTAAGAGTCCGACATAATTTACCCCGCTCCCACGGGGTAGGTATCCATGAGGATTTCCGTACGAAAAAAGGGATAGATCGCCAGTAACTGAACCCTATTTCTTTCGAACATTTTGAAATGTAAATCAAAAAGAAAAATGTTGAAAAGAAAAATGCAAGTTCGATTGCATTGCCTTTTACCGAGTGCAGCAAATAAAAGCATTTTTTTATATCACGTCATACAATGTTACTTATGTTGTTAGAAAAGTAACTAACACTACACTTTTCCAACCGGCCAATTATGAAAAAAAAAGTGACTAAATGCGAGCTTTACTTATCGACAAATTAAAACGTCTACAAGCAAAACTCTGAACAATATACGAGTAAAGTAATTATAACCTTGCACAATAACCCCTCGGTCACCGGGGACCGAATTATTCTTATCATGCACAACTAATTAGTTTAATTAAGTTACCGTATCCAACATATTATGTATAGGACGCTAACAATTTTTGCGGTCGCAATCTCTGAACACAAAAGGGTTCGACCTACGTCTAACCGCTAGTGAAGTGAAGCGAAATAAAAATATCGATACATTATATTTTAGTGAATTTATTTTTCGGATTCTGATAAACTTGTAAATAATATTAGAGCAACTTGCGTGAGTTTTCTTTTAGAATCACATATAATCATAGCCGTTTATTACGTTAAGAGAATAGTCGCCTGTTAGGGACTCCCGTCTACGGTTGTCGGAAACATTCGATCCTGATATTGGTGGCCACCAAACGTTTGTAACAATTTACTTATGTGATAATGAGTTTTTACGTTTGGCCATTAAACTCATTATATGACTTGCGACACAGTTTGCTACATTTTATCCTTAGTAGCATAAAAAATAATCACCTGCACAATTTTCTCATTTAATTTTCTAAGGTGGTGTGCAATATGATTGTGTTTAATTAACACCGCGTCGAAGGCTTTCTTACCTCTGGCACATTGACCTATTTTACTTAATTGACTTTTAGCATTTCCATGAATAAAAAATGGATCTCACTTTAAATGGAACATTTATTACGGTTTAATTTGTTGAACGATAACTAAAGATTAAGATATTAGTTTTACGTGTGTTGCTGTGTAAATGTATCTATTATCAAAATTAATAGTTTGTAACCCAGTGGTTAGGGCTCTACCAAGATCCTCGAGATGGCAGGAAGGGATGAAAACATTTTAAAGATTGAAGTATTCTGGATATCTTCCAACCCTGGTCTTCGCTAGACCACCCTAAATGAGCCTTAAAGGGCTCTTCTTAATCACACTTGTCCTTGGCATAACTCTGTAGGCTATATCCGTCTGGACCTATTTTCATCTGTCCGTCATTTTGTGGGTTCGTTTGCTTCTAAAGCTTTATCTTTTTCTGCTTCTAAAACTTCATGGATAGTTTATTTTATATGATTAACAAGGTTATTTTGATTCTCATTTATTTCTTTGCTTATTATACTTGATTTGTTTCGTGTACTTAGGCCCGTATTAGATAACACTTACTTGTCTGAGTCCGTGCACTTGATATGACTCTGCGCTGATAGCGCAATTTGCAGAGTATCTCAAGTGCACGCTTGAGACATCATCATCATCATCATTCTCTGAAACTTTTCCCAACTTAGTTGGAGTCGGCTTTCCAGTCTAACTGTGATGCGGCTGAACTTCGATATTTTCCGTGGAGCGACTGCCGTCTGACCTCCACAACCAATGGTCATTACGATCAATGTCGAGATCAAAGTTCCAAGTTAGACTGGTTGCCTGTGGCCAAGTGGTTCGACCGTATGGTTCGATCAATCGCACTACATGAACTTTTTTTTCCATTTGGTTCGATTTTACAATCTTGCCAGATGAACTACTAAATCTTAGGACCACGTAGTTCGATTCAACAGTCGAACCACGATTACCAGTTCACCTGGTTCGATTCATCGAAATATATAACCCTCTGGCCACGTGATTAGGCCGCATGGTTCGATCAATCGCACTACGTGAACTTTTTTTTCCAGCTGGTTCGAATCACAAGTTTTCATAATCGGACTACCGACCTCTATGCAATAGGTTATCAAATCTCCTTAGAAAGTAATAATTGGATGTCAATGATAATGTAGATGTCTAGTTCATCATCAGATATTAGATATTGAATACAATTATGTCGAATGAAGAATTATTATATATTCATCGGAAACGCGGAATTGTACTATTGTATAATGGTCACCAGTTTTACCGCAATAAAGGTTTTAAAAACGGGTCATTTTTATGGATTTGCCTAATTAAAAAAAATCTGAAAAATGTCGTGGATCTATAACCATAAAAGTAAGTTGGTATCTTTTTATGTGAAGTTAGTTAAGTTAGAGTTTATGTGAAGTTATTTACGAGTATGCCTATATTTCTTTAACAGGATTCACAGATAACAAATACAAACGATCACTCATGTGTTCCTGACTACAGTAAAAATGATATCGACAAGCAGCTCTATTTGATGAAAAAGGCTGCATCGGAAAACTTAACGTCTATAAAAAGTATATAATATGACGATCACGTTATTCCGTTAAAGAACTCAGGTATCATAGATTTAATCGCGAAAATACCAACCTATAGTTCTGTTAAAAGTAGTTTATTCAATAACCGAAAAAATGCACACAATATACCAAAGTTAATATTCGAAGACCCTATGGAGGTAGTGGTTCCGCTTGATTTTAAAGCATTCATATTGGGCGATTATTGTCACGATGAAACGCGCATCATTGCGTTTTGTTCCGATGAAGCACGAAAAATGATATCCACAGTGAAAGTTTTTTTTTTATCAATAAAAAAGTTAATTATTGCCAGAAACTTATGATAATTGAAATAAAAACTAAGTTATTTGACTAACTTTAATAGTCTTGTAAATTTACAAGATTCAACCAGGATCAATAATCGAAAAAAATGGAAAAAAATCGGGTAGTCGTAGTCCGAATGACTATTATATTTTCTCAAAACTTGATCAATCGAACCAAGTGGAAAAAAAAGTTCATGTAGTGCGATTGATCGAACTATCAGGAATCTTAAAAACGCATGGTTCGGTCACTCGAACCAAGTGGAAAAAAAAGTTCATGTAGTGCGATTGATCGAACTATCAGGAATCTTAAAAACACATGGTTCGATCACTCGAACCATCTGGAAAAAAAAGTTCACGTAGTGCGATTGATCGAACCATACGGTCGAACCACGTGGCCATAGGGGACTGGTTGGACTTTTGTGGGCTCCAACTACCCGTAACGACTGCCATAGATGTTTGTATGGCAACTGGGACCGACGGCTTAACGTGCTCTCCGAGGCACTAATAAACCTGCGATAAATACACACATAACTTCGAAAAGCATCGAAAAATCATTGGTGTGTGCCATGGTGAACCTGGGATCGAACCCGAGACCTCGTCTCAGCAGTTCATTACCCAAACCACCAGGCTACCGCGAGACATATCTCAGAGGTAAGTGTCATCTATTAATTCGGACCTTAGATTTAGAGAAACAATTGTTTATCGTTGTCAAACACTAAAATAGACAACTTTATATACTCGTAGCACGACGTTTCATTAGCAATCCTTTTAAGTATATATTTATTTATTTAATTCAATTGGTTTTACAAAGGGACCACGCTCAAAGGAAACGAAGTTATACAGAAGAGCGATTGTTTACGTTTGGAGTAAGTTGCAGGCGTTACGTTAGAGATTATAGTGAACGCTTCTATCTTAGATCTGTAGTTGGTTACTTTGAACAGCACAGCTTACGTAACTTTAAATTTAAACTCAAGAATCTATACTTAATATTATAAAGAGGTAAAGTTTGTGAGTTTGTGAGTTTGTCAGGTTGTAGGGATCTTTGGATCTACTGAACCGATTGTGAAAATTATTTTACCAATAGAAAACCAAGTTATCAGCGAGTGACATAGGCTATATATATTTTACTAAAAAAATAAGGATCCCTACTAAAACTGCAGTAATGTAAACCAAGGTATGAAAAAACTTGCCATAAAATGACTTGGTGGCAATGCCGACAGACACTCGGGTGAAGCCGCGGGAGGAAGCTAGTATCTAATAAGATTAGTAAACATTTAGCATGATTATATACAATGTGACACAGTTTAACGAGAGAAACTTTCAGATTTTCTTACCAGGATGTAAGTTTACTCAATAAGGATTACCTTGAGCCATCCAAGTTTTTAAGATGGCCCTATCGACCTCTAGAAAGAGGGAGCAGGGAGGAATTATCTCGCCACCACGCTGTGTGTGATAGGCTGCCCCCTACTCTCTGAAAAACAGCCCATGCTTTGCCTACTCTCCGAGCCTTTGAACTCTACAGTGTCATTCATGCCTTGGTTGGAATTGGCCACAGACGGTAATGTCCATGAATACTTCACGAGCATCCTCTTCTGCCCTTAAACCATTTAATGCATTTCTGGTACTTCTGGCCTGCCTATTGCTAATATTAAATGAAAACTTAGTTAATTTAATCCTTTCTGACCCATGGAACACCAAAGTGGTTCACCTAGGTGTTCCACGGTTAACTTTCTGTACCAGTCAATAATATCAAAGTATCAATCGCTTCAGTTTTTAACAAACGCCAAGGAATACTAGGAGCCCAGCGTTTTATAGGAGGTTGTCTCCCTCTCGATATTCGTTGTTATAAAACAGTAATAGACCAATAAAAGTTTAACGATACCACTTGTGGTTTAGCTTTGATATAGTTAGCATCGTGATTCTGATCTTAAAGCTGTTTATGAGATGTATTTATTGAGAAACAGCTAAAACTATAATGGTTTTGCGAAAAATATTATTCTTTATCTTTATTCCTCTGATGGTTTGGGCAAAAAACTGTTTGAGTAGTTTTCCAACATGATTGTTGAAGTTAAATAGAGTAGAGTAGAGTAGTATTAGAATAGAGTAAAAGAACGTTACATGAAATCTTAAAATCTAATATTAAAAATACAAAAGAAATAGTTTAGTTGAAAGATACCTACTCAATCACGTATAAACGATTTAATGTATTCGGGAAAAAAATTGTACACAGTGCATTAAAAAAATATACTTTCTGTAACATAACACTTTCATCATAGATTATGTACCTACGTATGATAAATCGAGAGAATAACCATAATAAGTAATATAAACAAAATTTTGAATACTGAATAAAAGAAATTAAATAAAAAAAAAATACATTTTATTCTACTAGGTATCCGAATTATCCAATACTTTACCGTATATTATTCTCATACAAAAACGTTAAGTTATTCATTTCATTTGCTACATAAAGAGAAACAATTGTTGATGTTAATTTTAAATGTAACTTTATATACTTGTAGATAAATAATTAATCACAATAAAAATCTACACTGATATTATAAAGAGGAAAGATTTCTTTTTTTGTTTGTTTGTTTGTAACGAATAGGCTCCGAAACTACTAGACTAGACCGATTTCAATAATTCTTTCACCTATAGCTACAATATCTGGAAGTAACATACCTAGGCTATAATTTGTTTTCAATAAAAAAAATAAATTTAAAAATTCAAAAACCCGACTGCCTAAAAACTGAAAAGAAAAAAACAAGCACTGAGATTGATGTCCGGTGGTCTAGAAACATAACAACTGAACAGTCGGGATCCATTAATTCGACAGCCAATCTAATTTTTCAATGGATCCCGACTGTTCAGTTGTTATGTTTCTAGACCACCGGACATCAATCTCAGTGCTTGTTTTTTTCTTTTCAGTTTTTAGGCAGTCGGGTTTTTGAATTTTTAAATTTATTTTTTTTATTTTATACTTTTTTAGTTATTTACATAGCTGCCCAGATAATAATTAATAGAAGCATAAAATCTATCTTTTATGGAGTTAATGATTTTCGTGTACCTAGTGAAGGGACATCACCGAAATTCAAACTTAATTTTTATATCTTTGCTCATATCTCCGGTTCTGCTTAACCGATTGTAATCAAACAAACGTAAGATTTTAAGTCTGACCAAGACCTTTTAAACAAATAAAACTGCATCGAAATTCATTCAGCAGTTTTTGCGTCCATCGCAGTCAAATGTTTGTGGCGCTAAAAATCCGCCATTTTGATTTTCTAGAAGTTTTAATATACCTGGTGTCACTCACACAATCATGACGAATCAAACAACACCTTGTTTTTTAAAATCCGTCAAGCAGTTCAGGCTGTAGAGCGTGCAACACAAATTTTCAAGATTTTCATTTTACCGCCAAAAATCCGCCATTTTGATTTTATAGAAATTTTAATATACCCAGTGTCACTCACACAATCATGACGAATCGAATGATACCTCGCACGTCAAAATCCGTCAAGCCGTTTAGGCTGTAGGCCGTGCCAAATAAATGGACATACATACATACATACATACATACATACATACATACATATATACATAGTCTCGAAAAACATTACCCTCCTTTCTTCGGCAGTCGGGTAAAAATTAAGGAATTCGAAATCCACGCGGGCAGAGCCACGGGCAACAGCTAGTATCTAATAAATTGAACGAATATCCCATAGAAACCCCCTTTGAAGTTAATCATGAGCCCAAAAATTCAATTTCCTGTGAACAGCTAGCTACTTTCTCTTATATAGTTTGATTGTTTAGGGTCAAAACACATAAACTGAGGTACTTACACTACATTACGAGGACTGATAATGACGCATCCTGAAACAAAGAGAGTAAAACTTTATTAAATGTGTGACAAACATACCAAAAGAACCTTTAGAAAGAAAAGAAAATGTTTACTACTAAAACTAATATACTTATATACCTACATACTTAACATAACTAATAAAATAATATACTTTACTAATAAAAAAATGACAACGATAGTATATAATATCGTCCTAAGGATTTTTCTTTGTTCTGTGAATATCGTAGATGTTATAGTATAGATCTTAGATTTGAATTAGTAGTTACGGAATATTATTATTTTACCATTTATTTATTTATTTATTTATTTATTTATTTATTTATTTATTTATTTATATAATAGGTTATCCACAGCAAATGCATTACAAATTGATATATTACATGTTTATCAAAAATGTGGCTGATACATTTGCCAATTACGGATATCCAGCATGCACAAAATTATAACATTGAAAAAAGAGAGAAAAAAAAATCTATATAAGTACAGAGTATTAACTAAGCAAAAAACATTTCATACAAATCGAGCTTAGCAGCAATAAGTATAAGAACAACATACCTACCTCCGAACATTAATTATACTGAGTACTGGTCACATCAGATCACAAATTATTTAGAAGTTTAAAAAACAAAGGTAAGCGATAGGTCTAAATGCATTCTCTTATGCATTTAGACGAATGCATTTCAACATGTGTAGACAGAACAGCTGCCCCCATAGACAAGTGTTACAGTGTAAATCGCTAAGGAAACGAATAGATTAGGTCGACCAATCACATCCAAGCTCGTCGCCGGCGTACGATGCGCATGCCACGGCGGAATCCCAGCTGGAGTGTGATTGGTCGATCTTATCTTTTCTATTCGCCAATGTAATTTTTTTTCATTTTCTCTTATCTGCCCCCGTAGACAAGTGTAAAAAGTCTAAATCGCTAACGATCGCTACGGAAACGAATATTTGAATACGCGCATCGTACGCCGGCAACGAGCTTGGATGTGATTGGTTGACCTAATCTACTCGTTTTCTTAGAGATCGTTAGCGATTTAAACTTTCACATTTGTCTACGGGCCCTGATAAGAGAAAATGAAAAAAAACATGACATTGACGTATATAACGAGCTGGTAATATTTTTCCTGTTAGCTGACAACTTGGAAGCAATCAGGAAAGTTCCAGTCCTTATATAAGTTGACAAGTAAAGTTTCTCTGCAGGCGTATTAACAAGTTTTCGTCCTGATGTCGTTTACATTTTGAATCTGTTGCCTACGTATAATCTATATTTACTACGAGTATTATTGCAAACTTTTGATGGATGGTTGAATACAGGTTTTCAAGGAGGTAGGACACGACGGTATCTCCCGTCCGAAATGAGCTGTCCGAGTGGGGTAGTACCTTCGCCCTACAGAAGACCGCGGCCATAATAACAATCGTGTTGTGTTCCCGCCGGTAAGTAGGGTAGCAGAGCACTGTTAGTACCCCTCCTCCCCCCATCCCTTCATAGCCTACCCACCCCTTCCAAGCCTTCCCCCTTCCCTTCAGGGTAGGCAGCGCCTTACCCTTAGTGTTGCGGACGTCCATAGGCCACGGTGACCGCTTGCCATCAGGTGGGCCGTGTGCTTGCCTGCCACCTACGTAGTATTAAAAAAAATCGACTGATTCTTGTTACTATATTCGCTTTTAGATCACACTGGTTTGTATTATTATTTTCAAAAACTAGCATAATTTGATCCGTCGAACCAACAGGTCCACATTGAACGAACAGTCATACCAGCTGAAAGATAGAGTCCACGTCGTCCGATCAGTTGGATGAACGGGAAAAAAAAGTTCACGTCGTTCGATCACTAGAACCAATAGGAAAAAATAGTCCACATCGTCCGACCAGTCGGAACAACAACAAAAAACAGTCCGCTTCGTCCGATCAGTCGGATCATTAGGCAAGAAAATTCCGCGTCATCCGATCGGTGGTACCAACTGGAAAAAACGGTCATCCGATCAGTCGGACAATGCGGTCGGACAACGCGGCCACCTTCTTACTCAACACTCACACGTGTGTGGTAATAAATGTAAGTCTGTTTGTAATTTACATTTACAAACCTCATCATTTACATGAATATTTACAGGATCGACACAGGCATATAATTTTTATCAACACCTCACATAAATCTGAGGGTGAGAGTCAGTATTAAATAAATAATGTTCTTTCAACTTTATGAATGGGTACTCAGTGATCTGCGAGTAAAGGAAAGCACTAAAGGTGTCAGCTGTTTATCGTTCTACGCAGATCGTAAAAGCTGATTTAGGGAAAAGGTTTTCGTTATAACCGTAGATAAGAGATCTTAGACTATTAACTGAAAATGGTTGGTTTTTATTTAACAAAGAAAGAATATAAAAAGGAAATATTTCTGTATATAACAAATTGAAGGGGTGAGCGCTTCCCATCAGGTGGGCCGTGTGCCTGTCTGCATCCTATGTCATATAAAAAAAAGTTTAGGACCTGGCCCGATACGGTATAGAATTAGTTTAATACATTGCATAGAACTATAATCAATCAATCAATTAGCCTAATGTAATCCTATAGTACTGTTATAATGAATAACGTTGTAGACTGTGAACAAATTTAGTTGTGTAGTGGTTACCTACTTATCTACTTTTTTTTTTTTTATGTCGGTCACGTCAACATGACTTCACCTCGCCTGATGGTAAGCTGAGGCAAAGTCTCTAGAAAATCTACTTTGTAGAAGCGAATCTAGCGTTGCTTTGTAGAGGAGGTCGACGGTATCTCCCGTCCGAAATGAGCAGTCCGACTGGGGTGGTACCTCCGCCCTACAGAATACCGCGGCCATAATAACCATCGTGGTGTGTTCCCGCCGGTAAGTAGGGTAGCCAGAGCTCACTGTACCCCTCCTGTTTTCGTAAATTTTTCTCTTCCCTTCTAATTTGAAAAAATATGATGCTACGAGGTATTGTCCGTGTATTACAAGAACAAGAGTGAGTCAAGTTGTATATATTTAAAATAATTTTAATATAACTGAGTTCCAAACAAATAAACCATGGCACACATCAATGACTTTTCGATGCTTTTCGAAGTTATGTGTGTATTTATCGCAGGTTTATTAGTGCCCAGTTAATGGCAATAGGCTCGCCACCTATTACATTGGGACCTAAACATAAACTGGCGAAATGTGGGTGCTAGCACCTCTGCCTACCCCTTCGGGGATATAGGCGTGAGTTTATGTTATGTTAAACATATAAATACGAATGCTGCTAATGCACTCGATCAACTTACTATTCATCTATAAACTTTTCTTGAACAAAAGTATCACTGTATATTCATACACCTTAACTCTCAAATTGTATAGACGTAACTTATTCGACTTTCGATTTATGGATGATGCAATATGAATAATATTTCTGCACATAACTTTTATGGATGGTTTAGAAAATATTTTACAATCTTTTCAGTCTTTCTCTACCTTTATTTTAAATTCAGTAAAAGATGTATTCTCAGCAAATTGTAACTATGCATTTAAAAAAAGTAAATAAATAACACAAACAAATATTAATATTAATCATCATAGAATACGTCATTTTAGTACTTATGATTTTGGAGATCCTACGGGTTCTAAAAAAGAGGTCGCACGGGCACCTTTTATTTATTTTTATTTTGGAGGTCGTACGGGTACCAAAAAAGAGGTCGTAAGAGTACTTTTGAAAAAGGGTCCAAACTTAGGGTCCTACGGGTACGTCACCTGCATAGCTGGTTGAAGCAGTCACTAAGAAATTAACGTGTTTTCTTTTGCATCAGGTGCTCCATTTGTGTTTTTATATCACTTAGGTGGCAGACAAGAATAGAGCCCACCTGATGGAAAGCGGTCACTGTGGCCTATTATGGACGTGTGCAACACCAGGGGCTGCTCTTTTTGAAGAACTTGTGTGTAAAAAATATTTTATTTTTATTTTTTATGTCGGACACGTCAACATGACTTCACCTAAAGGTAAGCTAAAGGCAAAATCTCTGGAATGGGAGTCACCATTGCAAACACCGATAGTGCCACAATGGTGGCTCTCAGCTTGACGGCCTCATCAAATGCTTTTTCACGCCCCTCTTAAAGGACCCGGGACTGTATGAGGAAGGAAACACGTGAGCTGGTAAAGAATTCCAGGTTTTGATGGTGCGGCAAAGAAAAGAGACACCGAACTGCTTGGTTCTTGATGTAATAAAACTATTTGAGCATTCCGTGTGCATACGAGTACCTATACCTATCTCAAAAAAAAAAACTTGACTTCATATCCCTCCAAAGCATGTAGTGCCATCATTAGAAATCTCTCAACTCACTCAGTAATGGCCCTCGTCGACATTTTGACAAGAAAGCGCGTATAACCGATGATTTATACGGGATCTCGTATTTTCGTATTGAAATAAAAATCATTTTCACGACTATGGTATTGTAGGGTTAGAGAGAATGGAAGTGACATGGGTCGAATGATCCTATACGATGTTATTATTACGGTTCAATATAAAAAGGGTAGTAAACAGCTCGTTGCGAAACGATAATGGGCATGCCACTCTTGGGAGTATATAATCCCCATGTTTTGTTGTGTTGAAGAGCCCGATCTTAAGAGTAACACAAATTGTACCTACTGCTGTTTTTTTTTTTTTTTTTTTTATGTCGGTCACGTCAACATGACTTCACCTCGCCTGATGGTAAGCTGAGGCAAAGTCTCTAGAATGGGAGTCACCATTGCAAACACCGATAGTGCCAAAATGGTGGCTCTCAGCTTGACGGCCTCATCAAATGCTTTTTAACGTATTCCTACTGTTCAACCTAGTGTATTGTGCCATAACATTATTTGTTGGCGGTGAGTAGGGTAGCCAGAGCTCACAAAAATTCCCCCCAATCCCCAAATCCCCACCCCCAACCCCTCCCCCCTCCAGGGTCGGCAGCACGAGTGTGACGCCACTGTTGTTGCACACGTTCATAAGCCACGGTGACCGCTTCCCATCAGGGGAGCCATGTACTTGTCTACCGCATAAGTAGTACTTATTTAATTAAAAATCCATACTAGTATTATAAATGCGAAAGTAACTCTGTCTGTCTGTCTGTCTGTCTGTTACGCTTTCACGCCTGAACCGCTGAACTGATTTTGATGAAATTTGGTATAGGAGTAGATTAGACCACAAGAATGAACATAGGCTACGTTTAGTCGCGATAACCGACATCCACGCGGGCGGAGCCGCGGGCAACAGCTAGTATTACATATATTTCACAGACCATTTTACTGAAGCATTTACCACTAGTTTCTGTAATTTTTAAATAACGAAAAATATTTATAACAATATCCATATAAGCTGGAATTTACACCTCTATAAAGGTTTTTGCATGCAACTATTTGTTAAAATCAACCCCACTTTAGTATTCATAACTACATTATTTTGAACTACCTGTCTATTCCGCTTTCTTCTTCTCCCGCGTCGATGTTGCCATCGTGGTATGGAAATTGGTTTCACAGCAATGCCGCTACTTACGGAGAGGGCTCGAGCATAGGTATCGCTCTTCGAGAAGGCCTACTACACCTCCCACTAAGTTACACTAACATTAATGATAATAACAGCAGTAGAAACTACGCGAAAGCTTCTTTCTCCAGGACTTTTCATAATAAACTTCTCAAAAATAATAGTGTGTCCAAGAATCTAATATGTACTCTAAAATATATAAACATTGCACTTAAATACAAAATCTGCACTGAAACTTTATAAATTACGATCAAAGACACGAGCGTGCAAAGAGGTCTATTTTAAACTTCCTTAAATGGATTCTGAGCTCATATTTTCATAAAAGATTCAATTTACTTGCAGTGGGGAGGTACGAATTAAATATTGCTTGCTAGTTTATTTATTTTTGTTATGGCGGTACCACACTTTACTATTCGCTATTCGCCTATAATGTATTCGACGAATTTCTTATAAATGACTAAAACCTTCATAATTTGTCATATAAGAGCTACTAAGGCGAATATTCGTGCGAATAAAGCAAATATACATAAATAAGCCTTACCCACTTTCTTGTATATACGTAATTATAGGCGAATAACGAATAGCGAATAACAAAGTGTGACGTCTCCATTAGATTTATTTTGAGAAAGGCAGAAGATTGTCACCTCTTCCAATGAACACCATATTATCACTCGATCCTCCGCCTTGCGAATCCAGACTATCCCAGCTACCTTTTTCAGACCGTTTTTTTTAATACTACGTAGGTGGCAGACAAGCACACGGCCCACCTGATGGGAAGCGGTCACCGTGGTTTATGGTCGTGTGCAATACTAAGGGCATCACACACGCACTGCCTACCCTGAAGGGAAGGGGAGAGGGCTTGATAGGAGTGGGGTGGAGGGGTAAAGTGAGCTCTGGCTACCCTACTTACCGGCGGGAACACAAAACAATGGTTATTATGGCCGCGGTATTCTGTAGGGCGGAGGTACTACCCAGTCGAACAGCTCATTTCGGACGGGAGATACCGTCGTGTCTAAACAGAACAACCAACGTGCTGTGGGGTAAAAATACATAGCATAGAATAAAAGAGTAAAATTTAAAAAAAAATATTGATGGCTCTTCTAGTTATATTACCCCAAATGCGTTCAGCGCAAACTTATTGCCTGCTTCGGTTGCGAAATATCAACTCGGGTCATTGATTTTTTTCGCAATATCAGCTGCGTTCGTGGTGTTTTACGGTTTTTTACTGTTTCCTCACGGTTTGGTTAAATTGTATTTGTTTTTGACGGATGAGGGTTTGTTTAATTGTGCGTTTCGATATCGGAAGTAAACTGTTGATTTTTAAGCAGATTTTTATCAGGTCTAACTTTATGCGATAGATTTTGAATTAAATAGAGTGAATTTCTTGTTGGAGTATTGGTTTTTGTTTATCATAATGATAGACACATTGTTTATCACTATAAACTGGATGTACTACCAGAGAAATCTAATCTGGCCTCTTATTCTGATTGACCAACTGTACCGTAACTACGCGCGTTAGTATTAGCCGACACATTTTAGTTGGTTTAGTTTTACACCGGTTCTCTCTTCTATGCTAACCAATTGAAACTCACCAACTTCTCACGTTACGACTGTGATTAAAACTCGATGTCAAACCGAATAACGCTCCTGGAATGTTTGGAACTTCAACGCAAATTATAACTAACTCAGTTCATACCTAAGATATCTTACAAAACAGAGTCTTCATTATTATATTCCATCTGATATAATATGTTTTGTTAATAATAAACAATAAGTTTCATAAGACTATACTCTATACCTATATTTATTTTGATAGAAGCTTATCTTTATAGAATGGGAATTCCCCGCATAAAAGGGATGCAAAGATTTAAATCAAAAGCAACTGTTTCTGGGTCGGCAGCAATCAAGGTCGCAAGTCATTAGTTTAAAAGCTATTCATTTTCGAGACGTGGGACCTCATAGAGCCTCTTTTCATTAAAGTAGACAACAATGACACAAATGAGGTTAAAAATAGTTCATTGTGTACTGTAAAATGAAGGCCGAGGGAAATTGTTGTTTTTTGAGAAGGCTTTAGTTCAAGTTCGTGATTAATTTTGCATTTTCATTGTGTTTAATGATGTATAGAAAATTCACATATATATATTATGAAAAGAAACTGGAAATTGCAATTAACTTAAATAATAACAGAGATGAAATGCAACATAGATTTCTAAAAAAATTTAGGGAAGTACATCCACTTTAAAATATCCTATCAATACAAAAAATAATTAGATAACATTAATGTTAGAAATATAGGAAAGGCTTTTCTTAGAAATAAGAATTAAAGACTGCTCTGAAATAATCGAGATGGCGTTCATAAACAGATACAATAGTTCAGAAAAAAAGGATATAAGGATAATAACGTCATTATGTGATAAATTTATTTATTCTATCGTATTCATATTGTTGGTTACTGATTACAAAAATTAAATTCAATTAGATTCTTAAAAAGATATAAACTTGAAAAAGGAATTTTAATATACATCTTATTTTTATTTCATTAACAAAAAATCAACAAAGCCACAACAAAGAAAGAAAAGATTACAAAAGATAGCGACGACGACGCTTCAGATATAATCAAGTAAAAATGCGCGTCAACTCTTACAACTAATTTAAAGTTAATTTAGCTATCTCGACATGATAGGGATACTGAAAGAAATTTCATTTTACGTTTTTAAGAAAAAAACAAAGTAGCAATGGAAAAAGTGTTTCAAACAAAGAATTTCGTAATAGAAATACCCAATACCAGTTCACTCGACCTAAGAATCTAACCCAAATTTCATAATTGCACGTAACATATTCTCGAATCCATATCACAGGACGTATGAATGTATATTTAAGGATACATACTGAGTAAATAAATAAAATAGCCTTGCACTGTTTATTTTGAAAAACAAACAAAACCAGAATGCAGCATGAAAAATAACAAAGGCACTCAACAGAATCTACCAACGTTAAGAAGGGAATAATAGAGGAATTCCAACGAGTAAAAATACATTGTCTTGTACTTAGATTGAAAATTTAAATTTTTACGTTCTACTTTCTTGCTGCTTATATTTCGAATAAAGTAGGGTTTTGTGAATATAAAACAAATAATACTTTTGATTCAGGTCCAACTAATTAAAGAAAGTCATAGCTTAGAACCTTCGGAGGAATTAATACTAATGTGGAACCATGCACATTCAGGTCACCACTGAAAAAATTCTGAACTTCCTAGTTCAAAAAGAATCATTTGCATTATAATAATAATAAAGCTGAACGCTGGGAAGAACGAGTAGCCAGTTCAAGACGCACATGAAATTGGCAAAAAATTCATGCATAAATGTGCGTTTGAACTGATTGTGTCCAAATGAGCGTGAATCTTTAATATCATCGCTATGATATAATCCCTTATAGACAACCAAAATTAATTACCTACTAGGTACATAGAGATTACTAAATAAATTAAGGTATACGCATCTAGCGTAATGACAAAAACATAAACCCTAAATTCTGAGCTAAGTTTCTGAGAAGGATGAAACCTGTTCAAGACGCGCACGGTATCGACAAAATTCACACTCATTGAACGCTTGAATTGTGTTCAGATGAGCGTGAACTTTATATAAGAATCAATAAAGTCAATCTCATAAAGTTGACTTTGCAAGAGGTAAAAAAACGTTTCCTGTCTTCGAATAAAAAGATACGGAAAGGGTTTCAGTTTTAGACAAAGAAAATGCTATAATATTAACTGAGGTTGTATTTGGTGAATTATTCGTAATATCTTTGTGACTATGCAGATGCAGATGCTGAAATAAATTAAACCAAATGAGACAATAATCTAATTACAATGATGCCTAATAAATAATATAATAATTATTACATCCTAAACAAAACTACTGAACTGATTTAGATTAACCTTTCATTGTTGAGCAAAATAGAAACTGTTAATGCAAATAAAGGCAACTTTACATGCCATACAGACAAAACAGCAAACAATAATTAATAGCTAAGTGTCGCCGCACACGGGCCACACGCCACAGCCACAAACGCCGCCACAAGTGGCAAGAAGCGGCCACAAAAGAAGCTGAAGCGCGCGACAGCCACTTGTGGCCGATGGTCGACACAACTTGCGGTCGGTGGTTGCTACTTTTTGCTTGTTGCTACGCGCGTGTGGCGTGTGGCGGCGTTTAGTGGCCGGTGCGAGCCACAAGAAGCTAGCTGCGGCGATTTGTGGCGTGTGGCCGCCACCGGCGACAACCGTGTGCGGCGAGTCCATATAAAATGTATGAAAATTACAAGAAATATGCCAGTGGCGGCGTTTTGTGGTTGTGGCCGGTGGCTCGTGTGCGGGAAGCCTAATGGCGAATAATTAATGGCGAAAAAATTTTATTAGTTGACTCGAGCCATCAACTCCTAAAATCAAGAATATCGAATAAAAATAATGTAGATAATGTAAATAAACAACAAATATACAGCTTAGTTATTTTTCGAATTGTGAAACATAAAAGGACGCATTATTAAAACTGTCTAGGTTAGATGAGACTTTATTTACTTAGTTCAACGAACATCCCTTTCAAATATCTAATAAGACTATTTTTATATAATATATTAAGCTAAATTGCCGACGCGATATACCTTTCCTTTTTTCTCATAAACCTAAGTGAATACTCGTAAACTCTCGGCTTCCTTATTCAATTACCACTTATTATAAAGACTATCTTCACAAATTGTGTTAGCAAGTAAGATGCAAAACTAATGCATTGCACTTAGTACTAATTCTTGCAAGTAATATCAAATTATAGCCTTTTAGCTTCCACTGGTACAGTGTAGCTGTAGGTGTATCTAGTTAAGAGAGAATATAAAACAATAGTATCTTTATGTTACCGAAATGTGTACCAGATCAAAGTGCATTGGTATAGTCAACGCCAGTCCAGTTTGGCCACAATACCAGATTTGTCCTAACGTCGTGTGGGTTCACATTTGAACACGCAATCCAATTATTTCTTATCTTTATTAAATAAGAAGCAATTTCAATCAAAGCAGTAGCGGTGTTCGCAGTCTTAATCTTGTAACTCCTTTTAATAAAACGAATCGTAAATAATAATACTATCTTGTAAGTAAATAAAATAATATTAGCATAGGATTAAAAGTGTATATTGAACCTCTGTGTGTAATGCAACTAAGAGATTAGATCGCTTTTAATTACTGATGCGGAAACACACGGCTGTATATAATATTTCGGGACGTTTATCGAAATACGAAATAAATGTACTTGTATAATTACATGTTACTTAAAATAATATTCAGTATTAAAGCAGATGGAAACCAATATTGTGAGTTAATTAACACATACATGCAAATATATACATATAAACATGAATGTATTATGTATAAGCCTGTATTATGCCCGATGTGAAACGCACATGCATATATTATTAATATATAAACATTTCACGAATAATATAGAAAAAATTTCGGTCCCATAACAGGGGTAATCCCATTACTCCTACTAGATATTTTGTCATGGTGTGCTTTAAATTTACTATTGAATGGAGAACAGCTCTATCCCTTAGTAATTTTATAAGAAACTGACGGGACAATTATGTGAAATTGATAATCGTAATAAACGTCATCAAATTTTTTATCATAAATAAATAAATACTCTACGACATTCTACACATCGCTCCCTAGACCCAAAGTAAGCTTAGTTTCACTAGCTTGTGTTATGGGTTCTGGAATGCTGATATACATACTTATATACTTTTTTTTTGTAAATACATACTTATTATACATAGAAACACCCAGACCAATGAGTAAGTAATAAAATCAATCTATACCTAACCTATAAGATTATATTATTCAACTTTCTTTCTATTTTAAGTACACAATGTGGATGTATCTTCAGGTGAAGTATAACCGCTCGTGTTCTGACATAATATGCTCCCGTATGTTTCTGTTGTGAACGCGTGTGGTCGCGATTATGAATCGCTTATTCGTTCGTATTAGTCGTCTACCAGCGATAGGGCGGTAAAACGAATTAAATTGTTATGCTCCAAGGCATATTTTATTTGACATGAGTAGGTACACGTTTATTACGTTGTATTGTCACAAGTTCGAAGCTATTAAAATAGTGATTAGATTTCTAATTATAGCTTTAAGTTTTAAAAGGTTTTGTGAAACATCAAAGGGTCTAATACTCGTTGGGAATAATATTTCTAGATACTAATGTGAAAGTTTGTGAAGATCTTTGAATGTTTGTTAACTCTATCACGCTCAAAAAGCTGAATAGATCTCGTTGAGATTTGGCACAGGGATTATTATTATTATTGTCCCTGGACGCGGTTATCATAACTTATGGGACCAGGATGAGAACTACACACGAAAAAAGTCACGGGCAACAGCTATTAAAAATAGGGTAAATAAAGGAATAAAAAATATTCTACAATCATCTTCTTTCATTTCAAAAAATCTTAATTTAAATTTAAAGATTTTTATGGGTAACAATTCTCATTTCTATCTAAGTCCTACAGCAAAAGGTTAGGTATACTATACAGTCCCACATAAACCAAATGTCCTAATAAAACTATATAGGTATGTACTCCCAGATTTAAATATCTGACAAAGTCGTTACAACTGCCTTTTAACATAAAATCCAGTCCCAAGAATGTAATTTTAGTCTAGAGTGTTACTCTTTAAAATAAAAGTATGTCGTACATTTCTCCATAAGAACTAATGTCTTTTGCTGCAATAGGATTTTAAGAGTCTTCATAAAAGTCTACGGGTGACTTCTCAAAGCTTTGCCAGAGTAATTGTCCTATAGCAAAGCCTATAAATTTCAGTTGGTACCACGTTCTAACAATTTAACTTCATTGGACCGTTGCAGAGTAAATTTTCTGGCATTCAGCTTTTCTCAGAACAATTCCTAAATATCTTTATTCAATTTGTATTTAAGTGGCATGTTTTATTAAATCCTGTTGTAATGGTAAAACCGAAGGGCTAGGAATAAATTTAATGTTCCAATAGTTTTACCATTTGAGTTATGAATGGTGTTATACGATGTAATCAAAGGAGGGAAACGATCATTTCAGAATATCGAAATTATGCAAAATTTTATTAACTCGGCGTTCATCGCGCTCCTAAAAGCAACACTTTTGCTCGCTACGGGTGAAAAATACCCATATCTTTAATCGTGTACCTAGTGTTTGTTTTGTATTATAAATATTTTTAATGTGTTTATACTTAAATGATGTTTAGTTAAATGTTAAATAAAAGTAAGTAATCATCGGTAACTGTATTTATTAAACTTTCAAATAAAAGCTACAATGTTATGGGAAAAAGTAAAATTTTCATGACCACTAAACTACAAACTTAAAAAATATATATTTATTATTAAAATATTTTAATCTAAATGTATTTTTTAATAATAATAGTTTTAGTTTTCACTTGTGAACATAAACTACCAAGATTTATTATATTTCACTTCTCAAAATCACCTTTAGAAATAACAAAATAAAATTACAATAAAAAAGTAATAATCAGTCTAATAGTTTTAGGATGCATAGTTTTTTTATAATAATTATTTAATTTTCTTATGCATTCAGAGCATAAAGACAATGAATCCTCTCTGCATAACATTTTCTAGCAGTATTGACTGCATGAATTTGTTTTTCTATCCTTTTTGGGTAAACAAACTTGGCATCTTGACATGGTACACCTTTTTCTTGATATCATTGACATGGTATCATTTACGGGTCCATTATTTGTCGGCTTTCCATCCTTATTACTATCATGAAGTATAAATTGCATCTTCTCAAAAGCCTGCAGCTTCCGGTGGAAGTTCGTGAAAAGGTTCATGTTCTGAGTCCGTTCTTTGTTCACTGATCTCTTCAATACCTTCAATTTCAGAGCAACTACCATCACTTTGTTCCATATACTGTTGGATTTCTTCGTCAGCAACTCCACGGTACGCCATAATAAGGTCAAATTACGAAAAAATATAGTATGAATTGCCTAAAAATGTGTATCACCATTAATCGCTACGGGTGAAAAATACCCATATTCACTTTACACATCCACCATATGAAAGCACGTCGCGCAAACATGCTATCGAGCCGCGAACTGCGAGTCAAACGCACAACTTGAAGCTACCTACAAGCACAGCGTGCTGTGACTGGCTCATCAAAAAATATAGACAAAAATTTATACCGCTGGGTAAATTTCACCCATAGCAGCGCCGAGTTAATCTTTTTCATTTTTAACACTAGCTGCGCTCGTACTTTACCTGCGTGGACTTTGATCTAGGTTTTAATTTGTTTACGCGGAACTCAAGCCAAAATAAAGTAGCCCATGTTACGTCTTGTATTATTAGTTGTTCATCCCTATGGAGATATAAAATTATAGCATTCGCAGAACGATGAAATAATTTCGTATCATAAAGTTCAAAATAAAATTGCTGTGTTAACTAGAACGGATGTATATTTTATGTATTTGTGTTTAGTTTATAAACATTAGAAACATTTTAAATGTAGAAATATGTCTTAGTAAGTACGACAGCGTAGTTTAAATTAAATCATGAACCAGTATTTTATTTTACGACTCAAATCACTTAAATATATTATCATGTTTTATATCTCTTATAAATAAAATTTAAATTTTTACAATGCCATAAAAATTATAATCCGAATCCATTAATTTGTGAGAAAATAGCCACAGAAATTAATATTGGCTTCCTTTAATAATACACACTTTGTACACACAAAAAAATTAAAATATTGACTGGCAAGTTCTGTTACCATTCCAGCACATTCCTTATACTTAACTACGTTAAACTATAATAAATGATAGTATTTCCCGAGTGTAAATAATTGCCACCAAAGTGAACTAAACTGAATCAAAGCAATACATTGAGTAAAACATGACAACGCAATTTAGTTCTAATTCCTTGAGTTGTCTCTCTTTCCCTTTCTGGCTATCCCATTGCTGATAGGGTTAACCTTTCTCTAATAGCATAAATGTGTAATAATCTGAGTTACCATTAGTTTTTAAAATCAGCTGTAAATAAACTAAAATGTAGCTTTGCTTTATACTTACTTATAAGCTATTGGTAACACAGTAATCTATCTCATGCTTTATCAACCCCAACAGCTTGTAATACTGGTATTTCTGGACATTTACGAGTTGCAATACTGATATGCTGGAACACGTTTGCCATTATTATCAGCATTATTCATATAAAGTAATAAACTCAACTAAATTTAGTTCTACCATGTAAAAGTAAATAAGCAAGTAAATGTTATTAAGCTGGCACGAGATAGTTATTTCTGTAATAACGTCGGCAACAAAGCGCTGTCAAAGGCGTCAGATTTGTCTCTCTCTAAACTATTATAGGCACCACACTGTAAGACCTAAGGCGTATCAGATTTTCTAACAGATAATAAAGTCTATAGTAGATTTATCCACGGCAAAACCTAATGAGTTTCAGTTAAAGATAAGGTATTATAAGATACTGTGAAAGTTTCCCCAGGGTAGGTGATAAAGTAGTTGAATACCTTTGTTATTTTAGATGTTTATAGGCATTGGTTGCCGTATACCACAAGCATATAATATTTGTCGTCATAGTAGTACCTACAATGATGTTTTATAAGGCGATTGCCTGATATAAACTGATAGTAACCCATTTATGTCTCACTTTTTTTTTGACGTGACAACGTCTTATAAATTGGTTTGCCGGGTGACACTTTAAGAAACTGCGTTACGCTCCGCTCACGTTATGCGCTCACAATGAGAGCGAGTGAGAGGCACGCGTCCCTTCCACTCGGGCATGGTTAGCCCGCCTAAGAGCGAGAGAGACAGGCATAAAAATTATTTTACCACTCAAAGTCGTTGTCACGTAAAACTTTCGCCCGTATACCGACTTTACAGGCAATTTTTTTTGTCTCACTTTTCTCCTCTAACGATAGAGCTGGAAGGGTTTAGACCTTAATCCACACACGCTGACCTAATGCGGGTTGGTGAATCGGATATGTCCTTAGATTTCTTCTAGGACATGTGGGTTTCCTCACGATGTTTTTCCTTCACCGTCAGCAGATGGTAAACCATGTGATTAGCACATATAAATCCCACAAAGTGAAATTCACATTGGTACTGTCTGACCGGATTCGAACTCGATACCTCTGAGTAAAGGCCGCGTCCTTATGCATTTAGCTATCATCGCATGATACAAACTGCTGATACTAAATACTCACCCAAGAAATTATCCTACAATAAGACGAACATTCATCAAAACTGTTATAATGAATTGAATAGAATACAATATGAAATGAAGCTAAGTTTTTACCTCACATGGGCTCCAAGTACTGATACAGAGCTGTCTAAGCATTATTAATTAAAGGTACGGTTCAACTTGATGAACAATATTATATCGCCTCGGAGAAACATTGAGCAAGCAAATTATTTTGGGATGTTGAAATACTGTTTGCTAGGACGATGGATCACGTTTTCTCTTAATTAACAATTAATTATAATTTACAATTTCTGTGTAAGTGGTGTTAAATTATAACGGCAATGAACTGTTTGTTATCAAATACTCCAGTGAGTTTATGTAATCATTGGTTGTACTCATGAAGCTATAGATAAACATGGAGGCCAAACCGGGAAGAACAGCTTGATCCAAATACCTACATGTCTGTATCTCACTCTCTGTGGGCCGACTTCTCTTTCGTGTATTTGTACAATGTTGCTATCTTCTTATTAGTATCTCCTAGTAAATTATTGAAATAGACCATACTAACCAAAAATGCAAGTACAATGATTTATAAATAACTCTATAGTTCGACTACGATTATTAATGTGGAAATTGAAAAATTATATGCCATTTATTATGCATGATTGGGTTGTTGAATAAGGAAATCAGTGAATTAAATTCCCATTGTCAATGGATTCGGTACGTAATGTGGCAACATTGGTACTACATGTCAACTATCAATAAACAATATGGCGGTTGTTTATTATTGTTTTGGTTTTTAACATATTTAAAGTTAATTATAAGTTTAAACTCAAAAAATGGTGCAAAATTGTATTGTGCGTGGTTGCCGTGTTACGTGGCGTCAAGGATGTGATATAAAATTCCACGCGTAAGTGTTTAAACTTGTTTAAATGGTGATTTCTTGCTTAGAAGGTACTCATACTTAGAAAGAGAAGTCGGCCCACAGAGAGCAAGATAGTAAATACAGACTGAGCATCAAGTAGGTATTGGAAGTGCGGCCTCCATGTTTATCTATAGCTTCATGGTTGTACTCATGAGTCAGTGATATTTCTTTTTTTTCTGCAGCAACATTTTTTTTTATTTTTTTATTTACTGAACAATATACATTCGTCTGTTAATTTTTTCTCGCCAAACTGTTAAGTTTGATGGCGAGTTTGTTTCTACTTGTTTCTCATCTTTATGATTAGAATCATTAATAAAAAGCTTATTACATATTTGGGCACATAATTTTATATGCAACAACCACAAAATTTTAAAGATTCAACATTTTAGTTTGAAAGTACTTTTTACATTAACATTTGAAGCTACTTCAAATTTATTAATTCTGTGAAAATATTATACACGTCCTAAATTTCTCTTTTAGTATGTGTACTTTATTTAGTAACACCCTTAATTAAGACCTGACGGACAGCAGTCTAAACTTGCGAGCAAAACATTTCCTTACTAAAATACTAGAAAATATTAAGCGGTACAGAAAACTAGAATACTTTTTTTTTTTTTTTTTTTTTTTTTATATATTAGAATAGAAAAAAAAAAAGAAAACATTTCTGATGCATCGAAATCAATATTTGTCATAGTAAGCTTTGGTATTCATATCTATATTTCCAGAATCCTTTGTTGTATGATATTTAGTTCTGAACGATAAAACGTACCTGCATTTTTGAGACTCACCTGTCGTCAATATAAAACCACGATAAAACTATCCATTTTATTGTTCTGCTTTAACTTTTATTGTTTTTGCGATGATATGAATATATTTTGGGTCATGGCTGTCATATTTTTCAAGGACATAAACCGTTGTTTTATGGCGGTCGTTGTGTACGACTCCTTCTGCTAAAGGTTTACGGCCATGGCTATCGGTTAGAGTTAAATTTTCATAAACGGCTAGCTAAAATACTTCAAATGGTGTCTGTGAAGTACTATTATATTTACTACCCTTATTTACTCCAAGGGCTAGCTGCTGCAGGTTCTCACTCGCCAGTAAAAGTAGTTAATACAAGATTGTATTATACTATCTATTGAAAAAAAAAGTGACTGCATTTTTATTGCCATCAACGTGTATTGTCTTGCGAGGGATTCGTGGCCAAGTGATAACCAAGGTATTTTGTATACTAATCGAAAAATTTACTGGTAAAAACAAATTATACGATACATAATAATGAAAATGATGCACCACGTATTATCCTAACACTACATACAAACCAATCACCATGGCACACACTAATGACTTTTCGATGCTTTTCGAAGTTATGTGTGTATTTATCTCAGGTTTATAAGTGACCGGTTAATGGCAATAGGCTCGCCACCTATTACATTGGGACCTAAACAAACTGGCGAAATATGGGTGCTAGCACCTCTACCTACCCCTTCGGGGATATAGGCGTGAGTTTATGTTATGTTATGTTACATACAAACGCAGCACTGAAACTATTTAGAGAACGAACAAACAAAGTATTGCTTTGTGTCCATTTGATCAGTTTGCATGTTTTAAAGCATTAACAGCACCTAGTTTAAACTCTGCTTAATTTTATACGTTGTCGGATAAATTAACGTTACTGCAACACGATATATCCAAATATCTTATGCTTTAGAATAATTACTGTGTGAAGTGGAATTCAGAATTGCCAAAGAGAAAGCACAAGGGGGTCTTACATTTTGCAAAACCATTGAGCGTTATAAAGAAAATGCCCTGTCTGTCAAGTGTTTCCTCTAATCATGTATTATATAAAACTTCGTACATTTTATCACAATAAGTATCAGACGCGTTACCATGGAGATGTGCCAGACTTGTCACATCCAATTTCCTCTTGTTGTTGCGAATTCCATGGGTTGTACCACTCAAATTATTCGAATAACGTGTGCTTTCTGTGTTCTGTTTATCGTCATATAACAAGTATAACTATGTATAATGTACATACATGAAACAACAACCTTTATTCTTCAGTATGGGTTTGGTTGAAACAAAAAAAGTTCTTATGCGTAGTGATTTCAAAAGATACTAAACTCCGCTAGACAGGCCAGTAATAATAGACGGTATTTTTAAACTAATGTAATATAATTAAACTAAGTACTTTTAAATTCATCACCAATAATTTAATGTAATATAGAGCTGCAATGATATTAGAAACAATTAATTTAAATACATAATATATCGAATAAGCGACAACTCGATTCGCATAACTAAATTCACATAACTAAATTCGCAATATCCGAGCTGAACCAAGTTTCAAACATTCCACGAAACACCGCTCACTGACAATCACACGTCGATTCATTCATCAGTCAAACTACTAACGTTCCAATAATTAGTCGAATATCAATTCAAATTCGAACTCTTGAACAATTTCTACCAGCAACATCTCATCTCTACGCCTTGGGGAACTTAGAACTTGATCAACTTGGTCTAACTCAGGCTTCATTATATATTGAACAAATACATCTGTTTGCAAAGGATCTCCCGAGACGGCCCAGTTATCGGAATTTCATTGTGATTAACGTCGAACTTTTCATTTTATTTGTAGACGGTTATTATTTGAGAATACAGGAAAACTTATTTATTTTTTGTTTGATTTTCAACTTTGAAGGCAATAATATTGCCGTGATTAAATTGAAGTTATGAAGTAAGGGTGTTTTTGTTATCTTAATTTGATAGACCTAACAATCTAATAAATGATCACAGAGGGCAGTTTTTATTAGCAGTTTCATAATATAATTATACGAAACCAATCGTCCACAATCATGTCTTAGAAGAAATTCTAAGGACATATCCGATCCACCAACCCGCATTAGGCAAGCGTGTGTAGATTAAGGTCTAAACCCTCTCAGCTCTCTCGTTAGAAGAGAGGAGACTCGTGCCCAGCAGTAGAACATAAATGGGTTGCTATCAATCGCCATGATTGGTTTATTAGTCCCCATCCACACTAACGTTTGCTCAAGTTGCTTGGTAAAAATTTGAATTATAATATGTAGGTAAGATGATTTCAAGACTGTATAATACTGAACTATCAACTAAATAATATCATGCCTTGTGTTAACAGATGTGAATATAATCACAATTCACACACATTTGTGGAAATTTCCTCCACAGTATTTAGTAAATTTTCAGAACTAAACTAATATCCCAGTTTCAACCGTGAAGATATATATACCAGGAAGTGGTAACAAATAATATCGGTTCGCCCGCCAATTTCCTACGTTGGTGGCGGATCTAAAACTATGTATGTCTGTGTGCTTAACCACAATATGTGTAAAGGTATTGATTTGGGTTTGTGATAATGGTGGCATGAACATGTGGGTGGATATTTTAGCTTAAAGTGCCTCGGAATTGTAATTAGTTGATTATCTTGTGTAGGAGGGATCAATCATTACGTAAGCTATAGAAGAATAAAAATTAATGTATGTAAAGAACCTTTGATTAAAAAAGAAGGTTCATTTAGTACCAAGTTATTAATGAAATCAAGCTAAAGGATTTTGGGTCGAATAGTAAGTATGTTATAATTATTATTTAGAATAATAAATATATTACTGCGATATTGACCGTTCGTAAATACAGTCGTAACTAGTGCGTTCATTTATTATTACTAATACTTGATTTCTTATTTATAGTTCGTTTATTTATTTTGACTAGTAAGCTTTCAGAGTTTCTTTTCTTCAACTCACATAGTTGCGTTAGACTATTATATCGTTAGCTATATTTTATGTCCTACTATTCAATTAAGTCTGTTAATTATTGCTAGTTATGTGGATAGTTAAAAATAATAAAATTCACTTATTTTCGTTGAATAATGTAATCATTTATTTATTTTTTAACTATTAATTATTATTCCTACCAAATTTATCTGACAGGAAATACGGTAGTACGATTGGTATGTACCCAGTATAAGAAAAAGCCAAACCCATATCAGATACGAAACTAAAATTGTTTAGCCTTTACTGCAGAAACTGTTGGTCATCGTCGAAATTTCAGATCGAGCAAAAATTTTAAACTAAATTTAATTTCCAACGTGCACCTGTGGAGCAGACTGAGTTCGTGTAATGAATGTTATATATTGCATTTTCAGAATTATACCTCAAGGAACGCTGACTCGAGCATTAGATAATCGAAGTGAGAATGGGAATCTATATATATTTAGGTCACTTCACAACTTACGTTTACTTTACTGAATTAGTATCGTATGGTTTCTTGTGAATAAGAATATAATTCATGTGAGTATTGTGTAGGGTGCCTAAATAATAGTCTACGAACAACTGCGTGGTTGACGTTAAGGAACTCATCTATATATTCGTAAAATCGTAAAACAGCTCACCATTCCGGATGTTTTCCATTCTAAAATTGTGGTGTTAGGGATTAGTTTGATAGCTTTGGCAGATGCTTTTTAACATATTACTCAGAAATCCCAGGATTAGTAGAAGAAAATACGTTTGTCTGTTAAACATTATCAGTTAGGTATCTGTTGTGCGATAAAGAAAGGGATTATTAATATAGACTAAAGTAGGAGCATAAAAAGTAGGATCAATTTGGTCATACACTTCTTCAAATCTTTGCTTATCGCTATCTAAAACTTAGTCGTAAACATTTATAAATTTGACGTCATCAACTTTGAATCTACTACATTATAATACTAACAATAAACAGTAGAAAAGTTATTCAATCCGTGCTTCAATATTAACGTTTTCTTATTACTAATAAAACTGTCACAACATTACACACCCAAGAGAGCTATTCACGGCTTGAAGCTTCTCTCACGAAACAAAAGCATAAACGATACAATGACACAAAACAATACTAGAAGCGTAATAATATCTGTGAAAGATGTTACGACGCATGTAACCCACATTCAGGGTAATAACTGAAAGTATGAAATGTTAACGTTCTCTTTAAAAATGTTTCCAAGCCAAGTAATGAGTACTAAACTTTAGGTTATATAGGGTTCTGTTTGACATCATTGTTTCATTGCTTGAAATGGTAGAGAGAATTCTAGAAGTTTCGAAATTTCACAGCACATTAAAGTCTTAAATGTGCTAAGGGTATCAAATAAATGTACATAATGTATGTATTAACAGACTGTTGGGAAATTAACTCAAAGTTTTAGAAGTGAGATTAAGAATATTGACTTTTTATGAGATATGAGTTGAACTAGTTTGATGATTGTTTTAAGCAATTCTTTTCAATGATGGTGATTGATCAGTCCCTTAGCAGTTAACTATGAATTCATAGCTTGACATTAATAGTTTTGGTCAATTGTGATAGACTTTTCTACCATGTTGGCTCAAGATATATTCAAGTATATCAAGTATTCCCTAAGGCATACCATACTTGATTTTTAATAGTTATAATATTTTTCTGTAATGAAATTTTCAGTGGCATGTCTTCTTAAATGGAACTAAACTCAGGATATAGTCCGCTTATTGCTTAGCAAAAACTTAGCAATGCGCTTAAAGCTTAGCTGTACAATGAGGATGTGTATGATAATTTTAGCAATAAGCTCCAACCATCCGATAAAAGAAAAAAATGAAACGAAATTGCTCCTAAAGATGCTCAAGAGAATGAAAATCACAATATAAATAATAAACCAGACATTTTTGTACAATTTAGATGTAGTAATAAAAGAATATTGTTGCAACTGAAAGCTCATTTAACTTAATATAACAGGCAAGGACTCCACTGTGGGCTATTTGCTGAATTAATCATTTGTACACGTCTCGAGTTTCTTGCTGTGCGACGATTTATTCAGTTCTTCGTAGATTTTTTTTATAGAATTCACCATATTTTCGTTATTTTGTGATGTAAGCATTTAATGGTGATGTGAATGCGGTTACGCTACTGTATTATTCCTATCTCTAGTAAAATGGAAATCCATACTTCATCAGTTTGCAAAACAGTTACATCCTTTCACTTAATCTTTTACGTATCTTTAACAAGTATACCTTACTGATTGATTACCTGAAAGTAGTTGCTCGGTGAGACTGGGTGCAGAAGTTGGATGAACAGGTTTGGAAAAGGGCCTATGTCCAGTAGTGGTTTGAAACTAACTCCTTCCTTATTCCTTTCCTTTGTTTTTCCTTTTCACTTCTTCTATGCAGATGTCTATGCACGAGTGTTATTAGCTAGGTACTTTCATTTATACAAAGATACCATTTGACACTATCTTATTCGTCTTTAACGGTAGTGAATGCTGTTTAATCCCTCAACACCGAGAGGAAGGCATGCACAAGAGAATTGTCCATTAATGAACCCTGAAGATCTTGGTGGAAACCAATAAATCCGTCTCCTATATCTGTACCTACAGATAGGAAATGCATAACATTGTATTTTTTATTAATTTCTGCCAAATTACTTGAATCGAATTGTGTATTCACCACAATCTAGTTTTAAACAACAACAAAATTGCAATCCAACAATAGTGACGTTAGGTCAAACGGAGCAAAAGTAATGGCCGGCTCCAAACATTCATTTATGAAAATCGGTGCAGCTTGTTTCTCTTAATTAAGTTTCCTTCTGCTGAATAAACAGTGTTTACTTCGGAATCACGCTTTGTATGCACTTTGTTACATGGTTTTGTGGTTCCAGCTAGAATTTCGGTTTATAGATATTTATGGCTGAAAGAACATCGTTTATTTATAGGGAAAATTAATTGAACTAGTTTCTTGTTAAGTTGTCGAAATTTGCCCTTAATATATTACTTTTTTATGTCGTCACGTCAATATGACTTCACCTCGCCTGATGGTAAGCTAAAGGTAAAGTCTCAGGAAGGGTGTCCCCATTACATACACCAACAGTGCCATAATGGTGGTCATCAACTTGACGGCCTCATCAAATGCTTTTTCATGCTCCGTTTAAAGGACCCGAGACTGTAGGAGGAAGGAAACGTGAGCAGGTAATGAATTCCAGGTCTTTATGGTGCGGCAAAGAAAAAAGGTAGCGAACTGCTTAGTTCTTGATGGAATTGTTTGCACGGTATGAGGGTGATATCTCAGCCTTGCACGTCTTGTTCTGTATAGAAAGTAAATTAGTCACCTTGCCTGACGGTAAGCCAAAGGCAGAATCGTAGGAATGGGAGTCCCCTTTGCAGACACAGATAATGCTACAATGGTGGCTTCACTAATCCATGAAACTAATGTGATGGAGCTAGTGAGAAATGTTTTTTGAGTTCAGTTACATTACTTTTTAGTGAGTAACAGAAATTTAATTACGGCGTCTTAGTTTTCACCAGTTTTCACTCATCGCGTAAAGAATCCAGCACTGTTGGAAGTAGGAAACACGAGTTCTGGTAAAGAATTCAAGGACTTGATGGTGCTGACCAATCATCCTTACCCAGTCAACAAACAGGACACGACACACCAATTAATACTCCATCCACATAAAAATCAAACAAACAATACAATTTCCGTGAACCGTTATCATTGGCTATATGATTACTGTCGCGCATAAACGTGCCAATATAGTCGCGTGGGCACCTCGCGTCATTAACCGACCGAGTTAATTGAGCTCCAGTAAACAAAGATTAAGGGTATGTTGTCTGACTTTTTTTATTATTAGGATAGCTTTTATTGGAAATCGTAATTGGTTCGTGTTCAGAAATTATGTGTAGATAGATATCTAGTGTTAAATTTGTTTTAAATTTTATGTTGTTTGTGTTTGTTTAATTATGCTGTTCAATTATTGCTTATTGAAATTGTTTCTGGTCTTGCTTAATTGACGGATTCAAGATAGCTATTATACATTTCAAGAATACCGCCAAATGGAATACCATTAAGAAACCTTCCAAATATGGGTTAATTTAGACTTAGTCAATTAGTTTATTGCAGTGCTGGACATATATTTTTTGTAATGTACGCCATAATACTCGTTCCTCCGCCTTACGCATCCAGTTCATTCCAGCTACCTTTTTCCAGGTCGTCCGTCCAATTCGCTGGAGAACGTCCACCTGCCGTTTACCGATTCGCGATCTCCACTCTAAGACTCATTTGCTTCACCATCCATCTTCTCTAATAAATCGTCCGTAATTACCTTTATTTTATTAAATTCCATACCACGAATTTCGAGAACAAGCGTGTTTTCAAACTATTTTATTAAACGCGAGAAACTATATTTATATTTGACTTGAAATTTCCTCCCTACCACAAAATGTCAACGGTAATAATACACATTAACAACGCTGTAGGTTAACCCAATTTTTTTCTCAGTCCAAAATTAGCGATAAGGTTGTCTAGTTACCACCGTGGTAGGGGCCAGCCCAAATGAGGCTTTCTCGTGACTCCAACGTTACGCGTAGCTACAAAAGCTATGTTAAGTTCTCTGAAATCCATTTCGGGGCAGCTATCGGCACCGAAATCTATGACGTTTTGAAAGTGACTCGTCATTTTGCTATTGTTGGTAATATTTTCTTAAATTTTCTTTTTGGCGTAACAGCTTTAGTGTATCGAGTCGTGTTACAAAAGTTTACTTATAGATTTTATGTTAGAATTTGAAATGGATAATAGTTAAAATCAATAAAGAAGTAGATGTAAAAATATGTGTTTTGTGTCTAACTCACTCGACCCAGCGGGTTCCTCGTAAGCCAGTTAACGAATCAGTCGAGAAAAAGGGAAAATCACAAAGCCAAGTGGAAAGAGAGTCACACAGGTACTATCGCCTATAAAATGTCAGTTTTGAGTTTTGATACTTAGTAATCGAAATCACTAGTATTGCCGCTAAACTAATTTAGCTTGTATTGGAGAAATGGATGAATGGATCCGGGACTTCTCGACTGTAAAGTCAACTACTTCTACTAACGACTAAGCACTAATCAACTCCTCCAAGGTGTGCCAATAGATGTTTTACAATAAAGCGAACACAAAGATGGTCATAATCATATCCAGCTGACCCGTTCATGGTTTAATAAACAAAAACCTCTACTATCTGTAATATTAGTCAAAATAGAAAGTTTTGTTCGCCCTATTTCTATTAGGTAGAGAGCCCAAAGTGCCAACACTTGGCCGCACATTGGTCAAAGCTTTGGAAACTATTCCAAGTTCGGAACTATTGCAACGCTGCAGTATAATAATTGTGCACCTACAATTGTTGCTATCGATTTACACTTGGATTGACTTCGGGATAATTGATTGAGATATTGCATCTGATGTTACTCGTTCGTAGTTTAACGGAGTATCGGACGTGTGATTGAGAGATGGTTGGTTCAAACGCAATATATTACCAATGAGCATTTAGCTCAGTTATGCGGATTAATGGAAATACTGGTAGTAAAGAAGAATTAAACATCAAAACTTGTGCTACTAATTATATAAATATTTGGATGTTTGTTACTCAATCACGACGCAAAGGGTAAACGGATCTGATTGAAATTCAGCATAGGGATATATTAAAGTTTGGAATAAATCATAGAACTTTTTATCCTGGGATTTGGTTGCGATAGGTATATGTAGGCGTGTTCATAATGTTGACTCACTCAACTGTAACCCGGTCGAAACGTCAGGCATTTCAAAAGCATGCGTATTCTGATCAAATTAATGGAGTATTGAAGAAAGGCTAGGTTAAAAGCATTCAAAAGGTTTAATGACAGTTGTAGAGAAAGCTCGAGAAGTTCACAAGAACCGATAGTAGGCTGTTGTCTCTGCCTACTCCGGAGGGAAAAAGACGTGAGTATAATGTTTGTATGTTTTATACCATGATTGCGTTAATTCCCGTTATTGTATACCTAAGGAAGTTTATACTTGAATCCAATTACATATACGGCAAAATCACATAAATTCATGCTAGTTGACTTAATAGTACTTGAACCGAACGCAATATTATACGTGGTATCAAATAAACGTATCAAATATTTTATGTGTCCAAGTTTTTGCTATTAAACCATACAATTTAATACTCATAATAAACGACCTCTAGACGGTATTAAATTATTTGTTAGTTTTGTGATTTACTAACTTTTAACGAAGTTATTTAATTTAACACTTGTTTTGTTTTAGTTTGGGATCAACTCTGACACCTGAAGGCCAATTCTCTTAACTTTAATCAATCAGAGACCGTAATGTTATTGAATTAAGATTAAATAATGCATTGATCAAAAATGGATATGCTGCTGAAAAAATACAGTACCTACTCGATATAATCTCACTTTAGTCTTAATACGATCTATTTGAAAATCTAGTTGGATTAAATGTTAATCTTTTCTATACTTGCCTATCAGATGATATTATAATGCTCAATTACTTCGTCATAGATGATGACAAGACATGATTGATGCAATCCAATCATCTTTCCTTTCTTTACGAGCCAAAATAAGTTCATTCTAATGCTCGAAACTCGACGCCAGTGAGCTTGCATAAAAGCTTTAAGGACAGTTAGAGGTAGCTCGTGAAGTATGTAAGGACAGAAGCAGTAGTGGACTGTTCAGTTGTATCTGCCTACTCCGTAGAAAAAAAGGCGTAATTACAGTCATACTTTGAACCCCTTTGACAAGTTATAATCGATGAACATAAACTAGAAAACAAAATATGAATTTAAAAACACTACTTTAAAAATAAAAACAAGGTTTATAGTAAGTTCAAAACAAGAAAAACCAAATGAGTTCAAATATGGCGAGTTTATCTTGTTCAATTTCTACAAACACCATTTTTGACTCCATACCATAATAAATTATTATCACATTGTCACTAAAGATGCGCAATTATCCCTTTGAGTCCAATCTAACATCAGGAAGAACTTATTGGACTTCCAAAATTTGACCCACAAAAACTAACAAAGCTAGTTAAATAACAGCTTGTAATGATAATAGGGACAAACGCACAGTCGTCAATCAAACCCTAGACAGTTGCTGATCAATCAGTCAACACGTCACTAATTCCTTATACACTAAGTCAGTACTACACGAAAGCCAATTAGGGAATGTGGCCCATCCAAACACTGGCCACACGGCTAATGATTAAAAGCAATTATTGATAGAAGCAGACAATCGATGGACAGACACAGATAGGTACGACGGGTTTTCCAGCTATACGGACTAAATACTGTGTTTGGAATACGTTAATCAAGCTCTACGGGCTGTTGTGCGACATTTGTACTATGTTAACACAAAAATGAGGGTAGTTGTAACTTTGAAATGATGATGCGATGTTTTTGTATTGAGATTTTTGACTGAAGTTTGGGAAATTGGTTATCTTCCGATTCTGTCTGTCCTTATGTTCTTTATATTCAGTCCGTCAAAGTGACTGCATCCCGCGTGATGGTAAACTGAAGTTTAGTTTTCTATATTCTTCGAAAAATTACTAGATTTTTTTTGCAAGAGCGGTTTTTTTTATTCTTGTTAATAAGTTATTTTCAGACAGTAGCAGTCTCAGCTCAGGCTCGGTGCTTATTTGCTACCTTAATACTTTTAAAAAACCTATGTTCGGCAGTGGATGTTTTATAGATACTGAAGATTCCAATAATCATTTTCACTTCACTTCTGGCTTCGTTTACGAGAACGTACAGTCGTGAGTGTTTAAAATAAAATCTTCAAATTCCACAATCTCTTAATTACATAGTAAATTGTTATAGAGTTAGAGGCACTACTGGCTATTAATTCACCAGTTCTATGTCAATATTGGTTAAGTAAGTTACCTCTAAGTTGTACAGTTCTCTACTGTGCATAGTTTTTTACCCAATAACTAGGCTTCCAATAAACTAGCATTTAATTTTACACAGAATCCCAGCGAGTTATGAGCACCATTTTTCTTGAAACTAATCTCATGCATTTCCTGCAACGAAATATTCGCATTTATTTATTTATTCTTTAATTTGCATAAAGTAAATTGCGCAATATAATATTCAGATGCTAATTTTGGTCTAAGTATTCTCACGTTTTTTATATGAGTTAAAACATCTTTATTAAAACCATAGAGCCAAGTGCACTCGTAGACAAATACACTGCGATCTTGAAAATGTATTTTTAAATGAGTGCAAAATATTGTTCTATTTTTGAAATTAAAATAGTGCAGTGGCTCCCAAAATAGAACCAAATTATAGGAAGGAAAAGTAGATAGACTATATTCTACCATCGCACGCCATAGAGAATTCATCCTCACACGTCGCGACCGGAAATAGTGCTTACAGTGAGGTACGAAAGCCACTCTGACCTTTCCGCACACCCTCATACTATGGAATGATCTTCCTGCTGTGGTTTTCCCAACCGACTACAAATATGTGGTGGTGTTACAATGGCTGTCTTTACAAATTGTAAATGGTCAATAAAAGGTGCAATCACCACGCCACCTACAACAAATTTTTATTTTGTTACTTTCATACCTTTTTTATATTACTTATTTGGCAAACAAGCAGCACACGGCCCACCTGATGGAAACGGTCATCGTGGCCCATGGGCGTGTGCAATATTAGGGGCGTCACACTCGCGCTGTCAAACCTGGAGGAAGAGGGATGGGGGTTGGTCGAGGGGATTGAGGGATCAGGGGGTGGGGATTGTGAGCTCCCACTACTACTTGAAAGGGGGCTTGCATGAAAAGCTTAATGACAGTAAATAAAGCGCGTGAATTATGTACGGACAGAAACAGATGGCGGACTGTTATCTCTGCCTAGCCCGGAGGGAAAAAGCATAATTATGTATTAAAGCAGGTTTTTTAAATGCAAGAACTAAAACCGTAGCTACCATTCTCAGCAACCGTCCCAACTATTTAATAAATAAATCATACACTATCATCAAAATATACCACATCAATTGATATCTCTTTTTGAACAATGGATCCATTAATTACAGGCGCCACTCACACCGTGCAGACATGATCGTTAATACGCTGGGGGTGGAGTGTCACTAATTTGTACTGGTCGGATGATAGACAGACAAACGGTCTGATTGACGGCCGCTTCATTAGCGAGGCTGGGAAATTCGAATGTACCTCTCTTGGGCGTATGGAGCTTGTTACTTTTGGAGAGCAAGGGTAGGAAATGGATATGTATATGATATAATATCTTAGGTATTATGAGTAATTGTTATAGGAATAAGATTAAGACTGTTTCTTAGATTTTATACAACTTTCTTTTTTTTTAGGTTAGATACTGCGGCTTGATAGGCTGATTGACGAGCCATTCGTCTCATGTTATAAAAAAACAATGGTAAGTAGGACTTTCTATATTCTATTCTTTAAGTTTTGGCGTAAATACGGTGAAAAAAGTGCACAAAAATGAGCCAAAACGGTTTTTCTGTATTCAAATGAAACTTGAGGTCGTACTCGTACAAAAAAAAAATGTGCGTTCTCGAAAAACACATCGAATTGTATGACGTCAATGGGTTTAGTAGTTCTGCCCTAAATTGCAAAAAAAATATGTTTTTCGTGCAAAATTTCGGAGCTTGTCTCTAAGACAGATTTTGCTCTTCGACAGTTCTGTTAGTGATAAAAAATAAATGATAGTCAAAAGATTTAATCAAACTTGACTAAAAATAGCATAATTTTAAATTATACCATAGATAATTCTATTTAAACCTTGAAACGATAAATGTGACAAAATTCTCGAAAGTTATGTACTTATTTTGAATAAATCGGCTATAATTATTAATTGGATATCACCGGCTTTATAAATTCTTATACTACGACTTTATGTTTCAATAATATTTTCATTTCTATGTATCATTTAAAGTATAATAGGGATACTATACCAATCAATCAGATTAACTTTTATGATCGAAATCGCTGAATTTATGGCCTGCTCATCTGTTGAGAGCGAGATTTATAATATATTTAACTGATGGAATTTATAGTTCAAACTTTTTAAACTATTAGTTTTGTTGATAAATTATGTTAAATCTGATTGATTGCTTAACAGTTATGGGTTTCACTGTCCAAAATGACAAATGGTAACCATTGTTATGTTAAAGAGTTGCAATATGTATTGCCAATATTTAGTTTCGTATTAGTAGTAGGTATACAAAAAGCAAAACTATTTATTTTTCAGATCCTAAGGAAAGACCATATCAAGAGTTTACCTACCCGCAACCGGCGTAATGAATAAAATTTAATATCTTCATCAATATAATATTACGAAAGAAAGATGAGTATAAAAGTATCTTCCACATTATTTTCTAAAGTCAATTAAAAATATATTAATTAACATAAAATAAAGGGCTGTCATCTGCCCACTAACTACGACGAGAAAACATTTTTAAGTTCAAATGAACGCTTTATTAGTATAAAATTCTTTGATAAAAATATTCAGTATTAAAAACTAATTAAAAGAAGCCTTACCAATTCAAAAAAAGTACATCGTACTACGCAAATGTACTTAGTTCATTTTTCTTGGGGGCACTTCACAGTATCATAATTTCTATACAAAATATTTCATTGAACATCGTTTTATGTTTAGGCTTATAAAACAAAAGACACCTACCCACTTAATTTGATTCATTACTGTCAGTACGTAGGTTTGGCTTTTTAGAGTGTGGCAACACTGATCAAAGCGCACTCAGACAAAGGCGTCCAATCAAAAGCGGACTTGGACTGCGCTCAACTTATCGCTAACTTTACTTGGCAAAGTACTTTGAAGGCTATTTTGGTGTTATTTTGATTATGGCAACACTGTATAAAGCTCCATTAGATGATGTTTAATCAACGGGGAACTTGGACTGCGTTCAATTTATTGTAAAGTTTATTTGTAGTTATGTAGATTTGACAGTTATTTGCATGCTACTTTGATCATGGCAGTCAGTGATCTGTAAGTAGAATGTAACTTACATCTGCAGTTACGGATTGAACTTTTGGGCAATAGGTAACATCAAATGCATGGAGTGCGTTGGTTTAGGTAAATCTCTTACACTCCGGTAGTTAAGACCCAAGACGGCGGCGTGCGGTTTTAATCGGACTGAGGCTAAAATTACTTCTTATAATATAATACTAGCTCACCCACCCCGGCTTCGCCCGTGGCGTATTTCAAACCCCGATGCACCCTTTTTAACCTACATAATATGCTCATAATTTATCAATTTTCCTAAAATGTATGGGAATCTACCGGAATTGTTCACATTTATGATTATTGCTCCGCTTCCTTGGGCAGTAGCGTGATGATATTGTGGTTTTCGATTGGTGAAAGAATTTTTAAAATCTGTTTAGTAGATCCCGAGATTACCCCTTACAATTTAGCAAATATACAAACATACAAACTTTACCTTTTTATAATATTAGTATAGACTAGTTTGTACCCATGGCTCCGCCTGCGTGGACGTCGGTATTACAAAAAATGTGATAAATGAAGAACCGCTCGATCGATTTTGTGCAAACTTCACATAAACCATCTACTACTCGTAAACAAAGCGTAAACATTGAGTTAGGATAGGTGAGCTCATTCTTGAGTTATAAAATTACAACGAAAAGCGACATTGATTTGATTGATAGATGCTATTATTATGATGGGCCATAACATTGAGCAAGACTCGATATTAAAATCATTCCATAAAATAAGTTTTTGTAGTTCTTAGTGTAGCGCTTACAAATAGACCAAACATATCTATATAGCAATCATTTAAAACTCTGCCATTTTCTAACAAACCGAACAATTCACAAAAGAAATTTCAAAAGCAATGGCTAAGTATGTGATCTTCACAGCCATATAAATTTCCACCCTTGGATAGAAGTGGAAATACGATAAAAACGTCTGCGATCCAATCACTGAGGGTTTTAGAAGCGGCTTTAAGATTCACCGCGTCGAGATTACACCATACCTGTGCCATGGAGTTATGGGACAAAATTCACGAACAGAAATTATTATGGGGCTAGGAAATAAGCGATTATTTGCTAAATTTGAAAGATGAGTTTGAAGATTTCTGTTCGAACTAATTCTATGTATGGTAACTAACTATAGTAAGAATTTATAACTACATAATTATAAGAATTTAATTCGGTTGAAGTTTATTTCTACCTATATTGGCCGTAGAACTAGACAATACTGCCTTTAAATAAGTACACTATGGCTAAAAATATTTTACCAAAGCTTTACCAAAACTTTATGATATTGGTTTGTAATAGGTTGATAAAAATTATTTTAATTGAGGACATTTCAATTAGGAAAAAATATAAATAGAATAGTTATAATAAAGGTTACAAAAAAGTAGTGTAACAAAGTGTAGTAGAGATGGAATCAAATTTAAAAAAAAAGAGAAAATAACCATCAATAGTCGAAATATATACGAGTATAATAATTAGATCATAATAATATTTATGATTTAGATTTTGTTGCGAAATAAATAAGTAAAAATACACCAGTGAATATTATACTATATAAAGTTACCTACCTGTCAAACTTTATGTTGAAATGCAAAGCCTATTTCTATTCTTAGCATTCACAACCCGAAGGAATGAAACTTTATTATTAGATCCACGAAGTTGGTCTATCTATATTTTACAGAGAATTTTCTTTAGATCGGATTTTACCTGTGATTAAAACTACAATGAAATCTAACTAAACGTGAACATCAATAAGTCATAAAATCGCACTTTCTTAGAATTCACGAAGTCATGGCAACTACACTACATTTAGATTTATTTTTGTCAATTGATGGACTTAAATATAAAAAACTACTCGTAAGTTTCATATTTTGTATGAATCAGAAGTTATAATTTACTAGCTGACCCGGCAAACGTTGTTTTGCATTTTAAGGGTGAACTGAACAACCCTTATCACTTAAAAAAAAAAAATAGATGTTGGCCGATTCTCAGACCTACTCAATATGCTCACAAAATTTCATGAGAATCGGTCAAGCCGTTTCGGAGGAGTACGGGAACGAAAACTGTGACACGAGAATTATTTTATATATAAGATATCAACAGTTTTTCTGGCCCCACATTGATCGGAGGAAGCAAATACTAAACGCTTCGTTTAACCTTCGATTCTTGAATGGAAAATTGTCGAGGGTAGGTAGGTACACTTGTGATGCTTCGATACGAACTTACCTACGCGTTAAATACACAGACTAGGTTATGTCACCGTATTTCAATTGCTACGTAACAATGTTGTATGTAAGATTGCAGGTAAATATTGTTCTACAAACATTAAAACATAATTAGCAAACATTGATTAACTTAAGTTTTAAGCATCGTGGGATTATATAATGTGAGTACACTTAACTATTAGAAGAGTACCAAAGTATTCATAAAGATATTTTGATGGTATGAATGTAGAGGGCTTTAGGTGCAGAGGTAGTCCTAAGAAAAGATGGATGCAATTCGTAGATGCAAAGGAAGGGAGTAACAGAAGAGATAGTATATGATAGAAATGTATGGAGGAGAATGAACTATTACGCTAACCCCAAGTAATTAAGGTAAGGGCAGGGCGACTTACTTCATTTTTAAGTCAGTTCATTAACGTAAAAATGTACTCCAGAATGTGAAATATACTTTTCTGAAAACCGCATCAAAATCAATTTTGTAGACGCGAGAATAACCTTGCCAAATATTTCCACCTCTCTTTCATTTGCTGCATGCCATAAATCTGGGACAAAGTGTCGGTTTTATCTGACCAACATTTCTTAGGCTAATCAGGCTTCCACCTTCCATCTTCTGACTTCTAAGGTGTCAATCAGATGAGCCCGCTTAGTAGATTGAAGGTACTATGATTTTAATTCATTCCTCACCCTATAGAAAATGTTTGAAATCAGTCTAAACATTTTTAAAGTAACAGATAAATCAAGAGACAAGGTAGAAAAATGTAATACAGAATTTAAAGTCAAACAAATAACTGACAGTGATGATAAAAAAGATAAAATAAAATTACAGAGTCAATGTTTTCTGTCTATCTTCAACAAAGTAAAAGCTAATTAAAAAGTTAGAAACAAAACAACTGAAAAGTTAACACAAAGTTACAATAAGATCAGTTTAGCAGAGATCAACATTTTAAAGGAGAATAAACAGGAAACAGCTCGTAGCCCTGATAACGAAAATAAACATACCAATAACAACAGCCCTGTCAGTTGTGTCCCAGTGTGGCAGCGGAAAATGTTCTGTTTAAGTTTACACTCATAAATCCTACTGCCGTTGTAAGTAGGATTATTCAAATTCTCAAACTGAAGAATATAAATGACTTCTAGAGAATTAGAGGGTCCGTTGATGCAAATTTAGTTATATCATTAAATATATGCAGATTGAATGGTTGCTAATGTACTGAAACTCTTGTTCAGTTTCAATAGTAATCTAATTATAACCAAACAGATTATGAGACATCTCAATTTAAATGACCTCATGACTTATCAATATCATTTTACTAAATTTCATTTCAAAACAAGTACTGACAGGAGCTCTCAAAAGCTTTATTCAAATCTGTGACTATTTTGTAGAATATAGTGATCAAATTAAAGTTTTAAAAATGTTGCTCAGTTTGGTAACGGCTTTTTGAAGCACTTATAATGTTCACCGCTAAAAATACTTTGTACTCTAATCTAATATCTGCGAATAATATAGTGACGTAGTCTTTTTAAATATCAGAAAAAGTATAAACTGTGTATTCCCTACTACCGCTAGCACAAAGTCCATCTATCGTTGAGGCTTCGTATCCGGTTTTATAATTATATACCTGTTTACATCTTAGAGATTGACCATACAGTTCATAAAATAAAAGCTATATTTGAAAGCGTTTTATAATGAAATGATTATAATATTTGAATGATATAAACCGCAGTCCTAATGCGAAATTTAACACGTTTAATTTATTGTAATATTTAACAGTGTAATAAATTATTTCTTGAAGTACAACATTTAGAAGTTTCAAGTGCCAGCGCCTCGTTATCATAATTATCATTTCACAGTAGTATTAAATTGCTTTTTTTGTTACTTTTATTATCATTAACTTTGAATAACAGAAGATGTCTGTCTGTATGACTTTTTTGTAATGTTTCCTCGACCTCTGTCTTTTTAATGTTGCCTTCTTCTGATTTTTTCTCATTATTCTCAACTACGACAAAGTATCTAGTCCTCGTATCTGCACGTGTGGGTAAAACTCTCTCTCTGTCTCTCTCTCTCTTTTAAACATTAATTATAATTTCATGAACAATGGTGTGGTTTGCGCAAATTTTGTTTTTAAAAATTTACTGTAACACACAATATTTTTTTCCCAATAAATATAATAAAATATGTACCTACGTAGATGCTTCCATTACGTCAGTTGAGGCCAATCTGATAGTATCTATAGTACCTACAAAGCACACCATTGTAAAAACAGGCATTGTTACTTAGTAATTAGACGTAAATAAAATAAATAAATAATAATATTCTACACAGCGCTCTATAGACCCATGGTAAGCATAGTTTACTAGCTTGAGTTATGGTTTCTAGAGTACGGATATACATAGATACTTATATAGGTACTTTTTTTTTGTAAATAGCACGTAGTATTCAATTAATTAATGTTTTTTGCCCCTATCAGTCGACCCATATTTTATAAATAAAATAAAACATACAATACTGCCCGTAATTTAAATCATAGTAACGTTATTTCAAAAGGTGTTTTTTACACGAAGCAAAAAATAAGTCATATTTATTTCCGAGCTCGACATAAAATAGATAATCAACGTCCACACGTACTAGCCGTGTACGTGGTCGTGAGCGAAACGTGCAAAGTGGCTTTTTTACACGTCGGTTAAAGAGGTAGGTATGTCAAATATCTCTTCTTTTTGTCCAAATTACGAAAAGACAGCCTTACACACCCGTAAAGCTTTCTCTATAATCATTAATACATAATAAATTCACGGCTTTTTTCTTCTAGGGTAGGCAGAGACAACAGCCCGCCATCTGCTTGAAACTCAAAACCGGCGAGGATGCATGAAAGGTTTATTAAAAAAAAGGTACGTGTATGTAATGGTGACCCTCTTTCCTGAGACTTTATCTTCAGCTTACCATCAGGCGAGGTGAAGTCAAATTGACGTGTCCTATATATAAAAAAAGCGGAAGTATCATGAATACTTTCATGAGAAATCGCAAGCACAGTATACTTAAATATACAGTATTTTATCCTAATACAGGAGATCGAAACAAAGTATTTCAGAATCTCTGTAGGTATGCTTCACTAGGTACACTATTTGCTGCCTAAATACATCTGTGTGCCTGTGTGAGTAACAACGCTTATGTCCAATGCATAAAGCTGGTTTTCTGAATCTATTATTTTTGTCAATATCAGGGGAACTAAAATATGGAAGATAGATTAATTTTAGAGCTAACACAAATTGTAAACAAAAACAGTTTTTTGAAATTATATACTCTACTCCAGATTAATGTCTTGGATAAAAAAATTAATATCAAAATCTATTTTAAGAAGACAATTGAAACGTTTCTGCGAAAAACTACCTTTATAAGGCTTCGCTTTGAGGTAATAATCCTCTGAAGGCCGACAGCCTTTTTGAAGCAAAAATGGAGATCTGTAATATTACTCCCTAAATATCTAATATTTCATAGAAAGTGTTGACAGGAAAATGAAAGCAAAAGTAAGAGAATCTTATAACTTTAATAAAAATGTGCCAATCATTTTTAGAGAGATTATTTTTATATTACTAAGGTAGCAAACAATTTACCACGTGAGGGTTATTTCTCGTAATAAAATATGTCCGAAAATCAGTTTCGATTTCATCTCTATGTCAAAAATGAAAATTTTGTTTTTAATTAAAAATTTTTTTTGTACAGTGCACTTAAAAATAGATCATAAAACTCGCCCCAGACCGTTCCTGGTGCAAAACTGCCCATCACATTCGCCGCGCTTCTACCCTGGATTGCGATGGCATAAATATAATGTTGATGGATAAATAAAAAATAGTAAAAGTCATCATTCAGTAAAGCATTTGAGCCCTTGCTAGAAGAATATGCCAGCTACCTGGATTTCATAGAAAGTGACTCAAGTGTGAAACATTTCAAATTATAAATGGAATTATAAATAGAACTGCCTTGATCAGGAGATTTGAAAATTCATAGTTGCCACACCCTAAAAATAATAAAAGGGAAATGTCAATATTCTGCTGATTCGAGAAGGGTTGATTGGAGTGACGTACAATTTAGCGAGTCCATTGTTCGACGGTGACAGGCGGTAATTACGCGCCAAAGTTTCATATGATACAGTCGATTTCAGTTGTCAAATGAATTGCTGTCCGACCTATGATGACCTGTCGTATATACTCGTAGCAATCAAATTTGAAAATCGTTAACAATTTCTAGATTGAACATTTAATTTTGGTTCCATTTAATGCTAAATATCACATTTAGAGTCCCCGTTAAACTAAGACAATCCTATTTGATGTAAGAATTCTTAACACTAATGCAAACTAGTAATTAAAATAAGTAGGTCTAGAATAAATGAAGAGAAGCCTCTGTGGCGTAGCGGTAGTGAAAGCGGCCGCTGCGCACCTGGAACCGCGGGTTCGATCCCCGCTCAGTGCAAATATTTGTATGCATGAATATGGGTATTTGCATAGGTCTGGTCGTAGTGGTCGTGCCTCGGAGAGCACGTTAAACCCTTGGGTCCGGGTGCCATACAAACATCTATGGCAGTCGGTACGGGTAGTTGGAGCCCTAAAAGTCCAACAACAATGGTCTAGCTGCAATGCTTCGATATCGTCTAATGTCACCATTGGGTTGTGAAGGTCAGATGGCAGTCGCTTCACGGGAAAAATCGAGGTCCAGCCAAATCCGCAGTTAAGACTGGCTAAGCGGACACCAGACTCCGAGGTGAAAGCTTTGGATACGAATGGGATTAACGATAGGTTGAAAAAGATAGAATAAAATAATAAAAAATAAATAACACAACAACATAAGAACATGACCTTCATAATACGACACATGACGTTATGACATTAGACCGTTTTGTTGTAACGGCATACAAAACGATACAAAAATACGAAAAAGAATTTTCTTATTTTTATTCTTTTGTTTGTCAATCATTCTAGTGGGAACTAGCTTACTTACACTATCTAAATAGTACTTGAATGTCGCATCTAAGGCACCGCGACTAATATAATAATCTAACTTACACATAGTCAGTTTTCTATCATTATTAACCCGTGTATCACACTATCAGCCATTACTGCACCAACCCACTTTTATAGCCGTAACCAACGGATTCGATAACATTTGATATTTTAATAGCACCGTTTGGGTAGAGGATATCTTAAATTCCACTTACCTCAATATACCACGTTAAAACACCCCTTCATAAATTTAGCTGATAAGACTACTCTTCGGAGAGTTCATGTGTGTTTGCCGAATGCGGTTAAAATATTTTTCTGAGCTCCATGTATCAAAAGTAAGTGAATTAGTATAACTTCAGAATGCAAATAAGGAAATAGCAGAAGGAAGGATTGCAATTCTGAAATTATTTTGAACTACAAAAACACATTTTATTTGAGCTACAAAAATACAACTTATTTTTTATCTTAGTTTTTTACAACATTTGACTAAGTTTCACCCACTAAAAGATCGTTCACCACAAATGGGTCTTGTGATGAAAAGGTTAATTTCATAAGCTTTTATTAAGAACAAGGTATATATTTACGCAAGAACGATTTTTTAAATATTCTACTTAATAAATCACTAAAGCTTTTAATAGCAATGTAGATAAACTACATAAGTAGGAGAATTGAGAAATTTACTGTCCATTACGAAGTTTATGTACAAATTGATGATAAAAATGTAACTTTACACCAGAATCGATAGTGCTGTAATTGATTTGCTGCCACTAAAATTAATTTACAAACGTCACATACACAAATTAATTTGGTAATTAGCCTACTCTGATGTCTAGACGTGTTTAATCGAATTTTTCATCAGAACCTGATCAGAATTATAAATATAAGTTATATTAATTAGCGATCTTACATCATCAACTTGAATACACAGCAAGCTATCTCCTGTAGAAAACTATAACTATTTTGTGGTCTCAGAGAAAATTGATTAAGATCAGACAGAGAGATGGACAACAAAGTGATACTATAACAGTTGTTTTTATTTTTTTCATCTTGAGGAACAAAATCCTAAAAATAAACTAGTTATTATGAAATTTAATTAGAATCAGTAAAGTAACAAAAGTGTAATTTCATATGCAAAATATAAGCGAAGACTTGTAAGTATATGTAATCAATATACATTATAATAATAATAATGATGATGAACATAATACAGAACTCAATAATAGAGCGTTACTCCTTACACAATATTGATAACAATACATATTATATCCTTTCAAAATCGATTCCTCTGAAACTTATGTTCCCTACATCCCTTCCAATAAATTATTCAGTCAGAACACGATATCCATTAGGTACATCTAATCGAAGAGGCTACATCCTGAGGCGTACTGGAGATATGACAGATATAATCGGACCGGGCCTCTAGTACTACGAAATTCCCTGGGCAATTACGACAAAATTTGTGTTGGTTAGATAAAAGTATTAACCAGGAAACGAATGTACTCTTGTTAGAAGATATTAAATGTTACATTAAATTAGATGCTGCAAAAACAGACGGGCCTTCTCAATTTAGCTTGGGCTTTTATACAACAGGTATTTCAAGTCTCGATCCTGCTTTCTCTCTAGAGTTATTTCCAATATCACTAGAAATATCAAGTTCGATACAAAAGATTTCATGGGAATTTGGTGACCAGCAAACAGGTTGATATTCACGCACGCAAAATCCTCAAATTCCTTTTTTAAAACAAATGATAGCTATAAAATCGAACAAGGTTTTTAATCACCATGACATTTATTACAGATTTATAAAGATATAAGAAACAAGAAAATTGCCTAGAGTGAAAAATTGACTAGATGCGCTAAAACATCAAACATTCATATTTCTCATCCCATCACAGTCCGGCTCAATTCTTGCCATAAATAGGACTAATCGCTCCCACGTCTATTTGTTGGACAGAAAGTGTTACATTTCTTATCTAATCAAGTAAAGTTCCTCGTTTGTGAGTAAGATTAAGATTATCGAGGTCTTAATTGTGATGGTAGACTGTATGAGGAATAGAACGAATGGGTGGATAAGTTTTGTATTTTGTTAAGTGAATTTGAAAACCAAGTCAAGTATTTATTTTATTAAATGGAAAGATTACTTTCGCGGTTAAATAAATAACCTTATCGACCTAGTTATTTTGTGTTATGTTACTACTAATAATAATGGCAATCAATAGGTAGGTAGCTTGCTTGGATAAATAAATAAAGATACATATAATATTCTGGTGTCATTATATCCAAGATGTAGACAGAACTATTAGTCAATCATGATTAAAATTTTTTAGCGATAGTGATCTAATATCGATATCATACTTCAAAGGAAAGTTTTAATAATTAAAAAGACCTTAGATTGGTAATTAGGAGACGCTTCTCTAATTTACGACATTGATTGCCAATTAAACGCTTATGTTGAATCAAGAAAATTATGTTGTTTGAGATTATTAAACATCAAAAACCTGTCAATCAGATATCGATTAAGAAATAAATCAAATTTTTGAACGCATAACTCTTGAATGACATCTCATTAAGGAGCTTAAAATTGTTTATTTATTGTTGTATTATTACTATTTCTGATATTTTGAGTTTAACGGAACTTTGATTAACCAAGATTATGTTTTCGTTGTTGACCTTCTTTCATAAATATTCTTATAATCGTGGGAATTTTTATTAGGAGATAAACTACTGTTTTGCTATTAGCGATACCATCTTCAAGTCCAGAGATGGGCGACTAAATAACTAATGATGATGATTGACCATTAGTGCCTAATTTTATAATAATTATTTATACCGATTAAATTCTCTTATTTATAATTTTGTTCTTTTACTTTCATCAATTATGCTTACCATTTAGTATAATGAATAAAATTATGCTATAGTTTCGTTGTCAACTTCTGATTTCTTTGACTATTCTATCATTTTTCTTTTCCATCTTCTTCTTATATTTACTCATTTTACCTTTCCCTTTCTTTTTTGCTAAGCGTCAAAAAGCTTTTACCTTTGCGGTGAACAGAGACAACAGTCCGCCATCTACTTCTGTCCTTACATACTCAACCTTTCTCTACTATGATTAAAATAAATATATGTCGGCTATCAAAAGTTAAATAAACGAACAAATAACACGAGATTGTAAATGTTAAGCTACTGAAACAGTCAACTTAATAACCACAAATGAATCGTAAAAACCTAAATACGTATAGACACATCGAGAATAGCCTAAAACAGACTTTCAACTCAATCAAAACTCTATAAAAAGTTTTATTGTCTCCAGACAGTGAATATCAAATTTCTTACACATTTTGTTTACTATTTGAGGCATTAATGATTTGAAGTGATAAAAGATTGCTTTTAGATGGATATTAAATTTATTTTAATTAATAAAATGTAACTTGAGTTGGCTATGGAGCGTGTTGATTATAGCCACATTTTATTTGGAAGTGCTTGCTATAGATCGTTCTTGAAATAATGGCAAATTAGGTACTTAACACTATTTTATTATTATAGTTATAATCTATACTTATAATAAATCTGTAGAAGTGAAAATTCTGTACATTGAAAATATCAAAAAAATAAGTAACAGGGGGTGTTACTAGACCGACACCGATCTCAAATATGTGATTAAAAAATTTTTTGTCTGTCTGTCTGTCTGTCTGTCTGTTTGTTCAGGCATCACGCAAAAACTACCGGTTCGATTACAATGAAACTTGGTATAAATATTCTTCAATATCCTGGGCAGCACACTGGGTACTTTTTATCCCGGAAAAAAACATACAATAAAAAACAAACTTAATTTTGCGGTTCAATACCTAGACACGATTACTGTACCAACCGCAAATAATAAGTTTGTCATAGGTAACGTCACCCGCAGTGGAGTTCACTTGACGCTGCTGCCTGCGGCCAATTCGGCCGGGGTGGGAATGGCCCTCTAGACGGCTGCTCCGAGGCTCCCCATGTGTCCCGGGTGCGGGCCGGAACCTCCACGTGGTGCACCTGGGCAACGGAGGCGAGCAGCGCCTCCCACTCGCCACGGAAGACGCTGCTGCCTGCGGCCAATCCGGCCGGGGTGGGAGTGGCCCTCTAGAGGGCTGCTCCGAGGCTCTCCACGTGTCCCTCTGACTAGCAGATGGCACAGTGGGGAGCGAGCGGGGGGCGAGCTGATTGTCTGCGCGCCGACGGTTGGGTGACAGGACGGCCTCCTGTCACCCTACACCCCACCGTCAGCGAAGTGGCGCGATGCTCGCCCCACCCCCCCTTTCGGGGGGTCGAGGGGGCCATCTTAAAACCGTAGATGGCCCGGGGTCAGCTGGGGTGCGAGGGATATGCCCATTGGGTAACCTTACACCCCGGTTACTAAGGCCCGAGACGGCGTGCGGTTTTAGTCGGTTCGATCCCGACATAACCACCCCCGATGGCCGACGGGGGTGGTATCCATGGGGATTTCCGCACGATAAAAAAAAAAAAAAAAAAAAGGCTCCCCATGTGTCCCTCTGACTAGCAGAGGGTACAGTGGGGAGCAAGTGGAGGGGCAAGCTGATTGTCACTGCGCCGATGGTTGGGTGACAGGACGGCCGTCTGTCACCGTACACCCCACCGTAAGTGAAGTGGCGCGATGCTCTTGGGGTCAAGGGGGCTATCTTAAAACCGTAGATGACCCAGGGTCAACTGGGGAGCGCGGGATATGCTCTAAGCAATCTTACGACGGAAGACTTTAGACGGCGTGCGGTTTTTATGAGGTCGGAGCTGACTCAGACCCCATAGAAACCGCACGCCGTCTCAAGTCTCACGCACGCTCTCAGCCATCAGGAGTAGTTAAGTCTGAACTTTATTACTCCTGATGGCTGACGGGGGTGGTATCCGAAAGAACTTCCGCACGAAAAAAGGAATTTGAAACGGAAATCGAAATACACGCGGGCGGAGCTGCGGGCAACAGCTAGTTAGAAATATAAAACTTAGAAGGTTTTATTGCTTTTCGGCATTTGATTTGTTTAATCAAAATCTATGTACCTTTTTGTTTTTATGAGTCTGTATTTTTTTTGGAGAATTTTCCCGATATTAATAAACCAATAAAATATTGCAGTTCTAAGTTAAAAAATCTGATGATTTAATTCAAAATCAGCATTTCTGTGACGCCAATGGAAATGAAATTCTGAAGCTTGAAACAATATCTTTGAAAACGTAAAAACTGGAGTGTTTTAGCTGCTTCATTAATAATTTATACGCAGCCAAGCTTCTTGTTTCTCGCCATTCATGATGACGAATGAATAATGAACTTTTAAGTTCGCCTTTCAGCGTATTTCATTCTGTTTATATAAGTATACACTTACTAAATTAAATTGCCAGATTACATATTTGGATAATCACACGAAAGTCATCCGTAAAAAACTACAAATAAAAACTAGACACTCTTTCGCAATAGTGTCTTCACTTAAATGGTTTGTGTCCTTTATATCCAATTCCATAACATAACATAAACTCACGCCTATATCCCCGAAGGGGGAAGGGGTAGGCAGAGGTGCTAGCACCCACAATTCGCCATGTTTAGGTCCCAATATAATAGGTGGTGAGCCTATTGCCATTAACCGGGCACTTATAAACCTGCGATAAATACACACATAACTTCGAAAAGCATCGAAAAGTCATTGGTGTGTGCCATGGTGAACCTGGGATCGAACCCGAGACCTCGTCTCAGCAGTCCATTACCCAGACCACTAGGCTACCACGGTCTAATTCCACCAATTTTTTTAAAATTTATTTTACGACATTCTACACAGTACTGTTTACACACAAATTTATTAGATTTCTTTTTAAATTATCTGATTCCCAATTAGTTATTACAGTAATAAAATTGAAACATAAAATTTGCTATTTTTATGACTCTGCTTTAGGTTTTTGACACATAAGGATCCGGAAATACCACTATCGTTAATATGGGTTCAGTAACCTACTGGTCAAACGACTTTTTCATTTGTTCGCATTCGAAGCTTTGCTAATATTTATCTAATTAACAAAAAGAATAAACAAACACGATCAACGAGTATTGTATTAGACAATTTGTAATAATTGCTTGTGTAGATTCTGCACACATTCTCTTTCATTAAATGCGGGAAATGAAACAGACTTCCGCTATCGATCGATTGTAAGGCGCTGCGCAAACGTAGACACTTTTGTTTCTTGTGTCCGACACAAGCTACCGATGAATATTTGAATTCTATAGAACAAGTATGAAATCATTCAACTCCCTGCGCATACGTGAGTCCAGTTGCTTCCACTGAACACTATATTCAGTACGATCAAAAAGTGTTCGGTGTCGGTAACTGGAAACTAAAAGTCGTCAGTTGAAGACACAAGCAACACTCACAAACGTCCATCATGAGACTACGGAAAACAAGCAGATACAGCAACTACAGCTACAGTTTCTTATGGTGTGCCGTGTCGGTGACAGGGAACCGGCAACTGTGTCCGATTGTCGATACGGGACACAGCAACTACGGTTTCCTGTGGCGGTGTGCCGTGTCGGCAACACGTTTGCGCAGCGCCTAACTGTAGCATAAAGGTTCGTTTCCACTAAACGTATTGTTATATACCGAAACTACTTTATATATAAATGTTGGTACTTTGTAGAGTGTGCTGGAATGTAAGTACATCACATTATTCGAGTTGCAAGCTAAGTAGCAATTCTGTATCGTCCGCTGCAGAAAGTTCCATCAAGTTCTGTGTAGTAGCAATGATACTGGAATAATGCTGTTTTTCTATATCAGTCACGTTGATATGACTTCAGCTCGCCTGATGGTAAGCTAAAGATAAAATCTTAGGAATGGGGGTCACCATTACAAACAACAATAATCCTATAATGGTGGTCCTCAGCTTGACGGTCTCATCAAATGCTTTTTCACGCCCCGTTTAAAGGACCCGGGACTATTAGGAGGAAAGAAACAAGTGAGCTGGTAAAGAATTCCAGGTCTTGATGGTGCGGCAAACAAAAGAGGCGCCGAACCGCTTGGTTCTAGATACTAGATACTTTGACCAGGAATAAAGCATGATACAATAGTTATACTAACATCGCTAATAAAACGTCTAGAACTAACGTAAGGTGAAGATGGACAAAGGTAAACAACCAACGAAGTTTTAACACCTGAGAAAATGTGTTCGAAAATTAGTTCCAATCTCATTTCGATCGCCGAAGCTCTTTCACGGAGTCAACTTCTGGTTTCGGACCTTAGCATAAGAGTGGGTGATAAATAGTGAGAGGAAAATGGGTGACCACTAACTCATTCCAGGGACATACATAATTAACCACACCTCACAACCCCTCCCCCCTTCTTCCCAATCTTCCCCTCCAACCCCGGCCAAACTCCTCAACCCCCATGCCCCGTGAAGATCTCTGAATTTGCACACGTCAATAGGCCACGGTGATCGCTTCCCATCAGGTGGACCGTGCGCTTATCTGCCGCCTAAGTTGTATAAAAAAAACTCTGTAGTGAGAAAAATGGATCACTCATTTGCCAGAATTTACTAACAGACATAATTCTCTAAAAAAATTAAAAATCTGTTTGAAGAATTTAACATAAATGAGATAAGTTTATTATAATAGACAACCTATCGAATATTTTTTTTTATAATTAAATATCAAGATGATAAAAACAGCCATAACTCACACTAATGTCATAGATTTTACGAATCTAGGTATATTATTTTCTTAAAGTAAATGATCGTAAATCATAAATACATTAAAAATAAAATATCCTTGGATATTAATTTATTTTGATATAGCCAAATTTTAGAAGTATTCCAACCATTTTAATGTAAATGTACGTGCTTTGTGATATGACAAAAGTTAACTAATTTTAAAATCTAATTTTGGCGATAAGTTTTAATGAAGATTTGATTAGGAACGACTGATTAGATAAATACTTAATATCCACTTCATCTACCACCAACATGAAAATGTGACACAGTATAATAAAATTAAGGCAAGCTTTAAATTTTCACGAAGAGCATTTCGCCTACACGCCGTTTCGTCAAAGAGCCCGATGCCGCCAAGAAAGTTGAGTTTTCAATTTAGTTAAGTTAATTGGAAAACATAGCGTAGGCAGTTCAATGGAGTGATTGTTGTATCCATCAAACGAGAAGGCAGTCCATATTTGGATGATATTAGCATAGGACCTTATTTGCTGCTTCGGGATGATCAAAGAGTGACGCACCTAAGAAATGCCTTAGATGCGTGAACATCAAATTCCGGTACATATTCTCTAAAATACATAATACATAATAAATAAAAATATTTTCATAAGCTTATCTGGCTATTTATAACATACTAGCCGTTGCTTGCATGGTATCGTTTTTTGAACATATCTCTGGTTTTAACCAATTCTAATCAAAAACACGGCAGATTTTAACCCCGACCAAGAAATTTCTAATAAAAACCGTATTGATATCCGTTTGGTAGTTTTTATGTATATCGCGGCCAAACAGACGCAATCCAAAAAGAAAAAAAAATTGGTCAGTATCGTTCACTTACCCTAATCCAAGTAATTTTTTAAATATGCGATGAAACACAGCTAATTCACAATTTTATAATAGTACCTAATAGTTAGCTAGCTGATACGTGGTATGGGAATCCTTGAGGTCTGTAAAGACAAATGTAAATTAAATAATGTAGTATCTACTGATGGAATATTTATGAGATATTTTCCGTGTCAGAAGATTTTCCATTCACCCATTGCTTTTGCTTCACACACTCGATAACAGAGTGTGAAACGCCTCAGTCAATGTGATCACAGCCAGAGGTAACGCGCAAGACGACAAGCAGAACGGTAGGAAACAGTAATTAATTCATTATATTATGGAAAAAAAAATTACCAATAGTTCTGCCAACAGAACGACTCAACAGAATAGGTGGAAATAGAGATGGAGGATTAAGTTTTCCTAACACTGCAAAATAAAAAAATAAAAATAAAAAGTCATCGTTTAATTGCTCATTGACAAAACATAAAGAAAGTCCCTAAAGTTATTTATTCATTCGGGTCATGAACCTTTTATGTGAATATCAGAATACACATCTGTATGTTCTTATAAATTGATCCCTTGTCTACATGAAACATTAGACATCTGCATTATCGGCTTATCGTACAATCTCTGGTATTATCAAATTCTCTACGGTGTTAAGCATCAATGTGTTTTCCAAATATATAGTTATTGGGGTGATATATTCGACGATCCTTTGGCATGAGTTACGCTTATGTTTGCATGTGTTTCATCAGATCTTGGGCTTGCCTCGACCGTTTTGTACTCTCTGTCTACCCCATAGAAAAACAAAAGTGTGAGGATATATTTTATAATACAAAGAAACAAAATACTATTCTGAATAGCTATGTTAATGACCTTGAAGTAACATAACCGTATGCAAAATTCCAACTTCTTCAAACATAAGCTGAACTACCAAAACTAACTTATTCTCATACATAGTAAAATATGAAACCAAATCTCCTATTCCATAACTAAAACTAGACACCGCATATTCAAAAACGGTAGTATTACATAACATTAGCATAACTCGGTTCCTCGCTGTCTGCTCATATCAATGCCACGGCAACATTTAAATTTCAAATTATAACATTAATAAATATTGGAAAATCTTATTTATTGGATATGATGACACCTGTGCCATAATCTGCAGATATTGAGACTATAATAAGAAAAGATGTCTAAACTTTGTTAGAACCTGATTGAGCGATGAAGAAGAATTTTGACGTAAACTGCTCTAGTCTATTTTGATTGTAGTGTATTCTTTTGTTAAAAAGATTTATAGTCATTGTAAGAAAATTAAGTTATTAAAATTAATAACATAGAGATGCTACCTTGTGAACAACTGTATCATAATTTAATAATGTCGAATCCACACGTGTGGCCACAGATACATATTTAGCATCCAAATTAGATCGAATATGGAATAATGAATTGCTTAATAAGTATTATCTGCAATTGAATTAATGTTATGTACTTCTGGTATGTTTTGACTACAATATTCATAAATGTATATTAGCAATTATAATTTGAGGAACAGTATCCAGGTTTTAGAAGTTACACAGTACATAAAGTTAGACAAATAGACGAAGTATTTTGAGATAATCCACTTTAAAAACTGATTAGCGTTTATTTTATGCGCTTTTGTGACGTTTTTGAGTATGGCTATCAGCGCCCAAAATTGCATTATTAGCAAATAGATGCTTATTTATTCCGACAGGCTTAAAGTTTTTAAGATAAACTACGTGTAAAAAATAGAGATGATTTTGTTAAACGTTTCCAATAACGGCTGTATTGCTATTAACCTATTGCCATAACCATATATTACGATTCGACTATTAATGTGATTATTAATGTGCTTTAATTAATGCTTCAGTTCTTATTATGGCTGTTAAGTTATCACTTTGAGGTACACTTTAACTTTAGATTGTTTCATTTACAGACATTTTATTATAGTCTCATATTTCAAAAACAAGTTTAAAAAATGCAGATCTGTTAATGCCACTACCGTTCTATTTGTCTTCATGGCTACTATAACTGTTTAAAACGTCTTCACTAGAAGCAATGTGCGATGAATATCACTGATTGGAGGTCAATGTACAAAAAAATATAAAATATTATGTCTCCCTTTCCAGCGTTTCTTAAAACGTGTCTAATTTAAATACCTTTATACTCTTTTAATCTTGTTTGAGGAAATGTGACATATTGCTACTCAAAGTCTATGTTTAGTGCTACGCATTATAAGCTGGTAGGCAGGCAGGTGTATCTATATGAAAACAACACTAGGCATATTTCTAATATCTATTACCGCAATATTTTCCATTATATCGGTTATACATCTCGACTATGTTATCCGCTTTCATATTACAATTTATTTCTCGTGTGCTTAGCTTTAATTTGTGTGGTTATATTGAACATGCGTCTGACATATGCAGTTTAATGCCTTTTTAAACAGTTTTATTTAACTCGATCTGTTTGTTTGGGTCAAATCTAGTAATGGGAATTAACCCTTTCCAGTGGTCTGATATTCGGCAGAATTCTTTAGTTCTGATTCTGAGTTTTGAGTACAATTTTAAAACTGTTTGTATTAAAAATAAACATAATTTAGGTATTTGTTATTTCGTCTACAAACCTCATGTTAAGTGTTATATTACAGAATGTGTAGTCCTGACTGACCAAGTGTGGCTTAAAAACATGTCTAGGCTTTATACTGTTGTTCATTTTATCGTACCCTATCACTCAAACTTAATCAGGTAGCTGCCTCCGTGTAGATAAAATCTTACGATGTCAACTGGTTTGGTAGCATTTTTAAAATATAATTTTGTTAACTTATGTTTTGCGAATTGATAGTATTTGCGGATAAACCACTTTTGAGTCGAAAGTGGATTTTGAGATATATTATTTCTAGAGTTTTTACTACAAAAATATTTTAACTCCACTTTCAACTATCAAATATCATCTTTAAAGTTTGAGCCTAGCCTCCCACTGGCGAACGGGGATGGTTATGTGTCCGACTTGAAACAGTCTTGGGTCTACAGACATTGGAGTGTAAGGTGGCCCTAAAGATATTCCCTTGCACCCCGACTGGCCCTAAAGATTCCAGATGGTCCCCTCGGGTGTGGGGACCACAGTGTCCCCATCCTGCCCCTGAGAGGGGAGAAGTCGAAACTGCCCTTGCCTGGAGTCATTACCTATTTATCGTTAAGTAGGTACCTACTTCGAAAAGATTAAAATGCGTTATCTAATTTGTGATTGTGAGCTACATTTTCTGGAATGTGTACCTTAATGGAATGTGTTCATGTGAATATACACATTCCAGTATCATTTGATACTACTTGACTAGTAAGTTATAATATTATTATTCAATCTAACGTGCTAATAGCAATATCCCCACAAACAACAATAAATATTTACGTTGACATCCACGTGACTATACCATTACATATTTACCATATCAGTCCCCAACCGTATTGATTACCGATAAAATTTCTATTTGAATATTAATTAATTTTGAAATTTTACATACATATTAAAGCGGTCCCGGGATTAACAGGGCCACGAAGTTAATGTCGTGTTTGATTAATTTTAGTTGTATGCCGACAGACCTGACTTTTGTGGCATTTCTGTTTGAACTGAAGCTGGAGAAAGTGTTAAATTCAAATGAATTTGATTAGGTTTCTGTATAAGGAAAGTGTATTTAATTTCTTCATTCGATACTTAAATTATTGAATCTATTAAATTCTGAAATGTATCATGATTTGTCTTCATTTGATACTTTTGTACATTCAAATTCAAATTCAAATTATTTATTTCGGACTACAGAATCCATAGTATTATTTTGTTAGTAACAGTATGTCTTAACCTAGAATTAGTATTCAACAAAATCAATAATATACCTATATAATAATCAATAATGTCAACATTTAAAATAAAATCAATAAATTAATATCAATACTAAAATGAATTGCAAAATAAAATTGTATTAAAATCAAAATCAAAATCATAATTCAAATAATATTTACTATAGATCTTACATTATACATTAATTGTAATAAATAAATAAGAAACTTCAGTTGAACCTCTAAAATATTTATTCATTAAAAGTTCGTTGCTTGCGATAATAACATAAATAACTTTATTTCTTCACATCCTATAAAAAATTTTACTCAAGTGTTAAAAAAGGTACTTATTCTTGTAATCAAAAGACTGAAAATTTTATTTCGTAAAAGCAACTTTAAATGATCTACGACTGTTTCATTAAATTTGAAGACACCACAATGTAGATAGTTTGTATATCATGAATGTGGCGTGTCATTCGTGAATTTGTCACAGTTTCACTATTTGACACTTGTAACATGCTCGCACAAACAGTCGCGTGTGAATCAACTCAGTAGAGCAATTTGGAAAACCTACAAACATGAGAAATTTCAAATGGGTGACAATTTTTCTTGTTATTCCGGTATTTTATTCTGAAACAGTACATTCTAGATCAGTTAACATTTTATTTTTATCTTATTTTACTTTACTCCTTTCAAATCTATGTTTTATTACCATCGTAGGTACTTCTAGATCCAAGTATACTCGTATTAATTGAAGATCAATTAACATACAGGTAATATTTTTCTCTTATTCGTATTAACTCCTTTCAAATCTTTGTTGTATTTTCCTCGTAATTATTGTGTAAATACAATTTGATATCCAAGTTCGATAGCTTTTAACCTGAAATCGATATGCATCTTTTGTCAAAGAAACTTACGCCGTCGTAGCTAACAATAAGCCCATTAAAAAGTTAAACAACAGATAAAACTCTAAAGCCAAACAGAAAATTGATACTGTCGGCAACTCGAGAATTTCGAATTTAGACTTAAGTTATATCAAAAACAAAAGCTAAGCTACTGAATATTTGAACGATTCGACCGCATCGAACTTGAGCAAGCGAGTACTAATGATAAATTCAAATCTCGAACCCTTAGAGAGCAAGGCAATCAGACATTGAACAAAGGTTACGGCGCTAGCGGCGGAGCTTCAAGCACAAAGTTCGCGGAGAGAGTGAAGTGTGTGACTATAGAATGGCATTTGTTTATATTTTATATTATGTTGATGATGACTCAAGCGAAAGGTTATTCTACCGTATCTTTTTTGCTTTTTGAAGATCAAGAAAATAACTTACCTATTTCATTTTCCCGCAGGATATTGTTAACTATTTAAACCATTACTCACTATATCTATTGCCATCGGCGACAACTCATCACACATTTTTCCGTTAAAATACAAATTTAGTTTTTTTCAGAACATCTTATTTTGCAAACATTTAAATTGCTCACGATTTTTATTACTTCTAAGTACTACTACTAGTTTTTTTATATTAGCATATTTTTACTTATATTTGCGGAAAGCTATAACCTGGGAGTCTTTAAGTCTTGAGTGAATAGGTTGCTTCTAGGCAAGCGTGCTATATCTTCGACCACATCATCACTTACCATCAGGTGAGATTGTGGTCGAACGCGAGCCTATCGAATATAAAAAAGTTATGATTTCTGTTCCTTTGTTTTTTAATTTCAGGACGGGAATAATAAATTGAAATACGTATTAAATAAACATTTACGAGTAGTTTCTTCATAAATATTACAGCAGTTACGTCCTATTTAATGTATAGAAGGCTTTTTTTATTCATCGTATACAAACAGTATTTGGGTGGTACTTTCAACATTACCTCATTCAAATAGATTCCCCGTGGTTCTAGATAGTGCATTGTCTCAGCAGGATTCTTGTCTCTAGAACCTTTATAATCGTCTTGGGCGGGCACCTGTCTGATAATTAGGAATACTTAATACTGCATTTGTACTTGTATTTTGAACTTATTGAAAACACCTGCTGGATTTATCGTTAAATATCTCTGTCCCAATTCCAGCCAGATTCATTCAGCCGTTTTTGCGTGAAACTAACAAACATAATATCCATATATTCTTAAATTTTTTTTGCGTTTATAATATTAGTAGGAGGAAAGAATAGATGATGAAAGGTAAGGTAGCTTTAAAAGAAAATAACATGTATCTACTCAATTCTGGCCCCTTCTTTTGACCTGTACCGTAACTACGAGCGTTCGTATTAGCCGACACATTTAAATTGGTTTAGTTTTACACCTGCTCTTCCTTTTAATTAAACTAACCAATTGAAATCGACCGACTTCTCACGTTTCGACTGTAATTAGAACTCGATGTCAAACAGAATAATGCTTCTGTAACGACTGCCATATTACATTGTTGAATATAAAGGAGCACTTAAAGGGTCTTACAATAAAGTTGAAACAAAATAAAAAAAAATGAGTTTAGTACCCATGTTTCCTGCCAAACCTTCATTAATATTCTCCCAGACTCTCTTAGTTGAACAATAATAAAAGCCTTAATAGAGCCTTAATCGAGCAACGTTATTAAGCAATGCAAACCTAATGGCGCCATCTTGATAAGTTAACAGGAATTAGCATAATCCCATCTCGTACACCATCGGATATTATAGACTAGATAGGAAATAAAAGGTAAATGTTTTTATTAATCGTTTATATTGCTAATTAATTTCAAACCAGTGTGATTTTTCCATAGGCGTCGTAAAAAAAATTGATCCGCTTTTGAAACTGTTGACTAGTCTATCTTGAGTTTGGAATGCCATTACAATACCTTTTTGATATTTTTTTCATATCGGTCACGTCAATATGATTTCACCTCACCGGCTCACCTGATTTACCATCAGGCGAGGTGACCCTTTCGAGGGGTCGAGGGGGCCATCTTAAAATTGTAGATGGCCCAGGGTCAACTGGGGTGCGAGGGACATTACACCCCGGTAATTAAGATCAGAGACAAAATAACCATCTCCGATGGCCGTGGTAACCATGGGGACTACCGCACGATAAAAAAAGCCGAGGTGAAGTAAAGGTAACGAAGAAAGGGGGCACCATTACATGCACCTTTAAATTAATGTAGACGTTTCGTTCAAATTATTCTAGAAAATTCGAACTCATAATCAACTAATAGAATACTGAAATCATTTTATTAGGCTAACAAAAACCACTTTGATAAGTCAACAAAATTGGCGGAGGTTGTTTTTCTATAAAATAAAAGGAAGATGTGAAAAAAATGAATTTGGGGTAATAAAATTATACGTGGAATATTATTTTTTATCTGTGCTCGTTAAGAGACTATTTGTATATTTTGTTGATTTACAGTCAATAAAATAAACACTTAACAGGTATACTTCTTTAGAAAAACAAGTATTCAAGTCTAGAGTGAACAGGTTACTTCTAGGCAAGCGTGCTCCACCTCCGACCACATTATCACTTACTAACAGGTGAGATTGTGGTCAATGAACTGCGGTAGCCTAGTGGTCTGGGTAATGAACTGCTGAGACGAGGTCTCGGGTTCGATCCCAGGTTCACCCTCTTTCCTGAGACTTTACCTTCAGCTTACCATCAGGCGAGGTGAAGTCAAATTGACGTGTCCTAAAAAAATGGCACACACTAATGACTTTTCGATGCTTCTCGAAGTTATGTGTGTATTTATCGCAGGTTTATAAGTGCCCGGTTAATGCCAATAGGCTCGCCACCTATTACATTGGGACCTAAACATAAACTGGCAAAATGTGGGTGCTAGCACCTCTGCCTACCCCTTCGGGGATATAGGCGTGAGTTTATGTTATGTATGTTATGTTATGTTATGAGATTGTGGTCAAACGTGAGCCTATTACCAATGATAAATAAAATGAGAAAGGTCATAACATGGTTTTTGTTATTGGAATTTAGAGTCGTTCACAAAAGAGATACCAGCCCCATAGACAAGTAGCACAGCGTAAATCGCTTGCAAAAGGAATAGAATAGGTCACTCACATCCAATTCGCGGTGGGATCACGAGCTTGGGTATGATTGACCTATTCTATTCCATTCCTTAGTGATTTACGCTTGTTCCACTTATCTACGGGCTCAGGACCCAATATAGAACTGAATTAGACTTTACATAGAACACCCGAGACGGTGGCGTGTGGTTTTAGTTGGTTCGATCCTGACGTAATCACGCCCCACAATCTCTGAGTAAGGTAAAAAAATATACCAAATCCTATAATTATTTGCATAATTGAAGCTAGTGGTAAATATGAAATTGATCACCATTGATCAAGAAATATAATATTTGATCGTGCGATATAGCGAATACATAATTAATTAATTTCATAAGTAACCATTAAAAGATTTAATAATTTTATTTTCTAAGATCTTGTTTATCATATTATTAACGGATTTAAATTTTAAACTCTACTTAGGTCATGAACCGGTCTTGTACGGCCTTCGATAACCTTCATAGTTTCAATAAAATTTAAATATTAGTCGCACTAGTTGATGCCTGTGACTCCGTCTGCGTGCGTTATATCAATTTTTGGTCATTTATCAGGTTCTACTCAACCAATTGCGATCAATACCAACGGCAGATATTAAACTAAGACTGACCACAGTTTTTCCAATAAAAAGTTGGATTTCTGCGTCCATTGTGAATAATACAACAACAACAAACACTAATTCCTGTTTTTCCTTCCTCTTATAGCCCTGGGGCCTTTAAGCAGGGCGTGAAGACGCATTTGATGAGGCCGTCAAGTTGAGGGCCCCCACTGTAGCACTACCGGTGTATGTAGTGGTGAACCCGGTCCTGAGGCTTTGCCTTTACCTTATCATTAGGCGAGGTGAAGTCATTTTGACGTGTACTTTATAAAAAAAATCCAAAACCAAAAATCGTTAATTTAACATAGTTCAAGTACTTTTTTATATTATCTTTAATGTACAAACACATGTAGTTTACCTTTTATGATATACATACTACGAAGATGAGTTATATATCAATCTTGCTCGTTTATAGAACTATGTACTGTTAAATTTAAAGGTCGAGTATATAAAGTAATTTATTAGAATACAGTATCATACTTGTTGTTTAGCAAGAGATTCCCGGGGATGCTACCACTATCAGCGGCAGCTTATCTCGGGACAGCGAGCATTGACAATAAGGCTTAATTTGCAATGCCCTGGAAGGGTAGCGAGGCGAACTTTTTAGAACCAAATTGCGTGTAACATTTTGAACCTTATCTCCGCTAAGTAGCATGTAATTAGATATGAAACCAAAAACGAGATGCGCGTCTTCCGGAGAATTCGGCCGACTTATGTCGACGATGCCGAAGTAATGCGGAGATAAGTTGCGTGAAGAGAGACGCAGTGGGGCATCTAACTTTTATAATTGAAGCGGCGACAGTTTTAAGCTGAGGCTCACGAATTGCGAGCAGCAGGTCACGGGTTTAAACCCCCGTATTGCCCCGTATGTAATCTTAAAAACCATTGGTTTCGGTTGTCATACGAACATCTATGGCAGTCGTTACGGGTAATTAGAGACCTAAACATTTTACTACGAACTCTTAAAGCAGTATTATTTTAAATATTACTTAACTTTCATAGTGTGAATCGGACTCGGTCAAACATTAAGTGTTCAGTATCTTGTGAATCTACTAACAAATTTAATGAAATAAATATTATCCACAACATACCATAAAAGTAAGAGAATGCTACATCACATAACACTAGGTATCCGTCGACGTCGATGGTCCAATGCACACTATGAAAGTTAAGTAATATTGAAATAATACTTATCAAGAGTTTTTTCATTTCGTGTGTTTTCATTTCGTGCCTTGGAGAGCACGTTAAGCCGTCGGTCCCGGTTGCCATATAAACACCTATGGCAATCGTTACGGGTACCTAGTTGGAGCCCTAAAAAGTCCAACAACAACGGTCTAGCTGCAATGCTTCGATATCGCCTAATGTCACCATTGGGTTGTGAAGGTCAGATCGGCAGTCGCTTCACTCAAAATATCGAAGTACACCGCTTCGTAGTTAGACTGAAAAGACGACCCTAAACGAGTTAGGGAAAGGTTGGGAGGATGAGATGAGTCTTGAAAAAATCAATACGGAGATCGTGTATCACCGACGCTATCCGTCGATTTTGGCATTGAGGTGAAATACTTGTTTAAAAGTATTTACAGGTTGAAGTTCGCTTTCCTACTTTTTTTTTACCTGTGGAAACCTTAGAGGAAGTAAATATTATTGGAAGTTTGAAAGTTGCACCAGTGAATGAAAAATTGCGAAGCGATTGACAATCGTGGTATGGACATGTTATGAGAAGAGATGGAAATAATGTTGTTGAAAAGGTTCAAAGTATGAATGTATAGGCTTTAGGAGCATAGGTAGGCCTAAGAAAAAATGGATAGAATCCGTGAATGACTATATGGAAAGGAAGGGAGTGACTGAGGAGATGACATCTTACAGGTACCCTTTACAGGACTAAGTCTTTCACCAAGTACCCTTTCCTACTTGAAGTTTATTTTGGTTTTCACGGGAGCGACCTGAGGAACACCTGCATCAGGGCATTGTTCGTCCAACAGTAGGTGTACAGGTTGCTCAGTAAAGTTGGATTGGGCTCCAATATACCCTTTTCTCAGTGAATTTCGGTAGAAATAGAGGCTCAGAAATCCGAGTTCCGTCAGGCAGGTGCTGGTGGAGTAAAAGACTTGGGCAACCAAGCCCCAGGCACGCCGTTAAAGGAGCGATAAGACCCGTCATGGAGGATCAGCTCGAGGGGGCCTACTTCACTCTAAATTTAACTTATGTTGCAAAGATACAATAAGTTTTTTGCTCAAAGACATATGTTACATAATGATTAAATATTAATGACTGTTATTGCTAAACCCGTTTGTGATCATAAACTGTGAATGAATCTACGCAGCCACATTCACTAAAGTAATCTTCATGGTTTTCAAACTTTAATTATAATGAACATCTAAATGTTATGTGTTTATAACTTTATACCCGTTTTTATTATGACTTTATGAGTTTGAGACGCTATTTATTGAATGTCAAAACTAAACTTATTTATGTCCGAACTATGTTATTACAGTTAAGAAAAATAAAATTAAGATTTCAAGTTCTAATAATATTCTACGTTCCTAGTGGTCTGGGTAATGGACTGTTGAGACGAGGTCTCGGATTCGATCCCAGGTTCACCATGGCACATACCAATGAATTTTCGATGCTTTTCGAAGTTATGTGTGTATTTATCGTGGGTTTATAAGTACCCGGTTAATGGCAATAGGCTCGCCACCTATTACATTGGGACCTTTTTTTTCCGTGCGGAAATCCTCATGGATACCCACCCCGCGGCCGCCGGGGCAGGTTACGTCGGACTCTTACCTAAACATAAACTGGTGAAAAGCTAGCACCTCTGCCTACCCCTTCGGGGATATAGGCGTGAGTTTATGTTATGTTATGAGAACTATAAACGGACATTAGACACCGATACAATGTCAGAAACTTGGTAAAAACGAATAATCATAATAAAACTATTTATAAAACTATATTATACCGTCCTATAACTATATTGTCCGACTGGGGTAGTAACCCCGCCCTACAGAAGATCGCAGCCATAATAACCATCGTGTTGTGTTCCCAGCGGCGGTAAGTAGGGTAGCCAGAGCCCACTATACCCCGCGTACTGTATGTTTCAATTCGCATAAACTACCGACATTATCAAACAGTAAATATCCAGGCTAGTACCTACCTAATCCTAGAATAGTAATCCAAGTAGTAATTTATGTATGTAATGAAAATAGTGCTCAGCGGAATGAATGTGGACACGATTGATGTGTCGTAATGGGCTTGTAATTAATTCCTACTAGTTGCCTACGCACTGGGCAAAATGTTTGCTGCTGATTGTTGCCTGTTCAGCTGATTATGAGTTTCCGAGTAACCATTTGGTAACTTACAGGCATACTTTTTTAAATCACGTAGGTGGTTAAGCACACAGTCCACCTGATGGGAAGCGGTCACAGTCTTTGGAAGTATGCAACACAAACGACGACACATTAATGCTGCCGACCCTGGAAACACGCTAGGGACTTGTACGTTGTAAGGTTATAGTGGGTGAGCCTGTTGCTGCCAATGAGACACTTTGCCATGGGGTATATATTGAAGTTCTATGACACCTACGGTAAGAGATAGTCCTTGTATTATATTTGTACTACGGGGTTATAAATAGGTCGAATTTCCTGACTGAAAATATTAAAATTTAAGTTCAAATAAACGGTGCCGTAGACTTAATTCACTTTGGCTTATTCACCCAGGGTAATTAAGTATACTACTTAGTAGACTTAATTCACCTGTTTCTATTTTTTTTCCATAGGTGATTTATGTATAGTACCTACTGTTAAGTAAACTTAATTCACTTGAGCTAATTCTCCTTTGTGACTTAATTCACCAGCTTGCGTAGGTGATTATGATACCTATCCTCCTTTTAGCCATGAACCCGCCCTAGCCGTTTTTAACATATTTTTCTAATTTAGTCTTATTTTGCGCGGTGTATCCTTTAAGTTCCCTGTTTCCTTCACTTTGTGTAGTTTTTTGGGTTTTGGTACGGAATAAGCTTGTTTGGTGCTTTTTGTTTGTTTAGTGGATTTGCAAGCCAATATTACATTAGTTATACGAGAACAGGTTGTATTTTATTATTAAAACTAGCCATTGCCCGCGGCTCCGCCCGCGTGGACGTCGATTTTCGCGTTTTTTTTTTACTATATCGCCGGTTCTAATCAGCCGATTGTGACCCAATATGCGTAAGATTTTGAGTCAAACCAAGACCTTTCTAATAAAAAAACCGCATCAAAATCTGGATTTTGATGCGGTTTTTTTATTAGAAAGGTCTTGCTTAGACTAAAAATTTACCGTATGGTTGGTTGTAATTGGTTAAGTAGAACCGGAGATATGACCAAAAACGACCTAAAAACGAAGCGCGGGCGAAACCACGGGTATCAGCTTGTATAAAAAGTAGCCTATATGTTGCCCAGAACTATGAACTATAATCGTACCAAGTTTGATCAAAATCCCTCCAGTAGTTTTTGATTTTAGCGTGAACAAAAATTTAGTGCGGACAAACAGAGGCACAGAGGCAAAATTCTAAAAATCATTGTTTTGGTATCTATTACATTCATAAAGTCCCCTAATATTCTTTTTTGACACCGATCAGTTACAGATTTATTATATGTATAGATGTTAATATTTTAAACATTTTCCTTAATTTACCTGAGTGCATAAACTATACTGTGAAGAAAATACTGCGAATTAAGTCTGCTTATTACTAGACTGGATTACCCTAGGTGAATTAGTCCAGGTTAATTAAGTCTACTAAACGGTATACCTGAATCACCTACGCAAGCAGGTGAATTAAGTCTACTAAATAGTATACTTAATTACCCTGGGTGAATTAGCCAAAGTGAATTAAGTCTACTGCACCAAATAAACTGGGCTCAGATGTAGGTAATTCTCATTTAAATTCATAGTTTACGATAGTATAGCAGGACTGAGTGGGCTGCTCAATATTGTATTTTAAGTGAACCCCCGATGACCAACAGGGGTGGAATTCGTGGGGATTTTCGCACGAAAATAGAAGTATGTTATCATTATTCTAACACCTACTTTGGCTCAAGATAGCTTTGTATGGACTGTCCTAGAATATTCCAAAATAGCATCGCTCCACCTCAGCCCCCGTAGACAAGTGTCAAAAGTCTAAATCGCTAACGATCACTAAGGAAACGAATAGATTAGGTCGACCAATCACAACCAAGCTCGTCGCCGGCGTACGATGAGCGCGCCGCGGTGGAATCACGAGCTGGAGTGTGATTGGTCGACCTAATCTATTCGTTTCCTTAGCGATTTAGACTTTTGACACTTGTTTACGGGCCCTGTACTCCCATCCAAATCATATTACCAGTAAGTCGATTTGTATGGGATCAACCTTCCATAATATTATGTTATTATAATATTACATCCGAAAATTCTTTCTCTATAAGAGCCTTTGATGTATGTGGATTTACAATAATCAATCCTAATATTAAATCGGATCTTCCTACGAAATAAGTATCAAGGTCTGATCCTCTTAAAACTAACGGTTTTTCTGTAATATTTTCCTGGGCATCTCAAATATATTTGTTTACGAGGATCTCGGTCCAAAGGTCGTTTCTCAATCGATTGCGCGAGGATTATAACCGTCCATCCTTTGACCCTGCACGAGAATCTTAGAATAATATGGTCCTCATTTTTTCGCGGAACTTGTAAGTTACCCAAATATTTTTTTGAAGAAATCTAACGTGAATCTTGTGAGAGTTTTTATTTGGCAGCGGATAACGATATTCTTGGTAGAGTTCATTTTAGAAACGGGCTGAACTAAATATAAGCTTATGCAATACATCATTATATTATAACTAAATTGCAGGTTCAGGTATTACCTACTGACTAAACAGTTATCATCTGACAATTTATGTAGGTACTTTATATATTACCGTAGAAATAGGAAAAAGACGAAAATTTCAAGTGAAATAGAAACACTAATAAAAACACGTTCATAGGCCACGGTGACCACTTCCCATCAGGTGGGCCGTATGCTTGTCTGCCACCTAAGTGGTATAAAAAAAAAGTGTACTACCCTCGTTGAGCTCCACTTTCATAAATCTGAAATATTATTGCTTGGCATTTTAGTAGCAATTCTAGGAAAAGTAATGCAATTTATAAGCATCGATCATCACATTTTTATACACCTAAGTAGCATAAAAGTGCTCCAAAATATTTTGTAATTTTCGTAAAGTCCAATCGGAAAACGTCAAGCATTTAATCCCATTTGCCCATAGCTCCTCAATTATAAGCCTTGTTAAATGCAAAGATGCTTCGAAAATTATTTGCGGCAAAGGGCAGCTTTCCAGAATTAGTTTGAATTCCCTAGAAAATATGATGTTTGAGGGGAAATTCTCTATGGTATTTGACGTTGATTGCAATTTGCATAAAAAGTAAGAACATTTTAGTTAGATACTTCATTTCACTTCAAGTCTTAACAGGGGTTACCAAATAGCAATCATAACGTACCCCAACTCAAAAGTAGTTTATGTATAAAGATTTATCTTTCTGAAAATTCTTATGTTGATAATACTGTATTCGTATCTATTTACGATCCAATGGCACCTTCAAACGCTTGTTCGTTTGATTATTTCACATAAACTGTATAACAAAAAGCCGTACCTAATTTGAACGAACTTGATGACTTTATTTGATTAACTATTTTAATTAGTTAAGTGGGATTCATCAAAGTTATTTTGAATACATTGACTAAAACATGATATGTTAAAAATCAATTGCAACAAAAGAAACTACAATCGAAGCAAAATTAAACTCGGCCAACGAACTACACACAAAGAAATAAAAAACACGGTTTTCCAGAAATAAGACCAAAAAACAATCGGCATTTTCCAATAAAGTAATAAAACATTGTGACTAATCAATTCTTTAGTCATCACAAACTCCCTTAGGATTCAAATTTAATTTTACCGACATAAAGGTTACTGTAAAAAAATCCGAACCTTATTTCTGAAGAAATACGTTCTAAATTTAACTTTTGTAACCGTAAGCAAGGTTTGTGGATTGTAAAATAAAACATTGTCCTTAACTATCGAACTCACGTAGCCGATCGAGGGTACGATTCATTCAATTCATTCAATCGAACGGTTGACCGACGGAGCGGATGAGCGGGGACCACCTGAACTAATTTCTATTACTTGCTTCGGTCGTTTGGATGTATTGGTTAAAAAAGGTATTATGAGTTGCCCGAGGTACTTTTGTAGGTTTTCATTTATTTGCAGAGGAATCTCAAAGTTCGAATTGGTTGAATAAGAATTTAATTATCCGCTCGTACACGTGTATGTATGGTCAAAATTAATTTGAACTTGGTAACGATACGCATTTTGTGTTTACATTCCTTTGTGTAATGAAAATTAATGGAAAACTCTCGACTAAAATGTATAGGTATTACTTTTGAATTGAACTATGTGTAATTATTGATAACCTTTACTAACATCCTTTGATCTAATAATAGGTAGGTAATTCTGTAACTAACTTTAATCCTAATCTGCTTAAAATCGAAATTGCAATATTTTATTAATTGGAAGTTCTTGAGCGACGATGAATATCATTTATGAAATTTTATGTGTGTGTGTGTGTGTGTGTGTGTGTGTGTGTGGGTGTGTGTGTGTTTAAAGTATTCACTTACATCCTTTATTCTGGTGTTAATTCTGAAACAAAAATAAAATATGATGTTAGTACGGTTCTAAATAAAGCCACAATGACGTTTACAATGAACATCAAATATTTTAAAAAGGACGATGTAGTTTTTCTTGGTTGTTTGATAAAAGGGACACTAATCTATCAACCCGGTGGAATATAAGATAAGTTCTTTTTAAAGATTAGGTACCACTTGTTGTTATTTACACGCAACCCATATTTCAGTATTAAAATCGTCTACTAGTAAAAGTAATAAAAGTAAAATATCACTAAATTTACTTAATATTATTTACCCAAAGTCTAAAAAATTACTAATTATCATAAATATTATTTACTGTCTCCAACTGGGGGGGGGGGTCGGTGTTAGTCCTTAGTGGGGTAGGTTCTGGCCAGGGAATTTGCCTTCAATTAAAAGCTAAGACGACAACAGCGTACGCCTAGGTGAGCGAAGCTAGGCTGTTCGGCGCGCACCGACAAGTGCTTCATATACGTCCTCGCCGCCCTCAGGCCGCCGCCGCGACCTGAGGGCGGACCCGCTTGGAACCCTCCTTGTGGGTCGTCCCCTCCGGGCAATGCTACAGTTCGCAACGAGCCTCGCTCAATTCACCCACCTCGGAACTGTAGCAGCGAAATATGAAGTGCGAGGGCGAATCTCCGGCGCCATAACCGGACAATCTGGCTAGGGGAAGAAAACCCTGAAATTAAAAATTACCCTAGTGACAGGAAGTCACCTGCGTCATGGACCTGCGCAGTTGAACGCCGTACGCAGGGAGGAGGGGATCCTGGGGGGTTGAGTCGATCGGCGCTGGCGGTAATGTGTCCGTGAGGCAACACGCCCTCTTTGGCCCTGAATTCAGGCTAAACGGTAGCTTCAACCTCTAGCCAAGGTTGAGGAAATTAGGCCAGGGTGTCCCACTTGTGGGTCACTGGCGAGGGGTGTAGGGTCTGCGATAGCCATCCTTGGATGACTATCGTGGTAGGTAAAGGTCATGCTGACGGAGTGAGTGAGGGTTGACTAGTCGTTGGGGGTAGGCCTCTTTGTATGCCCCCAACGCCAACCCGAACGAGCGCCCGATGTCGCACTGTAAGCCAGCCTTGCACCCCTATATCTCTTTAGTAGTCCTAGTGTCTCTCGAATTAGGTCGAGTAAGGCACTCCCAGTTGCGGGCTCCGTGGAGGGTGGGAAGCTAAAGAGACGAATTATTTTTTACACACGATATGGACAGGCCAAATCAGAAAAACCATAAAAAAACAAACCCTGCAGCTGGCAGCTCAGTGGTCCCATCTACGGGTACCAGCCAGGGTAAACACTACACACACGCCTTAAGCGCACACTCGGCCCCAACCGGCAACCTAGCGGCCTCGGCTGCTGGTACCGGCAAGGGCAACCACACGACACACCACACCGCCCAACCTGGTAGCTCAGTGGTCCCAACTACGGGCAGCAGGGAGGGCGACATTACATCACGCGCCCTCAGCGCACACCTGGCCACAACCGGCAGCTTAGTGGCCTCGGCTGCAGGCACCGGAGCTGGCACTAGCACTCCACACCAACACAACACGACGACCCTCTCTGGAAGCTCAGTGGTGTTACCTACGGGCACCAGAGCGGGGCTCAAAAACATCGCCGCGGGAAGCTCAGTGGTTCCATCTACGGGTACCCGCGGTGACCTTAAAACGCTTAGGAGGTCACCTCCTATGCAACACAACCTTCCCCCCAGGGAAGGTCCCCGCAGTGTCAGTCCGGTGGCTTCCTGCTCGTCTGGTCCAGCTCCTGGGCGGGAGGGGACGAGTGGCCTACCGGATGACACATTCTCGGAAGGCTGGCAACTGCCCAAGAGAAAGGGGAAGAAAACTGGACCTAGGGTGCAAACCCGATCCACTGGTGAGGGAGGCAAGGCAGCAGCCGAACCGAACAAACCCAGGAAGTGGAAGGTCCGTAAAACCAAGAGGGAAAGACGTATGGCAGCCCGTGCAAAGGCTGAGTCTCTCCCTCCTACAACACGGCCCTCAGCCTTGGTTGCAAGGCCGGAGGCCCAAAGCCGACCAACCCCCGTCGTTGGGGGGCGGAAACCTCCGTCGACTGGCGACGAGGCGAGGGAGGCCAAACGACGACCGGAAGGGGGGGGACAGCCCTCTGCCAAGCGTGCTCTCAACGAGACGATTTCGCCTCGTGGGGAGTACAAAAGGCAGAGGCTGGACCAGACCAAGAAGGCCGTCAAACCGAGCTACGCCCAGGCTGCTAGCTCCCCGCTCAACGTCGCAGTCACATGCGCTCGCACGGGGCGCATCAGCAGGGACGTATCCGAGCAGGTCCTCACCGAGATACAGAAACGTATCTTCGGTGACGCCCTGGCTAGGAAGCAGACACAACCCCCAAAGTTTAAGGGCAAGCCCATGTATACGGAGGGGGTTTTAAAACTGTGGTGCGGGGACGAACACACCCGCTCCTGGCTGCAGCGTGCCGTCTCCGAGATGGAGCTCACGGCCAGCGTCAAGCTGGTCGTGAAGAGCCAGGCGGAGATTCCACAGCGGGCACGCTGTGCAATACTGGTCCCGGACGAGCAGGGGCTCCTGGGGGATGTGTCGGACGTAGGACGGATTCTGTCCTTCCAGAACCCAGAGCTGGGGGTCGATAAATGGACCCTGCTCAACGCAACCAAGCGGGAAGCCGCTTGGTTTATAGTGGTTGGAGTCCCAGAGGACCAGATACCAACCCTAATGAAGGCAGGTCGCCGTCTCGCCTTTGGGGTGGGGACGGTGTACATGCGCTTCCAGGGTTGGTCCGGTAAATTTACCGATGTCCCTCTGGGCTGGGACCACAAAACTGGGACGATACGACAGGAGCTTAAAGCCCCGCCGGCCAAAGAGGTAACCGAACCTCGGCCGACCGCTCCTGTCGAGTTAACATCGACGCCTGCGAGGGCATCAACACCCACTCCCGACAGCGCTGAGGGGCAGAGCGCACCCATGGAGCAGGAGGAGGCCGACGACGTCCTGACGTCGATTTCCGGACTCCTAGGGGAGGACGCGGACTCCATGGACCTAGCGGGACTGAAACTGGAGGGGGACGAAGAGGGAACGACCAGCGATGGCGTCCCCTTCGTCCAAGACTAATATCCTCCAAGCGAACCTCCAGCACAGTCAAGTTGGGACGGCTCAGTTGCGCAAATGGCTGGAGGTTCAGCAAACGGCGATAGCCCTGATCCAAGAGCCGTGGATCAGGGGAGGCCAAATCCAGGGGCTCTCCAGACTAGGAGGTAAGCTTATTACATACGACGATAATGATCATCCCAGATCATGCATCTATGTCACTAACAACCTGAAAGCACAGGTCCTTACACAGTTCTGTTGCAGAGATCTAACTGCCATAAAACTGCACACACAACTGGACGCCGAGGACAAGGTAGTCGTCCTCGCCTCAGTCTACATGCCCGAAAAGGAGGAGGTGCCCTCGCAAGCCCTCATCCGCCTGATGAACCACTGTGAGAGGGAGGAGTTGGAGGTCATCATCGGGACGGATACCAACGCTCACCACCCGCTATGGGGTATGAGCACGCACAACGAAAGAGGTAAGTCACTTGTCGAATATTTATTTTCAACTAACCTTACCTTACTAAACACGGGCTCTGAACCGACATTCGTAACCAAAAGGAGCCGTACAATCATCGACCTTACCTTGGCGACTGAAAACGCAGCAGAGTCTATTTCGGGCTGGCACGTCTCCAAGGAGGCTTCCTGCTCGGATCATAGGTGGATCCGCTTTGACCTACAGACGGAGACACTAAAACCGCTGCCAAAACGAAACCCAAGAAAAACCGACAAGGTGAAATTTGAGAGACACCTTACGAACACACTCGCAGAACAGCATTTCCCGCAAAGTATCGAGAACGTAACACAGATTGAGGAACAGGTGAATCACCTAACCAAATCAATCATAGACAGCTACCAAATTGCATGCCCACTGACTCTTCAACCCAAAAAGCCAGGCAGACAGCCATGGTGGGGCCCAGAGCTGGAGCGCAAGCGAGGGCGGGTCAGAAAGGCATTCAACAGGGCCATGAACACTTGTGCGGAGGAAGACTGGGACGACTATCGCTCAGCTAAATCCAGCTACAAAAAATGCATCAGATACCGAAGCAAACAGGGCTGGCGAAAATTCTGTGGAGACATAGAATCCTGCCAGCAAGCAAACAGGGTAAGGAAAGTCCTAACGCAGATGAACCTGACGGCACCGACCGCCCTCCGAAAACGAGATAACTCACTTACATCATCACCAGAAGAGTCCAGGCGCGTCCTTATAGAAGCTCACTTTCCAGGATGCGTCTTCTCTACACAGATCAACTGGCAAGATGAAACCACAACACCAACTGACCAAGACTGGCAGTATGCAGACAAAGTGGTTACCCTGGAAAAAGTCCAGTGGGCCCTTAGCTGTTTTCACCCTTTCAAGGCGGCTGGCCCCGACGGGATCATTCCCGCCATGTTACAGTGGGGTCACGCACCAGTTACAAGTAGACTGGTGCGTATATATAAAGCTTGTCTGGCATACAGATATGTGCCGATGGGATGGAGAGAAGTAGGCGTCATCTTCATCCCGAAGCCAGGAAAGGGTGACTATACTAACCCAAAAGCACACCGACCAATCAGTCTGACCTCCTTCATGTTAAAAACCATGGAACGCCTATGTGAGAGGGAGCTGAGAGATGGTCCTTTAAAACGAATACCCCTACACGCGAATCAGCATGCATACAGCTCCGGCAAGTCTACGGAATCAGCCCTCCATCTGGTAGTCAGCCGTATAGAAGAGGCGCTGGAACACCAAAGCATTTGCTTAGGCACGTTCATAGACATTGAAGGAGCCTTCGACAAAACCAACTTCACTAGTATCAAAGCCGCCCTAGCAAAACATGGAGCGGAACCAGTACTAGTAGAGTGGATAACAAACATGCTCAGCAAAAGAGTAGTACGCCTTGGGGATAAAAATCAGAGGGCCCTGATAGTCAAGGGCTGCCCCCAGGGGGGAGTTATATCTCCCCTCCTATGGAATCTAGTTATAGATGACCTGATTACAAGGCTGAACAAAAACAGGGACTATACTATAGGGTATGCCGACGACCTAACTATCCTTATCTCAGGAAAGGTGGCGGGAACAGTATGCAACCTTACGCAACAGGCCTTACGCACCGTGGAAAGATGGTGTGGAGAATTTGACCTATCGGTTAATCCGACCAAAACAGAGTTAGTTATGTTTACGAACAAAAGGGTCTTAGGTGAATACCGACTACCCAAACTCTTTAATACTGAACTCCAGCTGTCAAAAGAAGTCAAATACCTTGGCGTTATTCTAGACAGCAAGCTGAAATGGAACAGCCACCTAGACAATAAACTGGAAAAGGCCGCAATAACCTTCTGGCAATGCAGAAGGATGATCGGCAAAAAGTGGGGGCTTACACCAAAAATCATCCTATGGATTTACGAAACAGTGATCCGCCCCATGATAGCGTATGGCGCTATAGTGTGGTGGACAAGAACTGTAAACAGCACAGCATCGGCTAAACTACAGAAAACCCAAAGACTGGCCTGCATGGCAACCACCGGATGCATGAAAACCACCCCTACGGCGGCAATGGAAGCCATGCTTGGGCTCCCACCTTTGGACCTGTTCATCAGACAGGAAGCGACAGCTGCTGCTATACGCCTAAGTGCACTCAACTTGTGGAGCGAAGGGCACACACAACATACACTACTGCTCTCAAACCTCATAAGGGAGGTGCCGATAATAGGAGCAATGAACGATCGAGTACCGAAACAGTACATCTTCGACAAGAAATACAAAATCCAGCTCTATGAAGACTACCGATGCGAGGCATTATGCCTAGCGGAGATGCGTATCTTCACGGACGGATCCAAGACCGACAGAGGTACTGGCGCCGGAGTCTTCTCTGAAGACCTAAATATCGCCATCTCAAGACCATTAGGGACCCACAACACCGTATTCCAAGCAGAATGCATGGGGATTAACATGGCAGCCTCAGCAGTTACGGCCAGGAAGGTGAAGGGTCACTCAATAAGAATACTCTCGGACAGTATGGCCGTGCTACAAGCATTGAACAGCCATATCATAAACTCAGGACTGATACTGGAGTGCCACTACAGGCTGAACCAGATAGGCAGCACGAACAACGTAATCTTACAATGGATTAAGGGACACAGCGGCTCGCGAGGCAATGATGCAGCAGACGAACTCGCGAGAAGAGGGTCTGAGATGACCGCAGTGGGACCCGAGCCCATCATACCAATCCCCTTCGCATACCTACGAACCATCGTGGAGAGACGGACAAGGGACCAACATAGCGACTACTGGACTAACCTAAGCGTATGTAGACAGGCCAGGGAAGCCCTCCCTGTGCTCGAGAAGAGACTGACCAGACGTCTCCGGCTCCTGTCTAAGCAACAACTACGCACGGCTACAGCTGCCATCACGGGACATGGCACATTTAATAAACACCTTTTTACTTTAGGCATCACCGACAGCCCTCTATGCAGAGCCTGCATGAGGGAGGAGGAAACGGCAGCACATGTGCTCCTGCACTGCCCTGCAACCGCCACATACAGGGTCAAGTACTTCAGCAATACAGGTACGCTCCGGGAGATCACCAGCAGTATAAAAAGTCTGCTGGCGTTCTTCCAAGAGGTCGGGTGGATCGAATGACGTGCCCACCCACACGCAAAAACCGCGCCAGGACGTGGAGTTGCGGATAACAGCCCGTTAAACCATACCATACCATACTGTCTCCAACTGGTCACGTTTCCGTCGCACAGTTAACTGATGTGTTCATGTCATAATTAATGTTGGAACCATTTTTAATATTGAATTGCTAATTAATATGTGTTGCATCCAATAAATTTTTACGAAGATGACACAGAACATATAAAAAAAGAAGTTAAATTAGTTTATGTCGTCATTTCATTAGATGGTGCTATGGTGTTGGCTGAGTGGTGCTTATGTAATTTAATAAACACAAGCTTTTAAGATTGACTAATAAATACGGTCACAAGAAAGCAGAAACAATTTCAAGAAATCGGCAAGTTTATAACGATACAATTATACACGATGATGACGATGATGATGATGATGATGATCAAACATGCAAACTTAATAGAATCAAAATGAAAATACTAACACTGATATCCAAAACCTAATATGCAGCCTAAAATAGCAGAATATAAAGATGAACCATCTTTATAATAAAATAGTAAAACTTTATTATGATAAAAATACAATGAAAATTAAATAATATTTACGTCAAAATAAAAACTACACAAAAAAAATATTTACATGGCGTCATAAAACTCCTCCGCATCATCGCTGACTGGTAAGGTGCCCAGAAGGCTAGCACATTACCAGTGAACCATCTTAATTTTTTCTTCCCTGAAATTAATATGACAAAAATTTCTGGTAGGTATACTTCTTGTTGAAGTTAAATTCAAGTATGATGCAAGACAAGAAGAGATAGAAACATGATTGGCAAAATGTATGACGTTCAAATATTATTCTTCCTAAATAACATAACGTTTCATCCAATGTTAATAATTCATCAGTGATTTATTTACTGTAGGTAAAGAGTGTATCTTAAGAGTCAAAGAAAGTTATATAAAAACTTGGTACTTTAAAACAGAATACAATACAAAATCAGTCACAACTTCTTCATCCATAGAAAACATCATCTTGCGAAGCGCAAAATACAATAAAAAACTGTATTTTGTATTTTTTAATTATTTCGCTAACAACATTTAAAACGAAATCGAAAAACACAAAAAGGTACACACAGCACAATAATTTCTACTAATTAGGCCAAAATTTCTGTTAAAAGTGCTCTTTTAAACTTGGCGAATTCCCTTCATTCAGTAAAGCGTGTTTGAATTTAAAAAGTCAATAACATTACGAGGATTGTTATTGTATAATTAACCGACTGCGGAGAACAATGTTAATACCGTTAAACTTTGTTTAATGTTCTATGTGTTCGTGTGTTGAATAAAATTTAGATTGTTTGTACGGAGTGACTGACGGTGAATTAATTTTGCCTTTGGATATTTATTCTGGGTTTAATATTGTGAGAAAGTTATTTGTTTAAGGGTTGCTGGGTGTCTGTTGAGAAAATTGTATCATTGGAGTGGTTGATTAATACTAATTTAGTAACTAGTAATTTAGTAATCTAAAAATACCGCGGTAGCCTAGTGGTCTGGGTAATGGACTGCTGAGACGATTTTCGGGTTCGATCCCAGGTTCACCATGACACACACCAATGACTTTTCGATGCTTTTCGAAGTTATGTGTGTATTTATCGCAGGTTTATAAGTGCCCGGATAATGGCAATAGGCTCGCCACCTATTACATTGGAACCTAAACATAAACTGGCGAAATGTGGGTGCTAGCACCTCTGCCTATATAATAGGCGTGAGTTTATGAGTGTGAGATGAGTAATTTAGTAACGATAATTCTGATGATTATAAAATAATAGCTTTGCTATGAGTTAATATGCTGGAGATTGTAAGGATATTGAAAATTCATCAATTTCATTATTACCGAAGGCCAGGATCAAATTCGTAAAATAAGGAAAAATAATATTATTAAATTGTTATTTGGTTCTTAAAAGTCGAGCCATAAAATATTAACAGAATCTTGTAAAGATAGTGATAATACTAATCAAAAGTTTGAATGCCTAATCCGGGAAGGAGCCTCTAACTATAAATAAAATTACCTATGTCACGCTTATAGCATCAAAAATTATATATTTTTATATAGTTAGAAGCATTTCTGATAACGGAAAAGTATAATTCTCTATAATACCAATCCTTCAAAAATATCTAGCTTAGCTATGCTTCAAGACCATTGACTAAAGTAAACGATCGAAACCATTTACCAACAGCCGAGCTAAATCTTGTTTCATAGCTTGGAAAAAGAAAAAATAAATATGAAGAACACAATCTTTTTCGGTTGATGTAGCAATTTTTAACAGGAGGCATACACTCAGCCCTCTTAAAACCAGTAGGCTGAAATTACGGCTGGCCTTATTATAAGTATGAACAGGTGGTTCTCATAAAGGTGCCAGGGAAGGGTGTCAAGAACTGGCAAAGAGGTGGCCAGGTCAATGCGTATGTAATTAAAGAGAACCCCTCAACGCGAGGCCTTTTTAATTTGATACAACATGCTGTATATAGTTATGTTGGTTTTGAATGTTTTGAAGAAATTGTTCCAGAGACTTTTTATACGTTTTCAACACCTTGCCTTGTTAGCTAGGTCAAATCTTGAAATATGATTTAACTTTTTTATGGTAGGTACTCACGTCAATGTAAATTCATCTCGACATATGGTGAGCTAAAAGCAGTCTTATGAATGACGATCATCATCATAGGTATATAACAAACTGCTATAAAACTAACTCTTAAAAGTTGTATCAGTTTGAAACTTTGTAAGCAAGATTTTTTTTTATTCAAGATAGGCTTACGTTTGACCACTATCACACCTGATGGTAAGTGACGATGTGGTCTACGATGAATTTTGAATGACAATGCACTGATTGATTGACATTACTGAGTTGATATGATGGGGCTAAGAGATTTTTAAGTGCTATCAGTAAACTTTTCGATTTTGAGATCATATAATATAGTTTGTTTTCATGAGTCCCATACATTCCATTTACCAAAAAGTTGGTGAGAGAACTATATTCATAGATACTCACTCTTATTTAGATTTCATACTAGTCGATAATAACAAAGAAATCGATGACAATGAATTTGAATAATAAAATAATTTTAACCAAGCTAACTATGAATAAGTAACTACCCATATTTTCATACATACGTATCGAATTGATAACCTTCTTATTGGAAAGCGGTTAAAAATAAGCAAACAATCTACCTCACCGTACGCCATGGAAGATTGCAAATCAGGGATTGTTTACGGAGTGCCGCAGGCTTACATGTAAATAAAGTGCGCTAAAAATTTTCATGATCGTATATAAAATCTTCCTTGTGTGATGCCGCAAACCATACAAAGCGGTTCTATATTTTAACCCACTTTGGAAGTTCTCCATTCATGGGAGTATTATTTTTAGTTTGTTCAGCGATATTTGCTATCACAATGATCTGTTTTTTATCAGCCTATTTTTTTTATTTTTGAAACGAGGGTACTTCAGAGGTCGTCATATATTATTTTGGTCAATGTCAATTTGGTACGACAAATAAAACTATGATTATCTCTTGAATTTTCACAGGTATCATCATCATCATCTTTCTGATGTCTGCAAATATAAAAAAACCGACTTTATCGAACTTTGGTATTTTGAATACCAATGTCGAATGTAGTCGGTTTTTTTGGCAAAGTTCTATATTATATTAATTTAATTTCTGCTCAAAATTCCAATAAACTACTGAATTCTATCACTCTTTAAATAACAATTAAGTAACCCAATACTTTCTTATAAAAATATCTCCAAAATAGGCCAGAGAATTTCCATAATGGACACTATAGAACTCCCTTAGAGCCCTCGGAGTGAATGGGCCAAGGGACTGATAATGGCTCTCCATTTACAGAGGGCCTGTTTGAGACCTCTGATGATAACGGTTAGATTAGACTATGGGAGGGCTTGGGAGTGACACATTCAAGGCTGTCGGTTGTACTGAAGATGACATTATAAATGCCTGATTCTTGTAAAGCGATATCGTCATCTTTAAGTCTTGAGATGGACATCTTTTCATTTAAGGGGAAATTGTTTATCACTATTATAAAATTGTAAATTAGTTGTGTCTGTACATTGGGGATATTGAAAAAAAAAGGATTATGTTAAATCAACGATTCTGATTTTTTTTTTTTGGAATTCTTTTCTGTTTATCGGTTTGTTTGTGATGAACCTAAAAACTGCTGAATGGATTTCGATGCGATTTTTTATTAGAAAGGTGGTCAGACTTAAAATCTGCCGTATGTTTGATCGCAATGGGTAAGTAGAATTGGAAATAATGACTAAAAGTCGCGATAACCAACAGGTTATCGCGACTTTTAGTCATTATTTACAATTCTTGATCAAGCGTTTTGATTGAGGATTTGAATGTCTTCAAACCAATGAATTTCATCCTATTAGTGGCTATTATAAAGGAGAATAAATATAAAAATAATAATACTAATGTGTCTCTCTGTATTAAAATAAATATTTATTACTAAAATATACCATACAGCGCTATTACTTAGAACCAAAATACAATACAATACATATGCGTTCTAGAACATGGATAAAAACATACTTGTATGTACATAATTTTTTCTTGAAACTGTGTATAATAAAAATGTATACCCGTACCACATGAATAGCTATGGTACTGTCGTACCCGTACACTCTACTGCATAAACTATTTACAACAAGTCACATACAACAAAACAGACTGATCGATTTGCTTTTCCTTACCTAAACCGGTGTTGGGTTAGGATTTCGGGTCAGGTTAGTAATAAAACGAAAATTGGCGAAATTTTGAAAGGAAATGCTGTTCAGGGAGCACATGAAACCAGTGAATTTTTATTAAAGGTTTATTGAAAAGAAACTCTTAGCATGTGAAGATAAAGAAGAAAATGGAATGGCGGAATGAATCAAAACATGTATTATAGGTATATTTTTTATTTTTTTATCAATGGAAACGAGATTTGTATTATTGTTTTTAAAATAGAATATCATAAAATAAATTAAGCAAATGTTTCGCTTAGGTATTCCTACTATGAATTAGTTATATTTCGTACTTGGTAAGAATGTTTTGTTATAATAATCACGCTTAAACTTTAAAAAACGTATTTCATCAACAATGTTTTTAATATTATAGATTATAGATTTAACTCGGAAATGTGAACGTCCAGGATAGAATTTCAACATGCGACTAGTCCCTTACACCCCTGTAAGGGACTTCGACCAAGTAATACTTGGTAGCAAGACTAGACAAATAAATTGACCAAGCAACTAGGGGTACATACTGACCAACTGAGCTACGTCGCCCCTAAACGTAAAACATATCGGAGAATTTTGAGCATATAGGACGTGTTTGACCTTGTATGACCTTACTCAATTATTGGTTAGAGATTTCTCCCTATAATGAACCGGTCGCGGGTTCAAGTCCCGTCCTCGATGTTTACTTTTTCGGGCTAAATCTAGGTATAGGAAAAGTTAGTAAACTAATGGCTTCCATAATCATTTGTTTGTTATACCTAATTTATGTAAAATTTTATGGTACATAAACATTTTTTAATATTATATTTTCTAATGTTCTGTACTTCACTAAAAAATATTTTGTAAATATGATACACTATCATGTCAACTAAAAATGATACCACCATAAATGTAACAGTATCATTAAATGGAAGTTACACCGAATTTTGTAACATCAACATCAGTATTATTATCATCGACAGATAGTAATACATTGCGTCTGATAACATCGCTTTGGTATGCAAATGAAATGATTAGCATACAGAATTAATTAGTTTGCATTCCATGAATTTATATATGTTCGACTGGTTTCATTTGTAAAAATGTATCGCCTTTATCTCGCCCTTAAGATCCGGACGCCTTTTCAACTTTCGTAAAAATCTGCCTAGTTTGACAGTAATTTATTTATTTTTTAGATTATTTTAAGTGAAATTTATTTAAATGTATTGCTTCTAGAAAGAAATCAATTTGACAAATACAATTTTAATAAAGAATAGTTTAGTTATCCATTGGTTGTGGAGGTCAGATGGCAGTCGCTCCACGGAAAATATCGAAGTTCAGCCGCATCACAGTTAGACTGGAAAGCCGACCCCAACTGAGTTGGGAAAAAGGTTCAGAGAATGATGAATAGTAGAAACTAATTTCACAGTTCAAAGTAAGTACATAATAACAAGTGAAGATATTACTGGAAAACATTTTTGTAATTTTGTAATTAATTTCATTGACATAATTTTGGAACTAACAGATAATAAAATTGAAGCCAACTTCTAAAACCAGAATGTATTGATAAAATTTTTCATGTAGGTAAATACATGGTATGCTAACTCAAACTAAGTCAAACACGGTGTTGTTATGAATATCTATTTCTATGAAAATGTGGATGCAGATGTGAGATCCGTCAAGCCCGCAAGGCTTTCTCCTCCGGCGCCATCTTGAATTAGTTGTTACGCCTATTATTACTCTGAATAATATGCTGATGCTAGTAATAATAATTAAATTGATCAAATGTTAACCTAAATGAAGTTAGATAGTGAAGTATACATGGTATTTCGTGTGAGATAATAAATATATTAATATAGGAATATCTCGTTATTTCTTGACTTATGTTAGAGCTAATAATGTTATCTTGTTATTGCTAGGATACTATAGTATTAGAATATTATATAGATGGTTACGATCATTTAATTTTTAATAATTCTATAGACGCAGATTTGGCATTGTCTCTGCCTATTCGCAAGCAGACAGAGAAAATTTTAAAAAATCCGTATTTGTAAAAATCGTGTGTAAAAATCTATATTAAATTGACTCACATTCACATTGATTTAAAACCTGTTATTTAAATATTACAAATAGATACTTCAATTGTATTTATTTTTATAGATATAGATAGTCCCTTTCTTTTGTTTCCTTATATTGATCGGACACAAGTTTGGTTACAAACTGTAATGTAATATTCAAACGAACAAATTCACTTCATCCATCCACTATTTCACATGTATTGTCTCGTACAATATAACCCCGCACTAATTACCCTAACTAACATTACACAACACCTGTCATCTAAGACTTTACAAGCCCTTCCATACTGAACCCAAAACTTATGTAAAATTTATCAGCTATAAAGTCAGTCCTGCCATTAAATCCATTAACCATGATATCGGTCGACGGCTCTCGGATAACAACGAATGTCCACACTATTATGCGAAGAACGGATAAGCCCACTTTGAAACAAGATACGATACAAAAGGGTGGCCATCAAAATTCGGTAACCGTCAGTACCGTTATTTATCATATTCTGGCAAAATTTTCACTCAAAGTGACATGTTGGTACAGTGGAGTATGTCTAAGGCTTTCCTGGAGAAATATTTTGACAATGGCTTTACTAAAAAGCGAATGTGTATACCAGTTCTTGGTAAATATTTTGAACAAGGAAACTGACAAGGTTAGATTTTCTTTGTAATATAAACGACGGTATATTCATGAAGTGTTTGACAGACATGTATTATTTTTTTATTATTGTTCATACCACTTAGGTGGCAGACAAGCACACGGTCCACCTTATGGAAAGCGGTCACCGTGGCCTATGGACGTGCGCAGTGCCTAATACCCAAAACTTCTTATAATTTAAAAAACGTCTTGCATAGGTATTCTTTACTAGTCAATCTTACATGATGCAGAGAATAAAAAGTAATTTCATTATGAAAGATAATAATCCTATTAAAATTTGGTATAAGGTATCATGTAAATTATACATACATAAAAATATAAATTAAATACATAATGTAAAATAAGTGATTAAAGGAACGATGAAAGGAAAAAATGGTAAAAAAGGTCAAAAAGGTAAATTATATTCATATTCAATATTATCTGTAATTTGGTTTCACATAATAGAGAAACAGTTATTGTTTAGGTATAGCCGACAGGCTCGCGTTTGACCACTTATTAGTAAGTGATGATGTGATAGAGTACGCTTGACTGGAAGCAACGTATTCATTCTAGACTTGTAGACTCTCAAGTTATAGGCAGAGTATTCCACTCCTAGCAGTACGCATAATTGCAGCATTATGTGATTTAATCGAAAGTTTTTATGAATATGAATCATTGAAATCAAACTTTGAAATCCTTCTTGAATGTTCCTACTGTGATTTCGTTTATAATATTTTATCAAATTAAGTAGTTGAAAGAAACAAAGAAAGAAGAAAGAAAAATACGTCTCAGACTTTTCATGATGAATTAATAATGTTGTGAAAAAAAAAATCATAAAAATAGTTTTATGTCAAGGTTAAGCCTTTGTTAGGTAAGATTTTGTAATACAAAGGTTTGTATTTTTTCCCATTCAAGATTTCTGAAAAATCAACCAAGTTCTATCCGAAAAGTATAATGAAGTATTCTAGGAATAAGGCTTATCTGTTTCGCTTTTTAACCAACTTTAAAAAAGGAGGATGTTCAAAATTATTTACTTTTATGTTTGTTACCTCAGAACTTTCGACTCAGTGAACACATTTTAATGATTCATATTTTGAAGACTAATGATTCTCATGTGGTCCAGTTTGAAGTCAGTTTTTTTTTGGTAAGTAAAATTTTTAGTTTATATAACTGTTAACTTGAACCATAAATCTATCTTGTTATATTTACAAACAAAACCAATTGAAAAAAATAAATATTTTGACGTGTTAGAGTTTTGTCGTGTGACAGTGACACTGACATTTGACTGGCATTCGCTGAAGTGACTTTTAATTTCGTGCGTTAGCTCGAATCACGGTGGAGTTAAAAATAAACAAATATCCGAGACCTATATAAATAAACGTTGAAAAGCGTATTTGTATTTATTGTCTGTTGTTTATTATTGTAAATCTGATCGATAAAAAATTAAAAAAAAACAATGAAGGAATTTTACAATGGTTTTAAAAAGTTTTTAAGTCGTCACTTGAACTTGTGATAAAAGTGAATTCAAGTAGTTATTGAATTCACTTTTATCACAAGTTCAAGTATCAACAGATCCGAATATCATGAATACTAGTAACAAAAGGTATGAACTGGGTTTTAAATTCCGAATAAGGCGAACTTTACTACACTGTGAAAGTTTCACTAAATTAACTCCGTTCAGTAAAACGTAAGAAACCAGTTTAGTTGAACGGACTATCACTGGTGATAATCTAGGCTTATCGTAATTCCAAACTCAGCAAGTATGTCGACTGCTAGTATAAACGGAGTTAGAATACTGGTAAATGGTTTCCGTTTCATTAAAATTTCGTCTGTTCCATATTCAAATTTAATTTAATTTATATAATTAGATTTGGCTATAATTGGTACACAAGCCAATTAATTAATTTGACATGTGTATAAACGGCATTGAAAACAACTGCAAATTAACTTAAATCATTTGCGCATTAGTGTTCATAGTTATTGCATTAATAATTATGGTCTGTTGATTAGTGGTTAAGTTGGCCGTACAATCGAGAGTTTCGGGTTCTAGTCCTAGCTATGCCATCTTGAAATGCAAACCCATTAATAACACAAGCAAATAAGCCTAGCGGAAATATTAGTAGCTTTCAGTTACTAATTCCAACTTTAAAAAAAAAGTCCAGTCGTTACGCTCCGGAATTTTCTAGAACCGCATAAAATAGCATTCTAAATATAATATATCTTATGGTTGGAAAGTGTATAACCGTGTATTGGAACGTAAATTTAATGTCACAGTGACGTACAGCTATTCGAATACGTGAGAACGTAGACTATATCAGTCTTGGATGAAGCTTGAATGTTCGGTATAGTGATAAATTCCGAAAAAAAAAACCGAATTTATCACTCCTAGATTGGATGCTGATATTTTAGCCTTTTTTTATATACCTAGTCGATATGTCCGCGTTTGACCACTATCTCACCTGATTGTAAGTGATGATGTGGTCAACGATGGAGCACGCTTGTCTAGAAGCAACCTTGACTTAAAAACTCCCAGGTTATAGCTTTCCAGAAACACAGACTCAGGCAGGGCATTCTACTCCTTAGTTGAAGAACGTATTGCTGAAGCGATTCGCGCGTATTAAACGGAATGTCCGACAGCGCATCGCCGTACGTCTGGTCTGGTCAGGTGATGGAAAGGACCTGAAGGAATCAGGTCATGCAACCCCAGCACTCCCAGCTATGTTTACTTTGGGTATAGATAGCGATGTGTAGAATGTCATAAAATATGTATTAATATTATTTTCCACTATGTGCTTAAACTCATATAACATCAACATCTAGCAAAACAAAACCACAGCCACTATCACAAGTCATATGAAGTTCAGTACACTACTTAAAGTTGAAATTAAGTGAGTGGGTGGTACTTACCCGGTTGAGTCAGCTCATTCGTGCTTGTAAAAGCATCGCCCAACCACCTACAAGATTTATTTCTTCATAAAGTGGATACGCTACTATATTACACAGCATTAATGCTATCCATTCAACTGTTAATAATACTTCTTCGTCTTTAGAAGCATTTACTACGGATTATAAAATCAACAGGCGGTGCTCTTAAATCTGGCTCATCTGACTGATATAAACTGGTGTTGACAAGTTGCCAAATTTTTATGGCATTAACCGTTACAGACAGATAGTTGAATAAATTGGTGGCAAGAAATCGTGTTGTGACGAGAAACTACAGCGACTTAACCGTAATTAAAAATGTTTTCTAAAAAGTTCTTCCATGGAAACAAACTAGTTACGTATAGTTACGTACAAGGAAGAATGATACCTGCATCGAAACCAGTTACGAAACTACGGTTTCCTAGACGGCCGAAGGGGACTTAACTACGATGACTATTTCAATCTAATAGACAATATGTATTAAATATTCAATAGATAGCTTTAACGATTCTTTACAAATGAAAGACTTTAACTATTGTAAATTGTAGCTATTCCTGAATTCACATTTTTATTCTGTTTAAATTACAGACGGTTTTTTCACTAGATATAGTTAACAATTACATACTTGCGGCACGTAATTATATGGTTGAGTTACTTTACTGTTGGATAGTTAATTTTATCATGTGACTTACACGATATTTTTTCTTCTAATGAAGGTATAACTCTCTTTGATACAATAAATTTCTACTCAAAAAGTAAAGATGAGTGCTATAAAGATACTGCCATACAAACATCTATGGCAGTTGTTACGGGTAGTTGGAGCCCTAAAAAGTCCAACAACAACGGTCTAGCTGCAATGCTTCGGTATCTCCTAATGTCACCATTGGGATGTGAAGGTCAGATGGCAGTGGCTTCACGGAAAATATCAAGGTTCAGCCAAATCCGCAGTTAAGACTGGTAGAGCGGACCCCAGACTCCGAAGTGACAGCTTTGGTTGTGACTGGGATTAACGCTAGGTTGAAGAAGAAGAAGAAGAGGTAAAGATAAGTGGTACTTCTCTATTACCTAAAGACAGAAAATATAATTGCCTTTACACACATGCGCCATAGATCAAAACGTCATGCAATTCCTAGGTAATACAGGTACCTATACCATAATCACGTTAATTCATGATAACATTAATTTACCATGGACCGCAACAATTTAAACCTTAATAAAGCATACATTTGTATAGCAATGGTAATTAAGCACTGCTGCAGTATGTCCGGTTATAATCTAATGACAAAAATCTTCATAAAACATCCAGTTAAAATCTTAATACTTGATCACGTTCACAGTTCATTTTTCAAGCTACTGTATAAAAACGGCGAGCAGGAAAAACATTAACTAGCTAATTAATCAACTTGTAGCTGAAACACCTAATTGCTTACGTAAGGGACGTAGACTTTTTACGTATAGAAAAAATCCAGAGGCTTGTTTGAAAAAAATGTATGAGAAATAAATTAATGTGGGTATAATTTATCTAACTTAACGTTAGGGCTCTTCGTGACGACGTACAGGGTGCAGTATTGTATGAAGTTGATATATTTTATGGTATGGGATGTTTGTTTTTGGGTAATGTATAAATCTTTTGTTGAATGTGTTTAAACGTTAGAATAAATGACATAAAGCAGTACATTATACGTGTAGTAAATTACAAAGTGTTTACATATGCAAACATTTCTTTGTTTTTATAGTAATTCATCACTATATTGGCCAATCATTATTTTGTTCGTCCAGCCTCTTTATCACTGTTTACCAAATTTATTTTTAGCCTAGCCTAGTGATTTGGTATTAAGCTGTACCTAATCGATAATCATGCATTTGCAGGAATTACAAAATTTGACTGACAAAACGAAATTAATATTAAACATTTTAAAACACCTTAGTACATACGTTGTTATGGGTTGTTCCTTCCTTACTCATCGCACTTAAACTTACCCCATTTTATAATCACCCCAAATGCGTATTCCTTGCTTGACTCACTATAAAAAAATATTATTCTATACAAAATAACTGTACTATCACATATCGCTACTAACTTACTTTCAATGAACTACAGCATACTATCGAATTCGTGACTATAGTAAAAAATAAAACCAACAGTATCCCAGGGTAAGGGATATGGGCTAATGGTTCGTCCATTTAGTTTCTTTTTATCCCACTCTTGTCCTTTACTGAATCATCCCGGTCTGTGACGTTTTTTATACGAATGGGCTTTTATTATCTATATAGATATTTCAATGCTGATCCGGGAAAAGGAAACGTTGTTACAGCTGTTTTGTCGGCTTATTGGGGGATAGTGAGAAGTAAGGAAAATAGTTTCTTGAGAAGAACAAAGTAAATAGCATTACGGGATTTCAAGGTTGTCGTTTCGATGTTTCGAAATAAAAGCTGATTAGAAATACAGATGTAATATTTTTGTTGTGTTATCTAATAAGGAAAGTAATGATAATAAAAGTATTATCCTAGTTAATATGATAAACTGACGTTATTGTCGGTTATCGCGACTTTTGGCCATAATATCTCCGGTTGTATTCAACTAATTGCAATCAAATATATTATAATATGACAGATTTTAATTCTGTCCTTTCTAAAAACTGCATCAAAATCCGTTTAGTATTTTTTGCGTACAACATGCGTCCACCACGAACAAATAGATAATTGGACGTCCAGATAAGAACTCCAAATAAATCATTGTAGGTAGTATGCCAAATTGTTCACATAACATAATCCATCCAAAGTGTATGTTTTTAAATATATAATCTCCCGCTAAGTCCGCATGGATATTGGTTATCATGACCAAAACAGCCTATGTTCTTTTCCAAACTCTACTCTATCTCTGAACCAAATTTCGTCCAAATTGGTTCAATGGTTAAGACGTGAAAGCATTACAGGCATACCGAGTCATATTTATAATATAGTATGGATAGTAAGAAACTATACAGACGGTGTATATCTTGAATAGTTACCTACCTAACTTCCGCTACGTTGGGTGCCGTGGGACCAGTCTCCATATGCCACTGTTTGTTATCATTTGTAGCTAGTATTCTGATTCAGGGTGTATTTTGAACGTTCCACCCTTCAATGGACAGATTGGAAAGGTCACGAGTTCAAAACTCGTTCTATGTGTTTCTTTTCCTGATCTAAATCTTTAGTAGGTAAGTTATGGTTGGAGGCTAAATAGCTCAAGAGAACTCATTGATACACTGCATGATACTTACGACACTGTAGTTAAAGATTTTTCTTATCAGCGCCCTGGAAGTCCGTTGAATGATTCATTAAAAAGTCCGTGTAAAAATGGCGTATTACAAAAATACATTAAGGTCGTTCTCCAAAGGCGTACGGATTTTAAAGCCCTTAAATATTACTTAGGCAAGCTTTAAAATGTCCGCGAGGAAAGGTCGTAATTGAGTGTGATATTCTCTGTACTGTTAAAAAAGTCCGGAGAGGGTGAAATTGTATAAGGATGTCCAAAGAAAAAATATTTTTATTACTTTTTTGATGGCTTTTTGTCTGTTTGTACCATCGGGCAAGGTTTGCACTAAGTACTATCATTCAGTATAAAATGAAGAGAGGAGTTTTAAGTCTATGATTTTACAAGAATAATTTCTGTCGTTTGAGTAATTAGCAACGTTGCAGATTTGTCGTGTCCTGAGTCATCTGAGGTATATTTAGCATTTCATTTACCAAATGTAAATTAGAACATTTAAATGAATGAATGTTATGTTAAGTCAAACACAATTAAACTTGGCAACGATCTAATTACGTTTGTAGAAAACAATACCAGAATGTGAATAACATACCTACTTATTACATTTTAAATTATTTGGGATATCGAAGTTTATAGCTTTTTTTTTGTATTAGATTAAAATGACGTTTTTTTTTTGCGCCAAAAGACTGTCCTCAAAGTCATAGTTTCTATTTAGTGTGATTATCACTTATTCCAATTATAACTATTTTCAAAATTAACAATATCCACTTCAACCCTCTGTGCAATATATTCAAAAATAGTAATATATTTCCAAAAACTAATTTTCACCCCGAAACTTACAAAATTAACACTAGCCTGAACCATTTTACATAGATAGCTTAGCAAACATATTTCAACGAGGCGAGGGTTACGTTCTAGCGGAATATATTTTCACAAAACTGGGGCAAAACTGTAGTTTTCAAACGTAGTTTGAAGTAGGTGCGACTCGAACTAGCCAATAAAATTTGTCATAAGCGTTTTGGGACAAATAAAAAATGTCTTGTTCCGTTATTACTAACGGTGTTTGTAGTTTGTTAGGGATGTGAAAATGGCCCAGTTTCATAATACAGATGTTGGGAAAGTTCGATTGGGGCGGGTGAGATAATTTATGAACGTAGGGTATGTATGCAGATATGTAGGTAGGTACTCTTTGATTTCAAATTTCGCTGTTTTTCTATTATTTTTTTTGTATATCCATATTTTAAATACCAAAATAACGCTGTCAGTTTCTATTTCTGTTGCGTTTCTACGACTAAAGTACTGAACCGATTTTGATGATCTTTGGCACAAAGATGGATCAAAATCTAGAAAATAGCATAGGCTTCTTTTTGTTGCGAAAAAATGTTTGGGTGGGCTCAAATAGAGGACGAAAGTATGTATAAAAGTTCATCTTAGCCGATATACCAATCAAAAACCACTTGAAATCACGTGGTTTTTGATTGGTCTGTCGGCTTTTCCGTTAGTACTACCGCCTAACCTCCCAAACTTAGAGTATTGCCTGCACCGGAGCCACGTCCGTTACTTAGCAGTGGTAACATGGCTTGACGGACAGAATAAAAAAAGTAATTTTATGCACAACATAGCTCATTTTACCCTAATTTAAATACAGTTAGACCTTCAATGAAATTTGAAAGCAATTAGCTTCAAAAAGCTTAGTTGGTCAGAGTATTCCACTTGAGTAAATGAATGGTCGCGGATTCAAGTCCCGTCCTGGACAATTTATAGGTACCTTGTAAAATGTAAAAAATCTACAGAATATAAGCCATTTCTACCTAATCCAAATAAAGTTAGACTTAATTTATGTAAATTGCTAGCTCTGATAGTGATATATATAGCTACGTCTACATTAATATCTGCCAAGAAAACTAATATAGAGCAAGTTTAGATATACATCTTTCCATTCCACGCGTTCTGTGAGTAATAGATCCAATAACATATTTACCATTCATACATCTGGGCAATTTAGTTCTAAACTCCCTAGGGTTGTAATATATTATTCAGGGGTAAGAGGGGAGACACAATTGGCAATAAATATGCGTTACTTTGCAATAACAAGCCATATGAATGGTTATTGTTAGTGGTTGTGGCTCCAAAAGGTGCCTCAAACTGAAAATATGATCGGTTGTTTAGTTTTCGGAAGCAGTATCGGCAATTTTTCAAATGCAAGAGTTGAATGGGATGATTGATTTTTGTTTTTATTTTCCGATGGTAGTTGGTAGGGATCTTAGAATGGTGAGATCTATGGTATCCATTTGTTTGACAGCGGGAATGGTCTATTTATCATGGGTTGGATTATTGCTATTTCAATTATGGTTCCCAAATGGGTATTTCTGAAAACGTTGAATTTATGTCGAACTAACATATGCCCCGGTTTCACCCGTGCGGAGGACGGTTATGGTTTTTTCGTCATATATCTTGTTTTACTTAACCAATTACACCCAAGCATTGGTAGATTTTAGGTCTGACCAAGATCTTTTTAATCAATAACCGCATCAAAATCCATTCATGAGGTCTTTTTGCCCTTCATGTACGGTGGTAGCATAGGATTCATTTTGCGCTATCGTTTGCCGTGAAATAAACCGGCCCGGCCCCCCCCGCCGTTTGCGAAACGCCTTAGTGTCTTTAACACATTCATTCATCTAAACTTTTGACAGTACTATTTTTATTTTCTGCTTATCGAGGGTTAATAAAGAAAAAAATGTGTTAATGAAAAAGTTTGTTTCAGAGTGGTAGCAGACTGTTATAATAACCAACAAAGTTTTTTAACACGATGATGAGGCGTTGAAAAACTCAAAGCCCTTTTGTAATTAATTGTCGAACTCAATACTACCGCAATGCAAAATAAATTATGAAAAAATCTTTTTTAACCCTAGATAGCTAACGTTCCTCGACTTCCATGAAAAGCTAACCATTCGACTTTTTGACGATGAATTTAATATGTGTACATTTTATTGCAATATAAGTATATTTAAATTAGTTTTATTGTGTTTTAGGTTATTTGGGATGCATATGACATATAATGATAGAAAAAAATAACTTTTATTTCACTTATAATTAATAAAACATAATTATCACATGACACTTATATTTTTGAGGTAATTTTGGTACTTAAACTTAAATGACTAAATTAAGAGCATTTAATTAAAAAAAAAAGTTTTTTTTCTTTGGCAAAGTAAAGAATAAACTCTAAAATTAAATAAAAAATAAAAAATATTTATATTTTCAAAGCGCATGTTGGCCAAAAGTCAACTGAATGTTCTCCACAAATTACAACCACAAAATAAATAACGCCTCACAACATAGCAGTTATTTTTTGTCATTCGTCTTTCTTGTAATTATTTTTATACCACGTAGGTAGCAGACAAGCACGAGGCCCACCTGATGGTAAGCGGTCACCGTGGCCTATGGACGTGTGCAACCACCCACGCGCTGCCAACCCTAAAAAGAAAAGAAAAAGCTGTAGTTTGTATAATTCCATGTAAAGCTGTAGTCCATGGAGGTAGGACACGACGGTATCTCCACTCCGAAAAGAGCAGTCCGACTGGGGAAGTACCTTCGCCCTACAGAAAACCGAGGCCATAATAACCATCGTGTTGTGCCAGTGGTAAGTAGGGTAGTCAGAACTCATTGTACCCCTCCTCCCCCGCCCCTTCCTAGCCTCCCCACCCTTTCCTACTCCCGGGTAGGAAAGGGTGGGGAGGCTAGGAAGGGGCCAAGGTTTTTTCTGGTGCAGAAGGCTGGCTCATCATGATAGTCACTCTCCACGTCATCAACCATTGATTCATCTTCATTTTCACTATCAGAAATGGTATTTCTTGCTCCTCTCTTCATTATCTTCTGCTTGAATAATTTCTTCATCTGTGAGAACCGAACCAGCTGTCATTCTTGACATTCAATGTAATAACTACATAAAATAAAGACAATATCAACGCATTAGAACAGTCACAAAAGTTACTTATAAGCTAACCATTCGTAAATATGACGAACACATAGTAGGTATCACAAAAATGAAATTACTTACCAACTAAATACGACTGCCATTCAATGCAGTATAGCGGTCACTGAGTTGGCACGAAAGCGCGAGTGCGTGAGTGCAACGGTTGGAAAGAGACAGAGGTTTAAATTTCAATGTTCGTAAATTTGACGAACGTTAGCTTTCTAGGGTTAAGTTAAACAGTTTGAAATTGTATTGTCATCAGAAGTCTTTGGCAGAAGTCCTTAGACTTCTGCCAAATATCAGACAAATCAGACAACTGAAAGGGGTTCAAATTTCAATAGCCTATTTTGTGCTATGAATGTACGACAAACGGTGATGGGTTTATGGACTGGCGTTTTGGGTAACAATCGGGTGTTTATTGATAGCAACCCATTTATGTCTCACTGCTGGGCACGGGTCTTCTCTAACGAGAGAGCTGAGAGGGTTTAGACCTCAATCCACACACGCTGGCCTAATGCGGGTTAGTGGATCAGACATGTCCTTAGAATTTTTTCTGGGACATGTGGGTTTCCTCACAATGTATTTCCTCACGATATACCTATTTGTGATTAGCATATTATATATAAATTCCACAAAGTGAAACCCGGGCTCTTCTTGAAGTTAGTAAATCTTCCAATACAAAAAGAAAACTATGTTTTAACAAAATCCTAGCTGCGATAAAGCCAACCCTTTCGAAACGTTAATACACGGTGAGCAATTAGGAACTCGGATGTTGGTCCAAAATGGGAACTTAATGGAATAACGTCGAATCCAGCCGAGGGCAGGCTATTTGCATATGCAAGTTGTTGATTGGAAACTGTCCGTGTATTCCGCATCATTAGCGAAGTTGTTCTGGAAATGGATTATTTCAGTTGTTGCGGTGAGATACCCAAAGGTCGTTGATGAAGAATTATAAAATTTGGGTCAGTGGGTAGTTGGATTTTTTTACATTTAACCAGCAATGCGATGGTAGCTGAATGGATAAGGACGCGGCCTCTACTCAGAGGTATCGAGTTCGAATCCGGCCGGACAGTACCAATGTGAATTTCACTTCGTGGAATTTATATTGTGCTAATCACATGATTGCGCATCTGCTGATGGTGAAAGAAAACATCGTGAGGAAACGCACATGTCCTAGAAGAAATTCTAAGGACATGTCCGATCCACCAACCCGCATTAGGCCAGCGTGTGCGGATTAAGACCCGTGCCCAGCAGTGGAACATAAATGGGTTGCTATTATTAACCAACAAATAAACGTAAACGAATGACAAAAAGACTTTGTTAAACTACGTTTAACAAAGTCTTTTTGTCATATACTAAGTGACTGTGTGTATGACTAAGTTTTTCACTCAATATAGACTTTAAGTAACAATGTTCTGACTTTCCTTGGAAGTACCAGAGGCCTTCATCTTACCTTTTTCCCTTATTCTGCTCTTTTCCTTATTTTTTCCCTCTTCTTCAACCTACCGTTAATCCCAGTCGCATCCAAAGCTTTCACTTCGGAGTCTGGGGTCCGCTTTGCATGCATACAAACATTTGCATTGAGCGGTGATCGAACCCGCGCCTCCTGCTTAGCGTTCACTACCGCTACGCCACAGAGGCACACAGAATGTGTGTATTTATTCCCTCTATAGGTGGTAGGTAATGCACCACACTACGACAACGATGACCCCTAAATGCTCCTAAATAGACTAACTTCCCTATAATGAAGTAAGCAAACTACTAGTAAATTAAAATCGTTTACAAGAATCAAGGCCAAGCAAAATTTCTATTCGAATTGTAACAAGTTACCTTAAAGTAATGAAATATGACGTCACGATATTGATTTTCAGATTAACGACCAATGTTAATTGATTGAAAATGATTGGGAAATTTGCCTCATTAGGAAGGGTTTCAATCGGATTAGGTACTGTAGAATGTTTGTGGTGGTTACAAACTTTGAAACAGAAACTCAGGTATATTCAACTTACACGACCCTTCTTAAAATAACGAACTCCAGAATAATATCCTACTTGTATTATAAATGTGAACGTTTGTGAGGATACGTGGATGAATGTATAGATAGCTAAGTGATTGTTTGCGACTCTTTCACGTGAAAACAGCTAAATGAATCTGGATGAAATTTGGCACAGATATAGTTTATAATCTGAAAAAGTACATAAAGTAACATAGGCTACTTTTATCTAAGTAATAGAACGTGGAACTGCAGGCAATAGTTCGTAATATATAAAGGTTAAACTTTGGTACTTACATATTATTTTAGTAAAATGTAGAAGAAGTTTAGTTTACTAACATTGTCTTTAAGTACTTTTATTACAGACACATAATGGGTGAATGCCCGACTTTTTATGTCAGTCACGTCAATACGACTTTACTTCGCCTGATGGTAAGCTAAAGGTAAAGTCTTTGGAATGGAAGTCACCATTACAAACACCGATAGTGCTATAATGGTGGCCCTCATCAAAATGCTTTTTCACGCCCCGCATAAAGGAAAGATTTTTATATGCACTCAAATTTGCGACGAAGTCATTCAATAACACTGATAAATCAAATAGGTGTACTCCCAACGGAACTTAATTGAAACACAAAACTAAACCGGACTGTTCCTAACAAAGAATTTAATTAAGCAGAGCATCCATCAGTTATTTCAATATAACGTGCTACTGTATCGAAGGACAAGAGTGATACTTTTTTTAGCCGACATATACAGCCAAATGTCAGAGTTGAACACATTACTATAGTTAGTACGGTTAAAGTTGAATGATTCAATGAATATTATAGTTATAGTCTCACGGATAGCGTTAAAGATTAAATAATTTTGGGCGTTTTACGAGTTAAAAAAGTATTTTTTATAAATAAAAGGTAGCGTTCTATAGGTAGGTTCTATCTTACCAAGGTAAATCAATTTTCGTTGATTTTGTTCACAAAATTCGGCTTCTCGTAATATTATTAGTATAAAATAATGTAGTTTCTTATATGACTATGGCATTGCAGAACGTGGCATGGTTTCAGGAGTGAGAGTTTCAGAGTTTATAGGAGGTAGGACACGACGCAACGGTATCTCCCGTCTGCTCCTGCTGTCCGACTGGGGTAGTACCTCCACCCTACAGAAGACCGCGGTCATAATAACCATCGTGTTGTGTTCCCGCTGGCAAATAGGGTAGCCAGAGCTCACTGTACCTGACGGTCATCTTGAATTTACAATGATACAGAATAGATTAACTTGTATTGTCACCAGAATTACAGATATGTGTCAAATATTAAAACAATCCGCTCATAGGAAGGGGGTTAGTTTTCAATTTCTAGATTTGACCCAAACAAACAGGTCAACTGGGTCTCGTTGAATGCAGGTGGCAATGGGCTGGTCGCGCTGGAGATCAATTGGAGAGGCCTATGTTCAGCAGTGGACAGTGATTGATGATGAAACAGGTCAACTTAAATTAAAGCGTTTAAAAAGCGTTTAATAAAAATATTTACCATGAACTGAACGAATACTATGCCACTTACACGCTACTTTATATTGAAAAAGTACTCCTCAGATCAAACCAATGAAGTTAAATAACCAATCTTCTAATTTTTATTCCACCAAAACGAAATGGCTACTATAAGACTCAAAATAGCTTAACAATTTCCTTTCAGAGATACCCCTTAAGCATGGAAGCGCTCTTACAGAATTTCATATTTCGCCAATAAAGGCCCTTCAATAGGAAGTCGATATTAAAATGGCTTACATCTTAAAATATCAACGGGCTCTTTAAAATAAGGAACGCAATATCTTTTAAGTATACGTGCTCTGGGAATAATTATGTGATAAAGAATAAATTGGACGGTACATTATGACCCTATACCATTACTGGAAGGTTGTAAGGTTTTTGGAAGTACGTTTATTAAATAAGTATATTAGAAGCTTCTGGAAATTGTATTCGTTATTATATATAAATTAGTTTATTTATTTGCGATAGTATAAATTTATAGAATGCGGAAAAGCATATAATATATACTGAAATGAATTAACGCGATCATGGTATAGGTATATACATACCTTTGGAATGCCTGACGTTTCGATTTCGACCAGGTTACACCGGCCGTGGTCACAGGCTGACTGGCTCAACTGCGCACGCCCACCGTCGTCGAGTCCATGAGGTAACAAGGATAGGTTCTTCATCTACCCGCACATTTTCGTCATTTGTTATATTTTCGTTTATCCATGCACGAAAATATACGAATATATAAAATGTAAATGTATGTATATACCTATACCATGATCGCGTCAATTCCCGTTAACGTTTTAGTACCTATATCATGGAACGCGAAAGTTTAAAAGTTAGAATAGCATATAAAATACGTAGAAACAAAACAAAATGTTGATTATGATAATATCGAATATGATCATAATTTTATATGAATGTAATTTTTTCATCCATGTTCCAATCTCGCTTACATCCTTCGTTAAGTAGTAGTTTATACAGAGAACCTGGCGCTATTAATACTCCTCATTTCCAAGAGGCAAGCCTACACCAATGCGCCCTCCGCCAATCAGCAGTGTCTATCTCCTTGCCTTGGGCCTCAAAGTCTTGATGGGGCCCTACCCATTATAAAAATGTATTGACGCCATTTTGATAGATACGTCGATCCACGTGTTTATCGATTCATCCACTCCATTGTTTAGAAAAAAAAAAAACCTTTGAATATCAAACTGTGACCTCAAGCCCATTTACGTGCCACCAACGTACATTAACGGCAATGATTGCGATCAACTATTGTAATGCTCAAAGAACCGGACATGACATTCAAATATTGCAAGCAGTTTTTTTTTCGAGCTTCATAAGGTCTTGAGAAAATCACTTCAGTCTTTGACAGTCCTTAATGGCATATTATACGTAATTGACTTCATTCGGCTATAAAACTTAGCAGCCTATATTATAATTATGTAGATTGACAGGTGTCAATAAAACTGACAATTTTCTATTGCGTATGAGCTTCACTGCACCTTTGCCGCATGACTTTGCCACCTCTGTCGTTGATCTTGTCATCTCTATCGTTGACTTTGTCACCCCTACCATGACCTTGTCACCTTCGATAGTGTAAAATTGATGATCGTGATTCACTCAATACTATTGAAGTATAACAGATTGTGACGTAACTATGTAACTGTGTGAAATGCCGAACCTGTTCTTGCGACCGATGAAATCTTATTTCCTGGATGAAACGTACTCTATGTATGTTATCCATCCATCCATCTCCAGCTCCATCGATAGCTGAGGCCCGATTCGTTTACGTTAAGTTTTCAAAACGCGTGATTTCAGTTTGATTAGAGAGAAAGACGTGAAAAAACGTTGTATTCAGTATGATCTATCAAAACAAAATCTATTAACGCTTTCAAGGAAAACTTGAACATATCTAGCAATTAGAATTTGAAATTTTAAGTTTATAAATATTTCTTAGGTTTTTAAATCACACGTCACCTATTAAAAACGTTATTTTGTTGAATCTGGGTCCTGGATCACGTCTGATGTTGAGATGTTGTACTTTCATTGTGCAATGTAGGATCAGTGGTTTCTTGGAAGTTGCAGCTTGATTTCGCTAGATGGCACTGAATAAAAAATCTTTCAAAAAAGAAAATACAATTAAATAATAATGTCCTTAACGGCAGGCTAACTACCCGCTGAAAAACTATTTATAAAACACTAAATGACTCTCAAACACTTATAATATAGTTAGCCAAATAGCAATTAAAGTAAAGTACGCCGTCTTTATCTGCGATGCAATAAACTGTTATTACTGGCCGGTGGACATTTGAGAAAACAATCAACGTAATGTATAGCTGCAGTTGTGCGCGCTGAGCAGAAAATTGACTTGGAATTGTGTAATTATTTTATTTCTTAATTATCTGTGGTTGTTAAAAAAGTAGTACGAACGGAAGTAAACTGTAAAGAAGGTAATTGTTTGATTGCTGAATTGTTGAAAATAAATAACCGACTATTGCGTTAGATAATAACTTGTAATGATACCAAAGTGGTATAAAAAAATGATTGCATTATGAGTAAAAAAAAAAACGAAAATGTGAGTTAAGTAATACTTTTGTTACAACTTTTTTAAAAGCCCAATGGTAGCCCTTTGGTACTCAGTGGTAATTAGTAACGTGACGTATAAATGTTTGTATCACTAGAGACGACCATTTTTGAGACACTTTACATGACTTACTGCTCTAAGAAGTAAAAAATATTGCTACTACTGTCGTTGTGAAGTAAGAGGATAGGCTTCCCTGATAGAACCTGCCAGATCGATATAAGCAAATTTGCTTGTATTTTTTTTTTTTTTTATACCATTTAGGTGGCAGACAAGCACACGGCCCACCTGATGGGAAGCGGTCACCGTGGCCTAGGGACGCGTGCAACACCAGGGGCATCACATTCGCGCTGCCGACCCCGCAAAAACCTTCTAATGCCCTTCTTGAAGAACCCCATATTGTAGTTGCTAGGGAAAACCACGGCAGGGAGATCATTCCACAGCCTAAGCGTGCGCGGAGTAAAATTATCCGCTATCCGATATAATAGTATCCGAATACAAACAAATTAGCAAACTAAGAACGTGACTCCACTCCTAAGTGGGCTCACTTTGAGTTCATGACGAGCTATTATCACTTGTTACCCACATCGCCTGGTGGTTACCACAAAATGTGACCACGTCAGCATAGGCGACAATCCTGCTTTTAGTCCACGATATCACGGACATGGAGACTGCCACGGATGCGAGAATTCCTCATGCGATCCTTACGCATGACTTCACATATCCACTGCAGTATATTTATCTCCGTGACAAACAGCTCCTGCTTGTGTCATTCTGACGACAGCCATACCTCGCAGCCGTTTTTTTTTATTCATTTAAAATTAATTAAAACTGTACAACATGACCAATCAAGACTAAGAAAACATACAACATTTTATGTTACTAGTGGGTTTCCTTACATACATACTTCATCTCGCAAAATTTAAGACGCACACGCATAACATTCTCCTATTCATAGACAACAAATCGCAGTCAGGGTAAACCGGTAAACAGGAGGTCATTTAGTAGTTCCAGTATTCGACGCACAGGGGACTGAGCACTGGCGACTGTTCGGCAGGGAGGCCGGGCAAACAGTCTGTGACAATACTTAGTTTTTGCAGTGCGACAATCTGTCAGGGACATATTATAGACGGCAAAACAAGTTGTGTAGATCGTGACAGCCGGTGATTCCTCGATATATCCCCGATAGCCATAGAAAAAGCCAGGCCTAGCCGAATCTAGTCTAGCCTAAAATGTCAGAGTTCGTAAACTTCCGGGTCTCAGGTATAAGAATTTCGAAACGAAAATGATAATGAATTTCTAATACGCACATAAACTTCTTTAAGTTAGAGGTCCGTGACCGGGGCTTGAACTTGATAGGAATTCGGTGAACACTTAAAAGTTCAATAAACTTCTTTCATTTTCAGTTATTTTTATTTAATTTGGAGGAAAATGGTATTCGTTTCTTCATTTCATTGAATTTTCCTAGCACTTAGGATTTTAATGGAAAATGAATAGGTTTCATGTTAATTTATTTATCTGGTCTGGCTTTAGTCTTTTTTCTTTGGTCACATAATATTTGTGATATTATTAAATAATGTGAATCTACTTCCTACCAAAAAAACACACCCAATTATTAGACGATTTTTTTTCAACTAGACTTTGTCGTTCACACCACATCGCCTCGTAATGAAATACAACAATTGTACACAAATCAGATAACATAGCTAATAAAAAATGAAAAAATATATCTTTAAGCTAACTCTGACGATACATTAAATTTCCGGGTTCCAGCCAGGATACTGTGCCAGGAGACTGATGCTTGAATGAAGAAGAGAAGACAGTTTACATAAACAAGAATATATTTTGATTAAATGGTATGACAATGACAGTTTCACCCTGTCATCTCTAATTTATTTACGACATGAAAGATGTAATATGGTCCCAGAGTTTACCTTAAGACATTTATCTAAACCATAACCCAACATCTTACGTCACTTAGGCCAAAATCCTTACTCAAGGACTAATTTGTAAGCCAGGTAATTCTAACCGTTCCTTAGCTTAAACGTAATCGCATAATAATCGCTTCAAACGTAGTGCTTAGTACGTCCCCTAGCTTTGCCATCCTGACATGTTTTTACATTGGACGATACGATAACGACACGACACAGATGTTAATAATTTTAGTACTAACTGTTATTTACAACATCGTTCGCGAGATTATGTAGGTATGTATTATTATAGGATCTGTGTAGAAGAACTCTGAGAACGCAGTCCGGGTTGCAGCACATAGTGAAAACATAATCTGAGAGCAAAAGTTCCATCGGTACGATAGAAGGAGAAGATACAATCTGTGTCGTAACTGCAGAACGTTCGACTGTGTGAGGTCGCAAATTCGATTCCCGATCAATGCAGATATTTACATGCATGGATATATAGGACTACAACAGGAATTGAAGAAGATCGAAACTGCATAAAAAGTGTCATATTGACGGTAATACGCTTACTCCTTAATCAATCAATCAATTAGCCTGTTGACGTCCACTACTGGATATAGGCCTCTCCCAATGTACGCCATACCACCAGATTCTCCGCCTTCCGCATCCAGTCCATCCCAGCTACCCCTTTTCAGGTCATCGGTCCATCTGGCTTGGTGCGTCCCACCTTCCGTTTGCCGACTCGTGGTCTCCACTCTAGAACTCGTTTGCTCCATAATGGGTTGGGGAAATATCATGTAGCTACGATATCTCTCTCTCTCTCTCTCTCTCTTTAGGGATAAAGAGGTGTGAATACATCTCAAAAATGTATGCAACAATTAAGTCATAATTACAAGCCTGTGTCATAATCGTGTGATATGAAGGTCCCTTGAGAAACTAGCTCATGGGTTACCTCTCACAGGGCCATTACCTTTTAATCACACCCTTTGTTTAATTAATTAGGGTCAAAGGTACGTACGATAATAATTTGAGCTGTAAGCGGATTAGTCGTAAAATAATAATTTCACCTAGACCCAAAAGCATTTTGGTTTGAACCTGTGAGGTCAAAAAAATAAGTCTTTGGTACAGTAAGCTTCAGAGAAAACGAACCCCCCCTGATAATGATATCATTATCAAGGGGGGTTCGTTTTCTCTGAAGCTTACTGTACAATTTTTCTATTTGAACATTCTGAATAGATTACAAAATAGCAGCTTGAAGCCTGAAAAGCTGACCAGTAGATAGCAGTAGGTTAATCACCTATTTTTACCGATTAAGTATAACAACTCCGAAAATATTTATGCGTAAAATTAATAACACTTCACCTACCTACTCTATTAAAGCATAGGTACATGCATTAGGGGTAAAAAAAATGAAAACGTTAAGTACTGTAATCTTCAGTGCGAGGACAAAAAGATATATTATATTAGTACCGGCTTCCCCCCGCGGCTTCGCCCGCGTATCGCCACCAAGTTTACTTATAGTGTGAAGCTAGCTTATAACATGGTTTTAACATAATACCTAGCAACATTCAAATATGAGTCGTTAGATTACACGTTGTTACAGAATGCGTTGAAGAAATAAAGGTTCACTGCTCGTTCCCCTTAGGTGATAGCGTGATAATATGTAGCCAATGTGTTGACCCGACTTCTTAATAATATTCGTGCCAAATTTGAAGTAAATCCATGGTGTACTTTTTGAATTTATCCCGGACATACAGACAAACAAACAAACAGACAAAAATTCTAAAAACTATATTTTTGACTTCAGTATCGATTGTACATCACACCGAACTAGGTATTCTTTAGACTTTCCTATCATTTTATTATAAAATATGTATAGGTATAGATGTATAGAGATATAGATAAATGAAAAAGAAAATAAGAGTCATGTTTACAAAGTTTCTTTCAACAATTCAAATACAAGTTGTTAAGATCATTTCAATGATTATCATCAGTCAACAAATAGCAGCTTTCAAACACCATCTTATAATTGATGCAAACAAAAAAAAAGTTTAGATAATTGCTTGTCAATACGTGCCAACATAACTATAAGTCAAAAGTCAAGAATCTATTACACGAAAATTTACTTCAATACAATATAACCTTAAATCGTTAGAGCATAAGGCAGTGTTTCGTCTGAAGAGTTTCTATACACAGTTGCAACTGACAGAAGAGAAATCAAAACATGTATTCATGGGGTCCCATACAATGGAGTGCTGACGAGTCAAGGTCTTTATAAGTAAACGTTACGTTTGCATATCGTTTACGTAAATAAATGATGGTTTATTATTCAACTGGGGTGATAGGGAAATATATTAGGTATTTGTACGAAATACGTAATCGAGACGAGCCAAGAGGCTCATCAACGACGATGCACTATTCGAGAAAAGGCTTCAGAGCCTTGCCCATCGACGCAAAGTTGCAGGTCTATCGGTTTTCTATCGGATACATTTCGGAGAGTTCGCTCAGGAATTGCACAAACTGATACTACCAAGACATTTCCATCAACGAACGATCAGACGAACAGCGACGCGACACCGCTTTATGGTCGATATTCCACTCATACGCACGAAACGCTTTGCGGATACTTTCATCATGCGTACAGCTAAGGAGTGGAATTCCCTGCCCGAGTCTGTGTTTCCGGAAAGCTATAACCTGGGAATATTCAAGTCACGAGTGAATAGGATCCTTCTAGGCAAGCGTGATTCATCGTCACTTACCATCAGGTGAAATAGTTGTCAAACGTAAGCCTATCTTGAATAAAAAAAATCTTATACTCACTTTGTTGGATGCCCAAGATCGTGTGAAGTGCTGTAGTAAATGACAGAAAGTGGACCCCAGACTCCGAGGTGAGATCCTCTTTAAGAAAATAATAAACAAAATAAGAAATAGGTGTATGAATTGTGTATTCCCGGTTCCCGGTTGAATCCAAGTCCATCACCTTTGAGTTTGGAGTCCGCTTACTCCTCCAACTCCACTTTAAGTCTGGCTTATGCGACTTTTTGGGTGATGATTGGGTTTAGACCTTAATCCACACACGCTGGCCTAATACGAGTTGGTGGATCGAACATGCCCTAAGAATTTCTTAGAGGTTACGATAACAGCTTAGTATCTGATGGGCTGAATGCTGTAAGTGAATATTGGATTATCTCATAAAATACCTGTATTAGTGTGCATGTTAAATATTCATAATATATTATATTATGCAGTCCGAATGAATATTCAAAATTCAAAATATCTACCACATCATTTGCATCGTTAAAATACCTTTACAAGGTTATACGCTATGCTTAGATAGGTACAAGTATCAAAATGCCATATTTTTCACAATGTTTTCTACATTTTCCATTGCAGCTGCAGGCTAGACTCAATGAATTACAATACGTAGGTATGGAAAACCGCGGTAGCCTAGTGGTTTGGGTAATGGACTGTTGAGACGAGGTCTCGGGTTCGATCCCAGATTCACTATGGCACACACCAATGACTTTTCGATGCTTTTCGAAGTTATGTGTGTATTCATCGCAGGTTTATTAGTGCCTCGGAGAGCACGTTAAGCCGTCGGTCCCGGTTGCTATACAAACATCTATGGCAGTCGTTACGGGTAGTTGGAGTCCTCAAAAGTCCAACCAGTCTAACTTGGAACTTCGATATCGCCATTGGTTGTGGAGGTCAAATGGCAGTCGCTCCACGTAAAATATCGAAGTTCAGCGGCATCACAGTTAGACTGGAAAGCCGACCCCAACTGAGTTGGGAAAAGGTTCAGAGAATGATGAGGTATGGAATTTATTAAACTAATACTTTGAATATAACTATTAAGCAGTTTGAATAATCTACTTCATAATTCCCAATATCAATCATTAGGTGTCGAGAGTATACCTATATTTAGGTATCTAATATTGTTCACATAATCGTTTGCAATCCGAATCCATATTTCAAGAGGGTGTGCTACGAGTATCTACATAAGCACTACAGTTAGGCTTTGTAAGTTAAAACTAATACGTAATAGTATACTCGTATTAAGATAATACGTTCTATATAGGTACTCGTATTCCGTCCTATATTATATCTATCTATATCTAAGTACTATTAAGTTATGTTCTTTTAACGACCTTCGTGGCGTAACAGTAGAGTATTAGACTGCTAAGTCAGTGGTTGCGGGTTCGATTACCGTTCAATGCAAATCTTTGTGTGCATGAATATGAATATTTGCATTGGTCTAGGTGTTTTTATGTATCATAAATTCGTATTTGAAAAAGAAATCTAATTATCCGCATTCTAAAACCCATGAAACAAGCTAGTTAACATAATGCTTATTTTGAGTCTAGATAGCGTTATGTAGAATATTCTTTGAATTTCGGAATCACACTTCGCTATTCGCTATTCGCCTTTATTCATGGGGAGGACTTATTCGTGTATATTTACTTTATTCGTACGATTATCCGCCTTAGTCCCTCTTCTATGACGAATTGTGGAGAGTTTAGTCATCTATAAGAATTTCCTCGAATACAATATAGGCGAATAGCGAATAGCGAAGTGTGGTTCCACCGTAATACACATAGTGTTGTATAATAAATCCAAGTCATCAGCAATAGTTTACGATGTCAAATATTGTACTACATACTTTGAGATGAGTTAGCCCACGTTTACGTAATAACCAAAGTACACTCAAGCTCCAAAAGAAAGTGGAATGTTTTCACTTGCATGGTTATGCCCTAAATAAGTCACTGAAGCGAGTGCTCATCCATGTATTGATAATGCTAGTAAATTGTTTTAAACTTAACTTCCTGTGTACCTATTCATAATGGAGTTTAGCTGCGTGTTTGTTTGTTCTAACTAGTTATTGAATTTAGATTATTACATTGGATATGAGTTACAATATAATGTTTTAGATGTCTATAAACTCTTGCCCGTATCACTCAGAAGGGGTAGGCAGACCTATACGTAAGTCAATAATATTTTTTTATTCTCATTAAAAAAGTGGCTTCCATAGGCTGTTTGACAGTTACTACATGATTACTTTTGCAGCTGATATCATCGTTCAAATTTTGTATTCATTTATGTTCCAGATATAGATTATTTATTTTTACTATCTACATTTCATCTATTTGACTAAAAAAGTTGCAAGCCCATTCCCAGTATACTCAAAAATCATATTTGATACAAATAGCTTGCAAACTGCGAAAAATAAAATTACCCGCTTATTAAAATATTAATATCATAAAATTTTGCCGAAATCAGTTCAGTAAGTTTGGAGCAGTGATGTACAAGAATAGGTATAATCATGAATCGGAAATCTGTTCCTTTTTTTAGAAGTTAGTTTAAAAATGAAAGTTTTACCAATTAATCTTATTAAAAAATTCAAATGGTTACGTAACTCTTTTCGGTAACAATCACATTGTAACTGATGATGAGATTGTGAGATTCAAATATGAAGATAATTATTGTCAACAAAAGTTCGTTATTATGGATATTCCATTACTTTACACCTTCAGATTCCTTTCAGATAGACTCCATCATTAAAAAGAAAAAACTCTTATTGAATCATTTTGTTGTCCGTCTGTTTGTCTATCTGTCAATAACTTTTCCTCAAGAAAGCGTTGAGGTATCAAATTAAAATTAGTTATTTTAATAGTACAAATAACTACTTTAATTTCATATATTTGCATATAGAATATAAATAGCATGCTAGGTACGTATAAGCAGGATAATACATTCAAGGAGGTAGGACACGACGGTATCTCCCGTCCGAAATGAGCTATCCAACTGGGGAAGTACCTCCGCTCTACAGAAGACCGCGACCATAATAACCATCGTGTTGTGTTCCCGCCGGTAAGTAGGGTAGCCAGAGCTCACTGTACCCATCCTCCCCCTCCCCTTCCTAGCCTCCGCCACCCATTCCCAGCTCTTCGTTTCCCTGCAGGGTAGGCAGCGCGTGTGTGACACCCTTAGGGTTGCACACGTTCATAGGCCACGGTGACCGCTTCCCATCAGGTGGGCCGTGTGCTTGTCTGCCACCTACGTAGTATAAAAAAAAAATATTACGCGACGGATTGCCTCTACCACGTTTTATTAAAAACGTTTAATTTAAAACATTCGCACGTTCGCGTTATATAGTTACAGTTAACACTTTATAACTGTTATAAATAAGAAAAGTAATCCACTTAAATTATTAAATTTGTCGAGTTTAGAAATGAAATGATAAATTAATTGTATAATACGATAAACGTTTCGGCAAAACGCGGGTTTAATATATTTTATGTAAAACTAATCCAACTCTGTGTCCATAAAAACGACTATACCTAAATTGAACATAACCTTGGACGTCCTTTTGAATTTTAAAATATTGGTCACCCTCATAATTTAGTGAATAGATTGCCGAAGGGTAACCAGTTCACTGTTTTTTAAAAAGGGATTAGGATCTTGGTTAGCTCTTGCTAATTTTGTTAGTCTTTTCGTAATGAATCCAATTTTTGAAAATGTTATACCTATATCGTTACTGACGCATACCCGTACTTTTTGGTTAGGGTATTGGTAAATAAATGTAGCTATGTTGATATAAACATCGATCTATCGAATTTTTCTAAAACATGTATCATACTAGACACTAGCAGAGCCGAGCAAAACTATCATGAAGGCATTCTATCATACATCTTGCATTTTTTGATTAGGTTCATTATTTTTTTCGAGTAATTACTAAATTAAATTCAATACAAGAAGTCTATGGCTTTCGAAATGATACAGATTCATAGCTAATATCATCCAATTTTTGCATAAAAACTTACTACAAGCTCAAGCCGATTCACATAGTCCATCTTTAAGTGTATTTCTAGGAAAGTACATATACTTAATCATAGTTTCAAAGAGTAAAATCAAGAGGAGTTAAGTACCACTGTATCGTTCTATTCATATTCTAGAACACAATCACTCATGATTCTCATCTCAACAGTCTAAGACGTGCCTTGGACTCTTTTCATCCGGCATTACAGCTCAAAATCTCAAACGTAAAAATACCTAATTACATTTCTTCCATTTCAATGTCAAAGTCACTGCTCACTTGACATACCTGGAACTGGAAGTTAAAACGCAATTACAGTTCTCATCAACAAAATATTTATATTAAAAAGTTGTACGGCAAGTTTGTAGTAAGTTCAAAGTTAATATAAGTTCACCTTGCGTCGACCGTCCCTATGAAAATACATTATGTCTGTAAATAAATAATTGAGTCTAACATGAACATGTAATTTAAGCGAATAGTTAGAGAAAACAACGATTTTCTAGCAGTTTGGTTTGAGTAATAATACGGTGGGGTACCAGTAATGGACAAAAGTGTATGTGTTAGGAATGATTTTATTGATTGTAATGTATATTGCTACTTAACACTGCTATCAATACTTTTAGTTGTTATCTTGCTAATGTTAGTTTAAATAGAGAGTTTGTTTGCCTGGAGACTTTCGACACACTTTAAAGTAGTACCTAGTACTAGACACGTGTTGCTTTGTTGAATAAGACCTGATTTAAAGGACAATAAAAAATCTCGAGCCTTACATTTTGTTTAAAAAAAAATCTTGTTAGCAAGATAGCTACAAAAACAATGGAGGCTAAAATCATTTGGCAAAATTGTCTTTAGATTCTCTATTTTATACCACTTAGGTGGCAGATAAGCACACGGTTCACCTGATGGGAAGCGGTCACCGTGGCCTATGGAGGTGCGCCGTGGTCAGGGGCGTCACACTCACGCTGCTTACCCTGCAAAAACCTTGTAATACCCTTCTTGAAGAACCCCATATAATTAGGCAGAGAATCTAAAAACAATGTTTAAAATGCTAGTTACATCATTCATTGTTTTGGCAGTTATTTTGCTAATGAGACTATAGGCGAGGTGAATATTACCTATTACATTAGGTAGTAGATAGAAAGAAGAAAGGTACTTATAAAGCTATTATTTCGCAAATACATCATCGCAGAAATGTAATAGGTATAACATTATGTAGATGACTGAGAGCTTGCCATAACTTAACAGCCACGTTTGTAACTTAGAATTCTTAGCTTATAATAATAATAATAATAATAATAATAAACGTTTATTTCAAGCAAAAAGAAGCTCATAGAAACATTACACGTGTAACATGTCAAAAATTATAAACTACACAATTACAATTCGTAATAACATTACATAATTCGTCTAAATTATATTAAATTATTCACATAATAATCATAAAAGAATATTATGATCATATTGAATTTATTTATATTTAATTATTATATACTAATTATGAACAGCAAGGTCGTATTTGGCATTTAAGATTTAAGATTGAAAATTTAAAGTTTAAAGTCTAAACACAGTCACGCATTCCACCTAACATAGTAGATATCAAATACGTAACTATGCTTAAACACCGTGTGAATAATTTCGTTCTGTGAGGAGCACAAGCGTCGGTGAAATGCGACTCTCAGTCCTTTTAACAATTCTGTCATATTTTTGACCCCGTTCTCCTCGAACATGCCAGATGCGCTACACCGCCACGGCAGACCGAGCATAAGCCTGAGGGCGTTATTGTACTGCACACGTAGGATGTTGTAGGTACCCTTCGTGTGGTTGCTCCACAGTTGGCTGGTGTAGAACGCCTGACAGTACGCCTGGAACAGGGTCAGCTTCGTCTGCTTGGAGCAGAGCGTGAACCGCCTCGCCAGCATGTTACTGCGAGCTGACAGTGCACGCCGCTGTCTTTCCATATCATCATCATCGCTAAGAGCACTGTTTACAATGTGTCCCAGATATTTAAATTTGGATACTATACTTAGGGGGCTGTTACAAAGACTGAATTTGGGCATCTTATGCGGACCACGTCCGGATTTAAAAATCATGACTTCCGTCTTTTTAACATTATAGGTAAGGCCGTGAGCGCACGCATACCTTTCACATATGTTTATTAATTTACGAAGCCCTGCCGGGGAAGGGCTCAGCAGCACCATGTCGTCAGCGTAGCTCAAGTTATTGACGCATACGTCGCCTACGTGACAGCCTACCCTCGTGCAGCTGAGCTCCTCCATCAGCTTGTTCACATAAAGATTAAACAGTGCCGGTGACGTCAATCCACCCTGTCTGACCCCACATTCGAGTTTATACGGTTCTGATAGCGCTTCACCCCACCTGACATGATTTTCTTGTGTATTATACCAGTATTGTAATAGATTGGTAACCTTTTCTGGAACTGCGGTACGTCTTAGCTTGTTCCACAATATAGAATAGTCTATTGAGTCAAAAGCGCGACTTATATCCAAGAAACATGCATATACCGAAGTATTTTTGGTTGTATAGTACTTTACAGTATTTTTCAATGCAAATATTGCGAGGTCTGTGGACAAGCCCTTACGAAAACCGAATTGTGCATTATTTAACGGTATATTAGTTTCATTTAAATGCGTGTTTAATATTCGCTCGAATACTTTAGAGACTATTGTTGCGAGTGAGATGGGTCTGTAATTTGACGTAGTAGAAACGTCACCGGTTCTATTCTTTACAATCGGGACTACAATAGTCTTCATTAATTCCCTAGGGAGATAGCTATATTCAATACACAAATTATACATCTGACATAGTTTTTCGTACAACAAGGTGCCTCCAAATAATACATGTTCCACACTGAGACCGTCGTGGCCGGGTGACTTACCGCGTTTCATGCTTCGGACACAAGTAAACAACTCGTCCGCCGTCACATAAAGGTGTCGAGACTCACCGTAGGCAGCGAGGTGGCGATGGCGGGGCGCGGCGGCGGGGGGCGCTCGCGCAGGCTCCAGCCGCGGCGGTCCCAGCGCAGCCGACTGATTACTATTATTAGTATTATTAAAAAAAAAAAAAAAAAAAAAAAAAAAAAAAAAAATTAGTATTATTATAGTTACTAGTGGACAATAGTTGGCTACCTAATTTGAATTTTGTTAAGAATATGTTTGCTATTTCGGTTTGACTATAGCTCCCCTCAATTGATAATGGAATACAAGTTTTAAATTTAAGTTTATTCGTTTCCTTCCAGAAGTTACCAAAATCTTTTTTATGACGATACATAGCGATTATATCCGCTTTAATTTTCTTTTCATTTTGCTGGCACCATTTTAATTTATTTTTAAACTCTTTCCTCGTAAAATACATATCATCGTAGATGTTACCTTGCAAGGGACAGCCATAGGAAAGCCAAATCTGGTAGGCTAAACGTGCCCTCCCATGTCTCTCACTCACATGATAGTTCCAGCCAGTTACATATTTTTTGTTTTTAATTTTCTTACCTATATAGGAGCGCTCAGCAGCCTTTTGCATACAATCTATGACTTGCACATACATCTGTTCAATCATAGCTTTCACAGAAGTATATTGGGGCGATAGATGATCGTATGAACAAGGCATTGCAGACCACTTGTAAGCTTTTAGGTATTTTTCGCATAGTGAGTTGTAGTACGTCGTTTGTTCGGGCGTTCTAGTACCCCACAATACCCTGTTCACACGGCCACCACTCTGTTCATTAATTTTAGGTACCACCATGTCGACATCATATTCAAAGACAAGGGGAAAGTGATCAGAATCAAAAACACAGTTAATTACGTGAGCACCCGTAAACATACGGTGCGCGGCTTGCGTCGCAAGACAATGATCGATCCAACTAGTTGTATGATGAGCATAGCTTCGATACGTATAAGTATTCGACATTAAGCCTAGTAAAGAAGTGTCCACACATACCCAGTCCTGGTCCTCACAATAGCTCCTCAACTCTTCTCCGAACAGACTATTAGAACGTGTTAAGTCCGCATTAAAATCGCCAATACAAATAACACTTTCATCACTACTATTTTCTATCACCGCACTTAAGGCCGCCAGACATTGAGTGAATAAAGGTAGATTATCTGGATGTTGTACAGGCATATAAACCGACATAACAATGAAGCCGCGATCAGCCGACGCGAGCTCCACTCGCACGGCGGCGACACGCGTCGACCCGGTGTCAATCGGTGTAACGCACGTAAACAACGACTTTCTCCATAGCAGGGCCACCCCTCCGTGGGCTGCAGCCCTTCCCCGAAGTATACCCGCGGTCGTATCGACTGCAGAGATGCCGTGGTAGCTGAAGTCTGGATGTATGGTTTGTAAAAAATCTATTTCTTCTGGTATAAGCCAGTGTTCTTGCAGGGCTATGAAGTCGTGATTTCCACATAATTCTCGTACATGTAGGTACGTACGTTTGATACCCTGACAGTTAAAAGTAAGAATGTTGCTTTTCACCATGTCTCCAACCGACCAAGTGTCCGTTACTCGTTAGCGTGCGAATTGTCAGCTGGATGAAGACGATGTTTATTTTTGTATCTTCTGTATACCACTCCAGACGGCCACAGCAGTTCGCTCAAAAATGATGACTCCTCAGTCCGGTTAACGGTTATTTTGAAAGATGAAAAATTTGTCTGTTTGAAAGGTTTCAACTTTTCAACACTAGAAGCCGTTAACCCACTTTCTAGAAGAAAATCCTTGATGTCAGTTTCGGTTGTCTCCGTTTGAAATCGTGAAACGTATAGATACGACAATCTGGGCACCACCCGTAACTTATCAGACAGCTTTGCCTGTCCTATTCGGTTAATATTTTTTCTTCTAATAGGTCTAAACTTTTTATTAACTACCGTCGTAAAGCTGTCTTCTATGATGGTATTTTCTGATGGATTTAGACTAGATTTGGGCCTAGGGCTGCTTGTTGCACACGGTGTTCGGTCAACGGGTCGCGGGTTCGAACCCGACTCGGTCACTTCACCTATAGTTGGCGGGCGCTTCGCTGCGACGGCGCTGTACAGAGGGCCTGTTGGCCGTTGGCCGTTAAGATTTTGTTCTACCCTCAATTCTTGTGAAAATTCTGTAGAAGATATTCTGTTTTTTCCTTTATTCTTCTGTTTCTGCTTCCTATTAGACGCAGCGTCAATATTTTTCTGGCCGGCTTCTTTTATTTCACGTTCCTTTAATATATGCAATTGTTCTCGAATATTCGAGATGTCAGATGTTTTTACGTAGTCACTCTGTATCTTAAATATCTCCTCTTTTAGTCGGAGTATATCCTTTAGCAAAGCAGTAGCGTCTATGTGGTCAAAACTCACCGGGGGTAAGCGATGAAGGTCTTTCGCCACAAAAACGGGTATTTTGTCCGCGTCGGTTTCTTTCAAAACGGTGACAATATCTTGCAGGTTTCGCTTCTTTTTTCCTTCACCTTTTCTTGTACTTCTTAAAAGCGAAAGTTGCGTTAAAATATCTCTTGCCGTGTCAATATCTTTTTCAGCAAACCCAGAATCACAAATTTGTATCAAACTGTCCTCGTTCATTACATCACTTTTACATTGAATAAAGCAAAGAAGCTCATTTATGATCAACTTTTGCTGATTCGTCATGGTTCACTTAATATCACTAATATAGATACAAATATAACAGAATAGCGGGTTGAGCCCAACTGACAAACGTTACGGTGGCGGCGCGTGCTTCGTTTATTCGCACGGTGTGCACGACCTTGCGCAGGCACAGCGGGCACGCGAATAGAAAAGAGGACCCTCTCTATCAAAGGATTTCAGTAACCGAAAAAGGTCGCCTGGTTACGAACTGAAGTTGCCGACGTATTTTCATTATAAATGATAGTCTTTAGTCTTGCGTTTGTCATCCATCGTTTCGTCCTTTTTATTATTAGGACCCTACTCCAGGCTATAAAAACATCGTTTAAATATACAGGGTGAATTTTTCAACTAAGCGTGGATGGCAAAATTCGAAAATATGAGGAACAGCGAAAAATGCTTGAAGGAGTCGCAGGGTCGATTTTAAAGATAACTTAAACCACATCATTGGATTTCAAAAAACCAAGTCATTTATTGTTTCTTTAAACTTTCTCCTGAACCTTTCTGTTGTTTTCTTGATTGTACCTGCATTATAGACGTTTTCACATTTTGGACGTTTTACTAGTAAGTCCTTTTGTCACTCTAGACATTCTCATTTAATAGACGTGTAAACATGTGGTTCTGCAAATAATGACATTTTTCCCTTATGGACCTTCTGATTCGGAGGCAACGAAACCATTGATATGAAAAAAAAAACACCCCCTGTATTACCTACCTATAGTACTTGTTCGATAGTGCCGCTAATAAGGAACAAATTTTGGGAAGTATTAACATACGGCAAACTTAAGAGTAGTCAGAGCTCTCAGGAGGGATTCTGTGCTGTCCTTTCAACCCCTCCCCCCGCCAACTCCCACCATCCTATTCCCCCCAACCTCCTTCCAAAGTTAGCAGTGCGATTGTGTCAACCCTGGTGTTGCACACGTCCATAGGCCACGGTGACTGCTTCCCATCATGTGGGCCGTGTACTGGGTCTCGATTCTGCTAAAGGTAAACCACTGTCATACCACTGGCACTCTAAAAATGCCATTTAATTATAAACTTTATTAATATCTAATTAAAGTTTGAAATTAAATGATTTTTTTTTTTTATACCACTTAGGTGGCAGACAAGCACACGGCCCACCTGATGGGAAGCGGTCACCATGTAGAGATGTAGAGCGAATGAATTCTTTTCACATGATTTTAGACTATAACAGTATAACGATAAAGTCTACAATTAAATAGCATTTTAAGAGTGTCATTGGCATGACAGTGGTTTGCCTTTAGCAGAATCGAGGCCCTGGTCTGCCACTTAAGTTGTATAAAAAAATAACCTGTTTAGAAACTAGCTGTTACACAAATTGTATAAAAGAAAAATTTATCGTAAGAAATGTTTACAAAAGCATTTCTTATGTTAAGTTTTTCTTTTGTTACATTTCCAAACAATATAAATAGACCGTTCCTGTGAAAGACTAATCCCTTTTTTTAGCAATTCCAGTATATCCAAAGGGTCAACCATCCGTCTATCTTAAATTCACAGCTTAGAGAGGCCGTGACAGACAGATAAAGGGCGAGACCTTCGCATACGGAACCCTAAAAAAAGGGTTAAAGGGGTCACTCGACAATATTTACATAGATTCCGGTAATTCCCTAAGTTTGCTTTTTATTCGCGAAAGGAGTGTGTGCTTTAATATACGCGACTGTTTAAGGGCACTTCTATAGGTTAGTTGGCCCTTAGGAACAGAGGTAATAAGGGCTTCGGTCCCTTGTGCTTCAGACTTGTTACATTAGGACCGAGGATTTTAGTTCGTTTTGTTTTCATTGTTATGAAAACGATCTTGATATTTTTGATGATGATGACATACATTATGTTCACGGCTTTATCTTCCGGGGTGAGCAGATACAACGGTTCGCTATCTGCGTCTGTCTTTATATAAGTCATGAGCTTCCTTTACTGTCATTAAACCTTTGATACAAGCTGGCCGTCATGAAGTGCTTTTAACTTAACTTTTTTATTCAACACAAACAAAATAGTTCAAACCAGGAGTTCCAGAGATTAGCGCGTTCAACCAAACAAACAAAAAATTATTCAGCTAATAAAAATACTGTATAAATAATTAATATTAATTTAAATTCGAAATAACTATAAGAAAGCCAGTATTATAAATCCACAATACAAAGAAACTAGTACTTTGCATTAAATGCTTTTTTTATTTTGAGCTAAAATTTATGGAATAAATAGATATCTGAAACCAGCAAACACACACAGATATTGCCGCACTAACATTACAACATAATATTATCACAATGGCCGTATATTTCAATAATAAAGTTATAACGATACGCTACGTAGGTACTACATCATTTTCCAGTTTTATTTCCTTATAGACATGTTAAATTTCTCACTTAGTTAGAATCTACATTGTCAATAACGAGAGGTGAATTAGTTACGATAAGAATGATAAAGTTAAAGTTTGTTTCCAACGGTCAAAACCGGTCCTAAGACATTTTTTTTTGTATAGACATGTCTTACTAGCTGACCTATCCCGCCACCGTGTGGTAAAGTCTTATAATCCAATAAAAAGTGTTTTATTTCTCTCAGTGAAGTAATTACAAGGAGGTAGGACACGACTGTATCTCCCGTCCAAAATGAGCTGTCCGACTGGAGTAGTAACTCCGCCCTACAGAAGACCGCGGCCATAATAACCATCGTGTTGTGTTCCCGCCGATAAGTAGGGTAGCCAGAGCTCACTGTAACCCTCCTCCTCCCTTCCTTTCCTAGCCTCTCCACCCCTTCCTAGCCTCCACCCCTTCCTAGCCGTCCCCCCTTTCCTTCAGAGTAGGCAGCGCGTGTGTAACACCTTGGTGCACACATCCATAGACCACGGTGACCGCTGCCCATCAGGTGGGCCGTGTGCTTGTCAACCACCTACGGTAGTATAAAAAAGTGAAATAGAAATCATACTATCATACTGCCTACTATATTATAAAATATGAAAGTTTGTGAAGATGTTTGGATTTGGAGCAATAAGTAGTTGAATAGATTTGTCTGAAATTTTGTACACAAGAAGAGCACAACTGGGCATGGGGCAGTATGCTACCATTTACACAGAGAACAGGTCCAGTGAGGTCTTCTGCTGTGAGGTCTTCTGACACAAGTATTTTTATACTTAAAAGAAATCCTCGAAAAAAATGTTTTCTTTAAAGTTTAATTATGAAGAAATAAAGATTATTATTATATGGATGGAGGCAAATACTACGTTCCAATAATTATTTAATATCAGTTTCGTTAAAAAATATAAACTGGTTTAGTAATTAACATACTGTTTACTTCATCATGACAGTTTTACGACAAATGTGTGTCAAAATAAATTCAAGGTGACGTATTACTTAAGTCTTGAGAGCAATTATCTCCAAGATTAAAAGTTTGTTAATTAACTTAATGTTAATAATATAGAGAAGTGACAAGAGACAAGCTACTGGCAAAGGTTTGTAAACTTCATATTTTGTATACGGCCTCTGTGGCGCAACAGTAGTGCATGCGACTGCTACGCAGGTGGCACGGGTTCGATTCCCGCTCAGTGCAAATATATATTTGCATGAATATGTATATTTGCATTGACTGAGTGTTTCTATGTATAATAAGTATTTATTTACAAAAAAAAGTAAATAAGTATGTTTATCAGCATTATAGAACCCATAACACAAGCTAGTTAAACTAAGCTTATTTTGAGTCTAGGGAATGATATGTAGAATGTCGTAGAATATTTATTTATAATTTATATAAATCAGAAAATGTGAAGATACAGGACAGGGCCTGCCACATGTCTCTTTCTAAGAGGAATATTCTGAAGTATTCTGAACCTGACTAATTCAATCCCAATTCATAATGTGTCCAGGCAGGTCAATCGATCAGAGTATCCCGCTAAAAAGAGAATAGTCGGGGGTTCAAGTACCTGTACACCCTACCATCTCCAGTCTCTCATTACTAATAGTATACGCTTATTATTCGAATTTAATTTCGTGCTCGCCCTACTGTTCTTGACAACAGAGAATTGTCTTACTTAAAAAAATCCTTTATTTTGGATTTCACCTCAACCACATTCACCTTATTCTGCACTTTCGCTATCAATGGGCACATTTATTATTATTTTAATTAAAATACATTAGTAATGTACAGTAGCAAATATCGTGATATTTGTAGATATAATAACAAATACTTGTCACTATAATTTGACATAAAATCGAAACGAGTATAAAAGCAACACAAATAAATATCACATGTGCCAACACATAGTAATTAGTATTGAACTATTATGATTTTCGATCCGATATCAACACTACTCGGTTTCAAATTAACGCACGCAGCTACTGCAATTAATATTCTAAAATATTTATTGCAGTATACTGTAAATAATGAACGCTAATAGGAAACAAATTACCTACCATTACCTCGTCTACCTACCAGTACTCAAGTTCATCGTGCGTACTGCTAAAGAGTGGAATGCCCTGCCTGAGTCTGTATTTCCGGAAAGCTACAACCTGGGAGTCTTCAAGTCTAGAGTGAATAGGTTACTTCTAGGCAAGCGTGCTCCACCGTCGACCACATCATCATTTACCAACAGGTGAGATCGTGGTCAAACGCGAGCCTATTACCAATAAAAAAAAACCTACCATTCTTTTTTTGAATAAAAACGGTATTTAGATATTCCAATTCAGCATATAACTCTACCCTTTCAAAAGATTCTCAGCACACATCAATTTTCGCGAACATTATGTTATTCGGAGAAAATCAACGCAAATACACAAGGTCAAGATATTTCCTCCATTGCAATTATCCATTGTGATGTAAGTACGGAGGCCCAGTAAGGCCACGTTCACACGGCGATTATTTTCCCGTATACCATATACGAGATTTTATCGAATAGAGTTGTGACAACAGAATATATAATATGAAAACTTAAAAATTGTTCACACGGCGTTCATACGGGAAAATCCCGTGTTCTAGAAATATATTTTAACGTATACCGTGCGAAGTTATCACTGGAACGCCGCGTCTCGAAACGATTTTATCGAATACGACACGCAGTGGCGCTTATGTTCATGTTGTCTTGTTCACACGACTCGCCCGAAATCTCGCTTCGAGAATCGGCGAAAATCGAATCGTGTGAACAATTGCATCGTATACGGTAAAACCGTATACGTGAAAAATGGTCGCCGTGTGAACGTGGCCTAAAGGGGTCTAAATTTTTATACGACATGCGTAGGCACTGAAAAGAACCTCTTCGGAGGCTTATTATATTTATCTTTTTTAATATAGCTTACCGTAAAGAATATGGAATAGGGAAAAAACGGACAAGGCTCTTTGAAGGGTATGTTCGTTAGTTGTTATTGACTTTAGGTTTATTGTCAGGACCGAGGTAAGAATGAAAACAGGTTAAAGGGAATTTAAACGATCATCTCTCATAACGCTGAGTACTTTGGCTCTTGAAAGTATGTTTAAATACCTATGTTTACTAAACTAATTTATTAAGTAGAGAATAGCTTTATTTAGATTTAGATAGAGAGAGACTTAGAGGGAGAGCGAGATTAGTAGAGTGTTTAGAGAGAGAGAGCCGCGTGGATTCAGATTTTAAAGGCTTTAATTTTTTGGTCAGTATTATAATTACTTTTCCAAAATTAATGTAGCTTCAGGTACACCTCATAATATTACCTATCTAGCAGTGAAAGTCCTGTCCAAATCAGCCAAGTCATTCCAGACATTATCTCTTTCAAACGACACAAAGACAAAAAAAAATAAACATAGCTTTTTTTCATGTGAAATTGTACAAAATTCATATGCATCCATTTAAAACCTGTTATTTCAATTATTAAAACCATCCACTTCAATTTCATTTATAAGTACATATGACAGGTTAAAGAGCTTAAGTGGTCTCCGAATTAAGCTAATCTCCTTTTATCGTTACGATAAAAATGTTACATGAAACAATACAAAAGCTTGACATAACATTTTAGCGTACCAAAAATATGAGATCCACCCGTTTCATACGCACCTCACTAATTATTTAGCGAACAATCTTACCCAAGTAACGTATAAAAACATAATTAGCTCTCCTCGAAGTGTAATCCCCGGAGATTTATCGTGCAAATTAGCGGACCCCTTAAATAATGGAAGCTGCCAAGTATCCGAATATTTTCGTTGTCTTACAATTTGGATTTTTTTTTCGAGAAAGCCAACCGTGATTTGAATGACTTAAGATTGTTAAGACTGCTGAGATTCGTGTAGACGTTTTAAGGTTTTATCTAAAATTTGGTAATTACTCTGCTGTCTTCTTCCTGTGAATCCTAGGATTCGAATCCACGACCCACGACCTCGACAGCTACTAGTCTACTACATGATTGAAAGGTTCCAATCGTGCTCAAGCACACATCATTTTCTACATACCCTTTCCCTTAGTTGACTTATTCTGTTTATCTTTCATTTCAAGTTCAGTGTCAACTAGGGAAAACGAATTCCCATGGTGCTTAACTAAAAAGTATTTGACAGGTTTATTGAGAAGCGCGCCCAGTAAGGTTATACAAACAACAACATAGATACGTAATATATTATGTTATATAACAAATTTTCTATTTTAAAAGTCAGTAGCTTAGTTTTGTTAAAGAGCCGTTTTTCGTTACGATTAAAAGGTCACAAGTTTTTTTTAAGAATTCTATCCGTTACATTAACGATTTGAATTCTTTTTTCATATTGTTCACATTAATTTAACTTCATTAACAAGGTAAGGTAAAAGTAAAATATCAGGAATGTGGCTTGCCATTATTATTATATTTACCGATGGTATCACAATGGTGGCTTTCAGCTTGACGGCCTCAACAAATGCTTTTACACGCTCTGTTTAAAGGACCACAGGGTGATCCTTCAAGGAGACACGCAATTTACTCCTAACATATTATGGAATGTTGCTCAAAAAAGTTAATTTGACTCAAGTAGGTAAGAGGTACATGACGTGATGTTGATAGCTCTAAAATCAAGCAAAAAGGATCACAAAATATACAAAAACTATGTTCCATACTAGGCTACGAGTAATATTTGTACTATGGAAGATAGCAACGTAGCTGGACAGCAACTTAGGAGAATACTGGTAACCTGACCTATTAAGATTTTCTCTTTCACCTGTCAAACTACTGATCTTGATAAAAAAACTCACGGAAATTTTGCCTTAACCCGAACTAAACATTATGACCTTCATATCCAGCAGTTACATTCCCTACCACTGTGCCTACACCACATAACAATTTAGTAAACCCACTCGCCCAAGCTGAAAAATAAGATAGAACTTTATCAACCGTGGAAACAAAACTGTTTTACATCTAAATAAGCACAAAAATAGCAAACAGTGCTAAAAGCATTCGAAGGACCCTCATTTACAAGAGATTTTTATATTCTACTCCGAAAATTCCGTATCCTATTTCTAAACATTGAAATTGTATCAGCAACAATATTTTTGCAATTAACGGCTGAGTTAAAACTGGTCAAGGAGACACAATTAAGCAGAAATTGAAACACGATCAGCATTCGACTGAAACTCTTGAGTTACTTTTAATGAAGGGAGATTTTGTGTCAATTGTTTTATATCTCAGGCAATGCTGGAACGGAGAAAGTAAATAAACAACTCTTTATAGACCGGACGATGATGAAAAACTTTCAAAATTTTTAGACATTAAATTTTCTATCATAACAGTTGATGGGATATTTGCCATGTTTGTTTGCTTTTTCCAGTGTTTGATATTTCGGCCCTGTTGCAAGTGCCATGATCAAGGATGTACTAACGGACCTATTTTGTTTTTGTTTGAAAGAGGCTACTTCTGAGGTATCCATATCCATGTCCAGGGTATCAAGATCTGATACTGGGATCTTGGGAAAATTGAGCGGAAATCATCAAATTTCCGGCAAAAATTCTGTTTGCACATAATAAACCTCATAAATAGGTACTTTTCTATTTCTGTACACTAAAAAGTAAAAAATATTAGTTTACGAAGTCGATTTTTTAAACGTAAGTAGTTATAATTTTATTTGTTTGAAAGCACATGGTCTGACTCAAAATCTTACACATTTTTAATCACAATCAATTGAGTCAAACAGGAGATATAATCAAAAATACAAAAACGACATCCACGCGGGCGGAGACACGGCTAGTAGTGTGTGTAATTTAGATTGGCTGTCGAATAATGGATCCCGACTGTTCAGTTGTTATGTTTCTAGACCACAGGACATCTAAGTGCTTGTTGTTTTTCTTTTTAGTTTTTTTACGCAGTCGGGTTTTTTGATTTTTTTAATTATTTTTTTTTTATATTTTTTAGTTTTCGTGTACAATCATCACTAAGTTTACAAACCACAATCGGCCTGTAACTTGCATACATAAAAATTACATTTTTGTAAATTAAAGGTTGGTCATGATATACCTTTTTGAAATCCTCGTGATAAGCCCTTTATTTTGATACCCATATTGCAGTATACAATTTATTTTTATTTTTTCCCCTTTAAACTATCGCGTATTACAGCGGCCATGTTGGATTTTTTAGCGTCACCTATCTAAGAACACATGGGTTACTGAGACAAATCTAACGATATATTAACTAAAGAGATCCGTCTAGTGGTTTGGAAGATATGAGGTAATAAAGAATCTTACAAACATACATACAAGATACGCGCGAAAAATAAACCTTCTTGGCAGTCGGGTAAAAACGACATCCACGCGGGCGGAGACACGGCTAGTAGTGTGTGTACACATAAATTTGTTAAGTTAAGGAACACACTGAACTAACATTAATCGAAGTTGACATACACATCATCTGTTAACCAAACATCATCTAACGTTGGAATTTGAGTTGAACAGTCAGAAGCAAAAGCCCGTTGTAATATTATTTGTCAAGCGTGTTGACTATCTAAATGGCGCACTGCCGGAGCGGCTTCTGTGCAACGTCCCGCTTTAGACCATCGGAGCATACAAACATTTGTATGACCTACAGACATTTCGTGTTCTGAAACCCCATTATTTGTTTATGTAACGATACGATAGTACAAGGAACTAACAGGACTTACGCCAGCCTCTGTTTGTATCCAACTACGATGACAGCGATGGGTTGTGATTTCAGCGGACCGCAATCAATTCCAGTGATAAATGTTAAAATTGCTTCAACTAGGAGATGCAACGTAGGTTCTGAGGTAATATGAGGACACTATAATTACCTGGGTGAATAAAGTGGAATAAACCGTATTATGTTCATCTGATACACATATACTTTAAACTATAAATCATAATTTGACATAGTTGTCACAAAAATAATGGCGGTTAACCATTGTAAGTGAATATTAGATTACAATGTGTTACCCAAATTCGATTGGAATATGATTCCTACATAAAGATATAATATGGTTTTTACACAATTTCACTACACAAGACACGCTGTCTTTGTATTTATTTTTAAACGGTTTTATTAAACTCGACCTGTTTGTTTGGGTCAAATCTAGTAATTGAAATTTGAACCCCTTTCAGTTGTCTGATTTGTCTGATATTTGGCAGAAGTAAAGACTTCTGCCAAATATCAGACAAATCAGACATTTTTATTTGTATTGTCATCAGAACTAAAGAGTTCTGATGACAATACAAATTAAAACCGTTTAACTTGAAAAAGATTTTTCTAATGAATGAATCAAATGACGTTTCCCGCGTAGTGGCTGAATGCTGTGTTTGCCCACTTGCTTATACGTACCGATTTGTACGTGTAAGCAAGTGGGCCGACTCTAATATCGTCAGTTGTTTTGTTTAACGCATTCCGTCCAAGAGTTTTATAGTTCCATGCAAAATAAGAATTCTTTTATATTCTAGTTTTACGATCAATTTTTGGACGAAGACAAGCAGTTGATAACATTTTCAATATCTGTTTTATGCGTTCGTATGAGTCCTGAGTTCTTCAAATAAGGGGAAAACGATAAAAAGCTTTGAGGCCATGAAATAAAAGGTCGTAAACGTTATTACGTCATATTCTAACGTGACTTATGAATACAGTTTTATCTAGTACCTACGTTTTGGATAGTCATATCGACTATCTAAAACCAATCTGATAATAAAATGAGGCAGATATGTTATCTAGTACGTAGGTTTTGGATCTATAGTTTTATAAAATTTCAACTTATTTGTATAAATATGGGAGATATATGGAGATATTAAATTTGAAAGAAATACTTAATGATGATAGCAACCCATTAATGTCCCACTGCACGGGTCTTCTCTCCTCTAACGAGAGAGCTGAGAGGGTTTAGACCTTAATCCACACACGCTGGCCTAATGCGGGTTGGTGGATCGGACATGTCCTTAGAATTTCTTCTAGGACATGTGGGCTTCCTCACGATAAGAAATAAGTACTTAGGTTATGTTAAATGAAAAATTATGAAAAAAAGTACTTTTTTGGAATTCTTGTCTGTTTAAATATCTTTTTGTCTGGAAAGACAAGAATTTGGTTCCGAATCGTTCATTGAACATACCCAAATATTTTTTTTAAATATCTCATATGGGTCTACGGAAAACCACACAACAGTTCTGAGGAAACTAATATAAAAAAAATACAGTCAAATTGAGAACCTCCTCTTTTTTTGAAGTCAGTTAAAAAGCTTTCTCACTGTGTAGTAGGTAAGTACATGTTGACATCGATTACCGTTGATAGTTTTGAGTAGAAATTAAACTTTAAATTGCAATTTGAAAATTAGAAATTCAAATTTTCACAAAAATAGTATACATACCAGAACTATCAAAACTATAATAAACCATATATATCACAGCTTACAATGATTATTTATGTCCGTGAATAAAAAATAGGTATTATTACAGGTTTTCTTACACAAATAGTTCAACATCATGTTAAATGTCCAAAAGAAATAGAAATTAATGACCTTATACACCTGACAAGTTTGACCTAAATACAAGTCTACTGCTAAAATCAAATTACTTTTAATGTCGAATACAATGCGTGACCAAAATGACGATGAATGACCTAGACTTTAGCTAGAAATAAGTCGCTATTAATTTCAGAATATAATACTTTTTGCAATATTGTATGGTTAGCATCAAAAGTAGATGATCATTTTCTCATTTTATAAATTAATATCTGATCAAAGTAATTTATATTTTGCAATGAAATTTTCTTTAACTAGTTAGTAGTTAGTGGGCTCTATTATGTGGGAAATATTTTAAAACTTTGATTACGGGACCGCTTCCCATCTGGCGGGTCGTATGCTAGTCTGCCACCTAAATTGCATAACAAAATCCATTCAGATTTTTAAGTTTGAAATCTGCGCAATCAGCATCAATTTCTTTTGCTGACTGTACCTGCTAATAAAAAACTAAAAGTAAGGAAAAACGTAGGTAAGTAATACCTAAGGTACGCGCTGTAGGTACACTTTTTTCATAAAAACCACCTCTACCCAAAATAATAGGTCTGAGATGTCGTAAAACCGTTTTATTTTTCTTTTTGCGGCTAATAGATTTAGATTAGGTAATCTGTGAATTTAGTTTCTCCATGTACTCTGATTTGTTATAGTCTAAGCGACGTAGTCGGGCAATTCCAAAAAGTAAAATAAAAAGAATACTTATACCGGTTATTGAAACAACGTGTAGGTACTTGCAGAACTTTTCAATATAATATAGAAGTAGATACAATATTCTAAATTTAAAAAACATGAAAGTATGGTTGAATTCAAAACGGAAAAATATCCTCACAGAAATTGCCTACTAAAGTTATCCATTAATGCATGTTGGCTATAAGACAATTTTTTTCTATGTCATCACACATTTCTAGTAACACTATGAAAGTTGTACCTAAGATCAGTATAGAAAAAATTGTGATTTTGAGATGATATGATGATATTATTATTAATAATAATAAAATATGAAGCCGTGATAATTCATACCCAGTTGGTGGTGTCAACTGTCTTAGTTTAAAAGAATATTAATCTAATTATTGGAAAATCATTTATAAATACATAACTTAAGGATACTAAATAAATTCATTGATTTCTGAACTACTCTGACGCACTGACTCCTAAACTAAACGCACACACACATACTTTACTATAATTAACTTTTTTATTTCAATGACAATATTCTGTTTCAATGTACCGACAAAGAAGTCATTAGAGACACAACGGCGGTCATTATCTTTTGTGTAACGGTCAACTAAAAAATTATAAACTTGGAATACTTTTCAAGATTATGTTCAAACTTGGCTACATAATCAAATTTACGTGAAATGATTAGATTTATTTTTATATTACACCGGACGATTGTAATGAAGTAATATTTTTTCTTAGCTCGTTTTATTGTAATATTCGTCGACGTCGTTTAATGTTATAGCCGTTCGTGAAAGTAAAAGTTATAGCAGCTGCTAAATATTAAGCCTCCTAGTACCTACGATGTCCATTTTTCGTGCAGAAATCCCTACGGATACGTTGCTCGGTTATGTTGGAAACGAACCGACTAAAACCACACACCATCTCGGGTTTTCTAGCGGCGAGTTATGGTTAGACGTTGCCCAAAAGGATTTTCCTTGCACCCTGGTTGACCCGGATAACTTAGCACGACGTCCATTATTATAGTACAACACCGTAAATACGTTTAAGTTTCTTTAAGAAATTCATCCAATAATGACATATTGAAATAAAATATCTCACCTTACCGTCAATATATGGATAACGCCACGGAAACTGAAAGTAACATCGCTCTTTACTATTTCAAGTCATTGGATATAGATGAGAGCTCAAAAGAAAATGACAGCACTTACTAAGGATCTTGTTTCTCAAAATAAGAAAATAGCTAAAATATGAAATAGTTGGTCAATGAACTAATACTGCTTTTGCAGTTTTGTACATGACTGCAAATAGCAGTATTTATGAAAGCTTCATAAGTCGTTAAAATATGCAATACTGGCATTTATCGTATGGCCATATCTATTTGCATATTTGGATTTGGATATAGCAGAATAAATGTTGGGTGTATAAAAATAATTCATCTCATTGTATGAATTTGTAAATCACGCGATTTTATTAATGATTTATGACAATATTTATGCAATGGGATGAATTATTTTTATACGATTGATATCCCTACTTAATGGTATGTAACTAACTTTTAAGTTATAATAACCCTGAACAATATTATCGCGATAACGATTCTTTTAAATACCTGTAAAATTCTTTATGGCTATAAGTTACGATTCGAACTAATCTCATGAAGAAAATATAGTATCTTATGCTGATACAGAACATTTTTATATAAAATGACCTAATAGTAAACTAATAGAAATAACTCTATAGATGTTTTTCTTAATACACCAATGTCAGCTAATATCAACCACATATCATACTAAATACATTAGAAGATAAAATTATGCTAACAACTGCAATAATGTCGCAAAGAGGGCTTCTGGGCTGAGTCATTTTTCATTGACATCTTTATAGATTTATAAATGAGGCTGTTAAATTATAAGAGCTTTGATTTTGTACTCTTAAACTATCATGAATAATTTATTATTCAAAATTAATCAATCTTTATAAGTAATCGTTGTTGTAGATTTTTTTAATCGTATAACCTTTTAACTTCTTGACTGATTGAGATCTTATCTACGCCATAATTGATTTATCAATCCAGTATTTCGTGATAACATCACACTACATCTCATAAAAGTGGAATAGTAACCGTTACACGTGAAGATCCTCATAAATCCATAGAATTTTGTCAAGTTGAATTCATATCTCATTTTAAGTTCAAAAGTGAGATTTCAAAAATGTATATCTTTTTAACCCATTTTTTTTGCTCAGAATTTAATTTGGTACTCCAAATTACCATATAAATCCAAGAAACTGATGTCCTAAATAAAGGACACTAAGAAAATATTTCTCCTGTACAATTCTAACATTCGTCAATTTTTCTGATTTCATTTCATGATTACGAAACTACAAAATTCGTTAAGAGCATTCTGTCAGCCTCAAGAGGGTATAGAATATCCATAACTATTATACCAATATTTTTTAGCACACGTGTCGCAAATAATCTAAAAACAAAAAACCAGTTAATCATATTTCTGAATAGTTTTCTTCTGTTTATTATTGCACCTTTCCAGAGCAAATAGAACAATCATTCGCAAAAAATATTCATTTTGGTCAAGAAAATGTTGCCTTAACACGAGTAGCAGTAATACCAATTGGATAGATAGCGAAAAAATTATATATTATTATAGCGACGCAGAGGAGTGCTATGACTCCTAGACTATATAAATATTTTTATTTGAGTTTTTTTATTTTTTCATTATATTACACTTTTGAACTTGTTCCTAAACAAAAGAATAAAATCATTGTGATGGAGGCTCTTATTAATTGTAATTTTTATTTTAATTCTGATTATAAATCATTTCTTTTTGGATCACGACTATTTAATAGTACTGTGACACTTTTTATTTATTGGTAAAAATTTTAATTTTTTCTTGAACACATTTCCCTGCGATTTTTATTACATTTAGCCGTCAATAAATTCAGGAGGATACAGTAAATTGCACAAACTTACTTGCAAAGACTTCAGAATTCCAGAAAATATTGTAATTAATGCGGAACCATTCACAAGTTCACCTGAACATCCATTCACTAATCCACTATTGACAAGTATTAACAACACGCAATCCACTAGTCAGATCACTCAAACACAACAGTACACAGTCAGAATTTTCCAAAAATAAAATACAGAATTCGAAATCAGAACAATTTCTGTTATCGCGAAAACGCCGAAAGCGTAGATTCGTAGAATACGTTCGCGAAGCTAACAACGACTGGCGTAGTGACGTCGAGCTTGCTTCGCTGCCCGATGGGGACTGAGGTCCGTACGAATACCTGCAGCAGCACGCACACAAATGCATTTCACGCATACACTAAAGCGAAAGAACTTGCGCTTTAAAGCTCCATCTCCACACCACGTGCCTTCTTCTTTTTTTCGTTTTTTTTTACTTTAACACTCTTGTCTATTGTAATTTATGCGGGGATGTTTTTTGTGATGCTTCCGTTAAATGGCGTGTTGTCTTAATTTAGTTGGAGACTTCTCAAGCTGTTGTGTTCTTAAAATACGTATGGTTTGACAGCCGTTGTGGTTTTTTCTATAAATTAGGAAGGTCAGACACGTCAATATAATTGCGTAGCTATTTTTAGTTAGCTTGTAGTGGGATGGATGCGGATATTAAAAAAAGTTTGCTTGGGGCTATAAAGGATTTCTTATATTTAGTTTAGAAGAGACTCATATACACCTAATGATTAAGACCAAACTGATCATGACGAACAGTGTTGGGTGTGTCTTTCATAGATAGTTAACCTATTTATGTCTATTGTCTCCCATTTTTCTAAGACAAGAAGTGGATTTATTACATTGCTAACTTCAATATCCAATTTACGACTGATTAATTTTGATGCGGTTTCCAAGATTTCCTTGGGACTTCCCGACTGTTATTACTCGGTGTGTTCGTGGGTCACGACTATTGATTCTGATGTACATGTGTTACAGTACTGGGAATGAGGATGGAAATATTTAAAATACCTAATGATTAAATTAAGAATCATTTTTTTAATTCGGGAGTTCAACTACCGTTTACAATCACAGACATCACTGTACATCCACAAGTTTTTCAACAAACAATTACAATAAAAACTCAAAGGAGGTCAAACTGTAAACTTGGTAAAAAAAAGAACAAATTACGATCATTATTGTTTGAAACACGCTCGTTCTTATTCCCAAGGGACGCGTTATCTTCAACCGAATTAGTGTAACATCGCCTTTATAAATGTGCATTTATATTGCGGCTACGTTTTTGTTAAATCATTCTTATTTTACTAAAATAGTTTTTTGTTTGATATCCAGCTACTGGGATTTGAAAACTCGAGTGTAAAAGTTTTGTGGTTAACCTTTAATTATGAAATTGAATAAAATTATTATGGTAGCCACACACGTTCCTGTATATTTGTGCAGGCTCAGAAGCATTTCACCAGATTCTCGTTATGTATGTATGTTTGTAAGATTCTTTATTACCTCATATTTTCCGAACTCTCTCTTATTCTGTTAAAGAAACAAAATGTGCAGTGAAAATTTGTAGTTCGTCATACTGATACGCTTTTTCTGTTTGATAGTACAATATCTGGTTAACTGCGAATCTGGTGAGTTGATAATCTGGTGAAACTGCTCCTGAGCCTTTGTGCAAGTGTACTGGAACGTGTATGACTGCCATTAGTGAGTCTGTAGAAAGTATTATACTCTTATTAAATGTCGCTGTTTTTATTTTTGTGTTATCATTTTATCTTTTGGTGTAGATATTTATAAAGCCTTATTAGGAATAGGAGATTTTCCTCTGATTCATTCTTTTCTCTTCTCTCCTTCGTTCACTTCTGCAAAATCGATTGATATCTAGTATTGCAACGGTTCAAAGGCCACCGTAACCAATTATCAATCAGGTGGAAATGTTTCTAGTTACATACAATAAAACTTCCCAACTTATTGATAAACGGTTTCTATATAATTTAGTAGTTTTTATACCACTAAATTATCTAGTATGCAGATATCATTATATTCGCTATGAAGATTAAAATGATAAATGGTAGCGATGTGAAGCGGATTATTTTCATTTACTTGGCAAAGTGCCAGCGAGATGGCAACTAGGAATAAACTCTTTAAAATCTCTTGATCAAATCATATGATGTAAGATAAGAAGAATATACATACAAAGTTTTTTTATTGGTAACAGACTCGCGTTTGACCACAATCTCTCACCTGTTGGTAAATGATGATGTGGTAGACGGTGGAGTACGCTTGTCTAGAAGTAATCTTTCACTCTAGACTTGAATATTTCCAGGTAATAGCTTTCCGAAAACACAGACTCAGGCAGAGTATTCCACTCTTTAGCAGTACACATAATGAATGTGTATTACCAAAACGTTTTGTGTGTACAAGTGAGATATCCACCGTGTCACGTCTGGTATGAAGGCTCGTTACCATACGTCTAGTTGTTCGGTGATGGAAGGAAAGTTGGCTTTCCTGGGGGGACTTGAGGAAAATAAGGTGGGCTAAAATAATTATTCATTGATATTTCTACTCAAAAGTATGAGTTATTGATATAATTCTTTTCTTATGATGCCATTATTATAAATAGCTTGCTACTTACTAGAATCGGTCAAAATAGATTTACTTCAAAATATAGGTAATTACAAAATAAAATATTTACATTATGAGAAAATATTAAGTATGTACAAATTTAATGAAAGTTGAGGTGTCGAAAAATTTCTCCCATCGATGTCGACTGGTAACATACCCAAAAGGCTGGCGGCATTGCCACGTTGGATGGCAATGCTAATTCTTTGAGCAAAAAAGAAGCCAGCCTTTTAGTCACGTGAAGAGTCGACCAGTCGCTTTGCGATTTTTTTATAAAGCGACCGTGCGCTCGGACCCCACGAACCTAATGTTTCGGTTTCAAAATTAAACATAGTTAAGTTAAATTATTCATAGATTTGTTACCGAACACAAAATTTCACACCCTTTATTCTTCACAAAGCTTAAAGGCAGTATCAGTTATCACGAACACCCTGTGACAGTCGATAAATTTGGACTGACAAACTACTTTTAGATACAAGATTCCAATAACCCATTATTTATTCACTGGGTCAGGTCACAATGTGACTCTGGACATGAGAAATCTATACCATTATAAAATTATAAAGTAGCTGTGTTCGTACATAGACCAGTGCAGATAGCTATGAAAATGGTAAAAAGTAAAAGAAATTTATAGTAGGATGAAACCTGTTGTAAAAGGAAGAGAATATAATAAAAATGATAGGAAAAATAAATTACGGGCGATCTGAGCTCGGGAAGGGGGGAGGGGGGTGAGTTTTAAGGGTAAAAACGGTTTATCTCGATTTCCGGCAAAACTACAAGCCCTATGGAAAAAAGTTAAATGACAAAGTTGTAGGTAATAAAGAGACCTACAACTTTTCTATTTACACTTTTTTCACATAACCTCAAAAAGTATGTGAAAAATTCAAATAATCAAGTTTTTGGTTTTTTATTTTTATCTTAAGCAAAACAAATTTGTTTTCCACGAAATTTGGTGAAAACTTAGCTTTTTATGTCCCAAAGACACTGTAATTTTTTTGATTTGAAATACTCTTTTTTTCAGCTTATTTTGACTAAATATCGAAAAACCACCACAATTTTCAATCGAAAAATCTCACGTCAAAATATCAGCTTTTTAAAAAAAGTCAAAGAGTTATTTGTTCTTTGAAATCTCTTCTTTCTGATAATGTAAAAATATATATACATTGCTATGGTAAATGTTCTCAGAAAATGCAAAGAAGAAAAACTCGAATTCGAAATTAATATTTTTGTATTTAGTCATTTCCTCGCTGAGGTGGGATGAAAAGTTACATGTTGCACTATAACTTCATAGTTGCACTCGAGTGCAAAGATTTTTCACCTTGTGCTCTTTTGATTCCCTCGCTAAAGCTCAGGGTTCTATTTTGTGATTATTGTATTTAGTCATTTCCTCGCTGAGGTGGGATGAAAAGTTACGTGTTGCACTATAGCTTCATAGTTACACTCGAGTGCAAAGATTTTTCACCTTGCGCACTTTTGATTCCCTCGTTAAAGATCTGGGTTCAATTTTTAGAACCCTTCGCGTGCTCAGTTTTGATGACCGAGCAAGCGAAGGGTTCATAATTTGAATCAGGAGCGCAGCGAGCGATTCACAAAATAGAACCCTGAGCTTTAGCGAGGGAATCAAAAGAGCACAAGGTGAAAAATCTTTGCACTCGAGTGCAACCATGAAGTTATAGTGCAACATGTAACTTTTCATCCCACCTCAGCGAGGAAATGACTAAATACAAAAATATTAATTTCGAATTCGAGTTTTTCTTCTTTGCATTTTCTGAGAACATTTACCATAGCAATGTATATATATTTTTACATTATCAGAAAGAAGAGATTTCAAAGAACAAAAAACTCTTTGACTTTTTTTAAAAAGCTGATATTTTGACGTGAGATTTTTCGATTGAAAATTGGGGTGGTTTTTCGATATTTAGTCAAAATAAGCTGAAAAAAAGAGTATTTCAAATCAAAAAAATTACAGTGTCTTTGGGACATAAAAAGCTAAGTTTTCACCAAATTTCGTGGAAAACAAATTTGTTTTGCTTAAGATAAAAATAAAAAACCAAAAACTTAATTATTTGAATTTTTCACATACTTTTTGAGGTTATGTGAAAAAAGTGTAAATAGAAAAGTTGTAGGTCTCTTTATTACCTACAACTTTGTCGTTTAACTTTTTTCCATAGGACTTGTAGTTTTGCCGGAAATCGAGATAAACCGTTTTTACCCTTAAAACTCATCCCCCTCCCCCCTTCCCGAGCTCAGATCGCCCGTAATTTATTTTTCCTATCATTTTTATTATATTCTCTTCCTTTTACAACAGGTTTCATCCTACTATAAATTTATTTTGTCTCAAAGTCTATCGGCACTGGTCTAACATTGAATATAATTAGAAAAAAATCTTGGGTTATGTCATAATAATGAACTATTCTAAACACAAAAAAATCTTGGAATTTTGTCTGTTTGTCAAATGTTCAAAATTCAGTTCCGATAGCACCTCAATCTCAAAATTGACAAACTTGCCGCATACCTAAAGAGGAAAGAGTATATGAATTTGCATCTTAATCGCATTACAATAAATTATTTTAATTCCCTTACTTGCCATTTTTTCAACTCTCGGTCACGACACGATTCAATCACAATCACATGATAACATTGGACGTCGATAACTTTCAAGAATACTTTTCTTTCTTTATTTATTTTGTGAGATCGAGATGAGATTGGAACTGAATTTTAAACATATATTTTTATGAGAATTGACCCTTTGTTAGATAAAAACCTCAAAAGTACTATAAACATTACTTTAGGTCTGTGTTATTACTTACATCAGAAACAACAAATTGATTATATCATTAAAGAAACGTAAATCATTCTCTTTCATTTATTATCGCCCTGAGTGAATAATAATTTCATTCAAATCGTTACTTCCTTCATAATAACATTCTAATGTTTACCAGGCACCCGATTCAGTAACACCACGTTTTAATAACGCGTGATTTCAATTCAATTAGCAGAATAAATAAAACAACTTTTGGTCTTATCAACCTAAAGACGTTCACTGTTGGACATAGGCCTTTCCTAATAATGCGCCATACCAACCAGCATCTGCCTTTCGCATCCATTCTACCCTAGCTATCTTTTTCAGGTCTTCAGTCCATCTGTCTGGGAGGGGGGCAAGGGAGGGGGTCTCCCACCTTTCATTTGCCGACTCGCGGTCTCCACTTTAGGACTCGTTTTTTTGTTAAGTTTCGGTAAGCTTAGAAATCACACGTTTTAAAAAAGAAATTTCATTGAATCAGGCCACAGTTTGAACAATTCAAGGCGACATGCAACCTGCATCATTACATCCAATAAAGTAAACATCGCAGGTAAACATTATTATAGCGACACAGACTTGTTTCCTCAATATTTGTTTAGGCGTGAAGTGGACATGTCAGTCTGTCGGCGGCTACCGACACTTAACCTCAAAATGACTATAGCTATTTTTTGTTAGAAATTCTTGTTTAAGTAAGGCACTTATAAAAAATTATACAAATAAAATATAATTGATGTGTCTGTCTGTAATATTAACGTAATGATGGAACCACACTTCGCTATTCGCCTATATTGTATTCGAGGAAATTGTTATAGATGACTAAAGCCTCCACAGTTATTCGTCATAGAAGAGTGACTAAGGCAATTATTATAAATCAAATATACACGAATAAACCCTCCCCACTTCGATTTATAATACAAGTGAATAAAGGCGAATAGCGAAGTGTGGTTCCGCTATAACAGGTTTTAATATATATGAGTGTATGTATCGTACATACTCAAGGTATATAACCAAAATAAAAACACTTAAAAAATATTTGACTGTCTATCTGGCGAGGTGAAGTCATGTTGACGTGTCCAATAAAAAAAAACTTACTAGAAAACTTGTTTTTTAAAGAAGTCACACTTATTACTTAGTAACTACTAACATGGTACGCACACTGGGCGACAGGCGACAGCAACAGCTCGCCGTCTAGACGCGGCGACAGGCTGCGGCCGACAATTTCATAATAAAATATTATTTGGTTCTAAGCTGCTACACTTGGCGTCCCTTTTTTGTCCGTGGTCCCTGTGATCGTCCCTGGAAAGTACCACGGGAATTATTTTACCTGTGGTCCCTGAATGTTGTATAAGCCAAATAATTTAAAAAGGTATTATAACTTAACTGTATATTATTAAAGAAAACAACAAAATAAAACAAAATTACCTACATATTATACTCTATGCATTTGTGTTCAAGGTTGGCATCAGAGACGCCGAGTCGCTAGCGAGTCGCCCCGTCTCGTGGTGCTATGAAATTGTCGACCGTAGCCTGTCGTCGCGTCTAGACACCGAGCTATCGCTGTCGCCTATCGCCAAGTATGCGCCTAGGGTTAGACTAACAAAATCCTTGTATAAAATTTATATACCTACATTTGGAATACGAAAATATTTATGAATATCGAATAAAGCTCAAGTAGTCTATGCTTCTTCATTGGAATGCTCACATTCTTTCCCTATTGTTTGTTATTTCATTTAATCCGCTTACTCCATCTTACCTTAAAAGATGATTTTGAGTTCAAGCACGATACGCACTCAAGATTGTTGAAACGTCAAATAGGATTATACTTTATTCGTTGGGTTCGTGAGAATGCCAAAGGTCTTTATTTTTTTTTATGCTACTTGGGCGGCAGACAAGCATACATCCCACCTGATGGGAAGTGGTCACCGTGGACTATGGACGTGTGCAACACTAGGCTGGGTGCCACACTCACGCTGCCGGCCTTGGTATGCCTGACAATAAATTTAAAACATTTGTTAAGGCCACCTTATGTAAAAAAGCATACTATAGGACAATCGATTACCTTGAAAACAAAAATGTCTGACTTGAGCATGGTGCAGGCCCCTCCTAGAATGCTTAAGTGCTACATCTACAGAATGCTGTAGTTATGGCATTTGCCTACTACAATATAATGATATTGTGGTAGGCACGCGACCTTTTTTTTACTATATTTTGACATTACTATATTTTGACATTTTCAATTATTTTATTGTTTAACTTGGGTTAAAATTTATTATCTTTTTTTTATATAATATACCTTTATTTATATTGACACGAGACAAAAATGTACATTCGTCCATATTTAGTCTTAAGATATCTATGTAAGCTGACGTCTGAAAATGCAGCAGTGGAGTTTGTTGCGCCGTTTCTTCTCCACTAGCGCCTAGGAAGCGGTGGTAAACTTAGTATTAAGTAGTTTTTAACGTCAAAAAGATGTGATTACGTTGCACTATTTTGAGAAATAAAGAATTTGAATTTGGCCCTGGAGGGGGGAGGGTTGGGAAGTTTGGTGGAGTTGGAGGAGCGGATTAGGTGATGAGGGGGGTGGGGGATTGTGAGCTCTGGCTACCCTTACTTACCGCCGGGAACACAACACTATGGTTATTATGGCCGCGGTCTTCTGTAGGGCGAAGCTCTTACGCTTCCCTAGAAATTTTCTAATCGCTTTTCTCCTTATTTGCTAGTTAATAGATGCATAGGCATCTATTAACTAGCAATGCGTAACTGACACTTCTCTTAGTGTTTTCAAAGTGCATAGAGTGCTTATTAAATCTTATTTTAAAAAAATATGGAGCATTATAAAATACTAGCTTATGTCTGCGGCTCCGCCCGCGTGGACATCGGTTTCCACGTTTTTTGACTATACCTCCATTTCTACTCAACCGGTTATGATCAATTTACATGTGTTAAGATTTTAAGTTTGACCAAGACCTTTCAAATAAAAAAACTGCCTCAAAATCCGTTCTGTAGTTTTCGCTTCCGTCGTGAACAACCAAAAGAGATTTCCAAAGACATATTTTTGTGTTCAAAATCGTTCACTAACATAACCTAAGGTTTTCTTTCAATTTCTCTAAATGTACAGATACAACTACTTTCCAACTTTATGATAGTATGTATATAGATGTGCAAAATGTACGAAGAATCGAAATAAAATTCATGTTCTCACCATTTTGCTATCGCGGTGTCCTTTTGATCTTTAAGTGTTTACATTGTCCTGCTTCTTATCAAAGTAAACAACATTTATAAAAAAGTTAAAACGTCATTGGCAATCGTGAGATATTTTTTGATGTACCTAAATTACATTTTGAGGTATTCGGAGGGCAAGGAGAACTTTTAAAATTGCTTTCTCAGATGCTTCGTGAGAAATACAAAGATCGAGGGTAGGGGAGGGCAGGGGAGGCTCCCCCTATTCCGGGGGCATGACGGGAACCACGCGGTTCCCAAACCCGAGGGGGCCATCTCGAATCCGGAGATGGCCCGGGTCAAGCCGGGGTGCGAGGGAAATGCTCTTTGGGCCACCTTACACCCTGGCGTCAGAAGACCCTAGACGGCGTGCGGTTTTAGTCGGTAAGAGTCCGACATAACCTGCCCCGCTGGCCGCGGGGTAGGTATCCGTGAGGATTTCCGCACGGAAAAAAAAAAAAGGGTAGGGGAGGCTGGGGAATTAGTTTTGTGAGATATAAGAGTGATTTCATTAAGATCTTCATCAAAACTGGTACAGAAGACATGTTATCTGGAATTAGAGAAACTTATATTATAGTCATTAAAATTTTTGAAAAATAATACGTTTGATTCAGAACCTTCTTAGTTATTTTTAAGAAAATTTATCCACGATGTCATGCGCGGGGACTAAGGATACATAGGCCATAGTGATCGCTTCCCATCAAGTGGGCCGTGCGCTTGTTTGTCTCCTGTTTGGTATATAAAAAAAGGAGATTTAACATTTATTTGCTCAGAACTCTATTACTTTTTCTTAAAATAAAAATAAAAGTAGCCCAAGTTAGGCCTTAAATCACTGCGGTTAGGCCTAACTTGCCCTAACTTGCCTTGTCAATAGGTACTTTAACTTTGTGTAATGTAAGTAACTTAATTTTTGCTAACCTATAGGACCTAATTCACACTGGAGTTTTTATATGCTATGTATATTTATAAATAAAGACTTTTGAAAATCAAAATCAATCAATCAATAGCTAGTAAGCATTATAAAAAATATGGATTTTCATACTTGAAATATTTTTTTATACTACGTAGGCCGACAAGCACAGGGCCCACCTGATGGGAAGCGGTCACCGTGGCCTATGAACGTGTGCAAACAACAGTAAGGGTATCACACACATGCGCTGCCTACCTTGAGGAGGGCTGGGAAGGGGCGGGGAGGCTAGGAAGCGGTGGGGAAGGAGGTGAGCTCTGGCTACTCTACTTACCGGCGGGAATACAACACGATGGTTATTATGGCCGCAGTGTTCTGTAGGGCGGAGGTACTACCACAGTCGGACAGCTCATTTCGGACGGGAGATACTGTCGTGTCCTACCTCCTTGAAAAAAAATCCCACCCAGATCTTTAGCGAGGGAATCAAAAGTGCGCAAGGTGAAAAATCTTTGCACTCGAGTGTAACTATGAAGCTATAGTGCAACACGTAACTTTTCATCCCACCTCAGCGAGGAAATGACTAAATACAATAATCACAAAATAAAACCCTGAGCTTTAGCGAGGGAATCAAAAGTGCACAAGGTGAAAAATCTTTGCACTCGAGTGCAACCATGAAGTTATAGTGCAACATGTAACTTTTCATCCCACCTCAGCGAGGAAATGACTAAATACAAAAATATTAATTTCGAATTCGAGTTTTTCTTCTTTGCATTTTCTGAGAACATTTACCATAGCAATGTATATATATTTTTACATTATCAGCAAGAAGAGATTTCAAAGAACAAAAAACTCTTTGACCTTTTTTAAAAAGCTGATATATTGACGTGAGAATTTTCGATTGAAAATTAGGGTGGTTTTTCGATATTTAGTCAAAATAAGCTGAAAAAAAGAGTATTTCAAATCAAAAAAATTACAGTGTCTGTGGGACATAAAAAGCTAAGTTTTCACCAAATTTCGTGGAAAACAAATTTGTTTTGCTTAAGATAAAAATAAAAAACCAAAAACTTGATTATTTGAATTTTTCACATACATTTTGAGGTTATGTGAAAAAAGTGTAAATGAAAAGTTGTAGGTCTCTTTATTACCTACAACTTTGTCATTTAAATTTTTTCCATAGGACTTGTAGTTTTGCCGGAAATCGAGATAAACCGTTTTTACCCTTAAAACTCACCCCCCTCCCCACTTCCCGACCTCAGATCGCCCGTAATTTATTTTTCCTATCATTTTTATTATATTCTCTTCCTTTTACAACAGGTTTCATCCTACTATAAATTTCTTTTACTTTTTACCATTTTCATAGCTATCGGCACTGGTCTATAATGACAAATACTGAAAACAGCTTCACTAAAAGGCAATAATAACTTTGGGCTATTTTGGGCACATTTCACTGAAATAGATTATTAAAATTTTATGTTCATCATAACAAAAGCTATTAAGCCCGAGGGCAATATTTCACGGTAACGAGCCCAAAATACGTTTCAATTATAAATCATTTAATTCTTCATCATCCTGATGCATTGACGCAAAGCTAGTTGATAAAATTATATTAATGTCCGTTTTGTGATGAATTAAAATTAGTTAATAGGATTACGCGGTTTTTCTAGGAGCGATTACCCCTCTGACGTTACAATCCCAGATTTAATTTCTCTAGAGGAAATAATAATAATAAATACTCTACGACATTCTTAAGAGCGCTCTCTAGACTTACAGTAAGCATAGTTTAACTAGCTTGTGTTATGGGTTCTAGAATGCGGATAAACATACTATACTTTTTTTCATAAATACATAGTTATTATACATAGAAACACCTAGACCAATACAAATAGACATATTCATGCATAAAAATATTTGCACTAAACGGGAATCGAACCCGCGCCCTTTGCCGTTGCAGTCGCTTGCATTAACGCTGTGCCACAGAGGCCGCCAAAGACTGCATCAAAATCTGGTTCGTTAATTATCAGGTGTACCGGTATGCAGGTGAGGTTTGCTTCAGGAGATCTTGGTGGGGTCATAAATACCCCTGAGGTGATAACCAAGTTAAGCTTCATTTAGCCTGCTGGCACCTGAATCAGTATGCCACGTTTTCAAAATATCAGATTTTAAGTCAATTAGAAGGAAAAAGTCTTCTCTAATCAGTTGAACTACTTTTTCAGTGATAATAGTAGGAATGAAAATCCTAATAAAACTGTCGTAGCTACGCCGTAGGCAGCTACGTAGATGGGACGTCACGTCGTAGCAAGATTCCGACGATTCAATTATTTTCAGTAGTACAGGCCTACGGTTTTTTGTAACTTCACTACCTGTATGCTTTCGAAGGTACCTGTACATTACAGAGGTCTTCAACTATGGAGTGATACAAAAATAATTTAAAAAAAAAATTTTACAAAGTAGTATTTTTTGCAGGATAATATCAACATGCTCTGTATGGCTGTTCGCTGCAAACTGAACAATCAAAATTACATCGAGAGCGTTATTAAAACAGCTTCACGTAAACTCGGAGTGCTGAACAAGGTGAAGCGGTTTTTCACGCTGGGGCAGCGGTGTCTTCTATATAAAATACAGATCCGTTTCTGTGTCAAATACTGTTCTCACTTCTGGTATGGTTCCGCTCAGTACTTATTAGACGCTCTCAACAGGTTGTAGCGACGGGTAATCCAAATCATCGATAGTCCTGAGATCACCAAATCTCTAGAGCCACTGCAGCTGCGTAGAGACATAGCCTCATTGGTTTTATCATCTGTACCATGGAGAGTGTTCCTATGAGCTATTCCAACTGATTCCACCCTCTCGCTTCTTGTCCCGAATAACACGTGTAGGACTTAGGTGCCATCCATGCCATTACGAACCAAGCGGTTTGGTGATTCCTTTCTTTGTTGTATAATAAAGAAGTGGAATACTTTACCCTCGCACGTGCTCCCTTCCTTTTATAGACCCGGGTATAGGCGTGAAAAAGCATCTGTCAAGGCCATCTGGATAGTGTTCACCATCCTAGGGGCATCCCTTGAAAATGATGTGAATGTAAATGTGATTTCTTTATTTTGACAATTATCTACATTTATCACTCATTGATTCATCAACGCTCGGTTGACTAACCAAACAAAAAAAAATCAATCAACAGCAAAAATACGTCAAACCTAAGTCAAATGAATAACGGCCGGTTACAAAACTGACGGTTTAACTATGGTTTAACTACTATCGGTGAACACAAGCTTAAGTAGAAAAGCACATTTTTATCTTATACACTATCGATATATACGAATATTTCTCGCAATATAACAGAAAAGGAACTTGATTGAAGACCTGCGTGATATCTGGGCAATCTCAAACGGCAGTAATAGGAAAGTTTCAGCGCTATATTTACGCTTAGTAAATGAAAAGAAGTAGGTATGCAGTACCGAGTGCAAGCGAAGAGCGGATAGCGGATTAATGTTACGTAATATTAAGAGAACAAAATATTGATAGAGAATTCATCAAAAATCGAAATTGAAAGTCAAGAGTCGAACTGTAGAAGTAGCTGTAGCTTAGTGGTTTAAGAGTCAGCCTTATGATCTAGAGGTCCCGGGTTCGAATCCTGGCTATTACACTACTGACATGAACCCACTCCTAAGTGCGTGGTTGTTTAAAGTTTTAATTTTAGTGCACACACAGCCAGTTAAGTGTTAGTGAGTTTTTTACGCGAACACTAATTTAGATTTTACATACACACATAGGCTACTTTTTAACTTTAGAACATGTTTCTATGGAACGCGAAAACAGGAACAGTTGCTTATATAAAAGCTTATAGTGCACCTACATTTTGTCACCGACTGTAAGTTAGTTTATTACTTTATTGGGATAAAAAAGATTGCAGAAAGCTTAAGCAATTATATTTCCCAAATATGAATCGCTGATAGCTTAGACCACCGCTCAGAGTATAACCGGTGTTAGCAGAATGCCCGGCCCGGGGCGATCTATCAACGTCTCTAAAAACTCAATGTAATCGATAACTAAACGACAACGAGAGAATTCGACAATGGATCAAAGTTCAAAGTTAAATGGTTAACTGAACCAGCTGATCTCTCCGAGTTTTTAAGTTAGGAATTTGGAGCATCTTAAATTATTCAACAGTTTCTTTTAATTTTTAACCAATTTTACTTAGGGGTAGAATTGATGGGGAGAGGGGTCTTTCATATGAGTTTTTTTGACACCTACAAAATGAGATAGGGTAGGTACACCTAACTTTCTACTATGCAGGGAATTACATAAAACGTGTGATAAGATAACATAAAATTTAGTAGTTATAAAAAAACAATCGTTATGATAGGTATTTTCTAAAAAAATAATTTTAAAACTTCAGATGGGGCTAGCCGCAACAGCCGTCAAGATCAAAGTCAAAAATCATTTATTCTGTAAAGGTCATTATACGGCACTTACAAAACATCAAAATTAAAAAGATTTAATACTAGATAAGCAAAGATGGACTTCCGGTTCGAAACGCGTCCCAGATCTGAGAAGACTTCGGCAAGAAACTCAGCGGGCTGTTTTTTTTTTGGTCTATTTACAATCATCAGCGCTTCCCAACCTAGGTAATATGATACAGATAGGTCAAGGACATACTTTCACATCGCTTCTTGGTATTTCACATCACTATGTATCCTTTTGTATTCCATTTTACTTGAAATAACAGTATTGTATACTCAGTCTAAAAAATATTATTCGCAAACAATAGAATCAGATTTATATTACAACAGAGACACTAGCAAAGAGACAAAGAAAACCAAGATATATTTCAAAAGCACCCTGTTACATGACAATCTAAAAAACGGTAATTAGACGCACCCGTACCTTTATCTAAACAATAAAAACTTTTAATGATAATTTCAATTAGTTATGCCGACCGTAAATCCATTCCGTTCTTTACATAAAGGTCCAAAATTTTGTTTTTCCCCCACATTTAGAAGGTAGATAAGGGAATTTCACAATTCTGTAACAGTAAAACGTTATCTCGGAGGCGGTGTTTTAAGAATTTGAATATTTAATTTTATGTGGTTGAATGCTAAATCAACATTTATTAATTACGATCGTAATTTTCACGACCATTCATATTGCGAGGATCGTCTTCGCCAATCTATTGGCAGTTAATTGTAATTTGGTATTGTTTTTGGATGATTTCATTTGCTGTATTTCTCTTGGTTTATATATAGGTGTATTTTATGATCGCTTAAAGGTTAAAAACGTAGATCGCCCGGGGTCAGCTAGGGTGCGAGGGATATGCCCATTGGGTAACCTTACACCCTGGTAATTAAGGCCCGAGACGGCGTACGGTTTTAGTCGGTTCGATCCTGACATAACCACCCCTGATGGCCGACGGGGGTGGTACCTATCCATGGGGATTTCCGCACGATAAAAAAAAAGGTTCACCATGGCACACACCAATGACTTTTCGATGCTTTCCGAAGTTATGTGTGTATTTATCGCGGGTTTATTAGTGCCTCGGAGAGCACGTTAAGCCGTCGGTCCCGGTTGCCATACAAACATCTATGGCAGTCGTTATGGGTAGTTGAAGCCCACAAAAGTCCAACCAGTCTAACTTGGAACTTCAATATCGCTATAATATTGATCATAAAGCCCATTGGTTGTGGAGGTCAGATGGCAGTCGCTCCACGGAAAATATCGAAGTTCAGTCGCATTACAGTTAGACTGGAAAGCCGACCTCAACTGAGTTGGGAAAAAGGTTCAGAGAATGATGACAGAGAATGATATTTTATGATCGTCAGCCATTTTAATTTTTCATGTAGCTCTAATCGTCTACAAAATAGTTTTTTTGTTCGTGCAAAAATCTGCTCAGACTTCCGGTAGCCAGCAGGGTTGGTAATTTCGAACTCAAACCGACTCAAACTGAATCCTATCAGGTCTTTGGATAATAATGCGAGGGCAATGCCTCATTGCTCACTTTATAACCCAGCGTCTGATGATTCGCTACGACATGCGGTTTTAGTCGATCCCTCGTATCCTGACTAACTCAGGGCCAACTCTGGTTTCAAGATGGCCTCATGAAGGATGGAGGTCATTGAGCGACCTATTTGAATACCTTTATTCACAGCGGTCGCGAATAGCACTCAGATTTGAAAACGCCTTAAATGTTCCTCTCTATTCAAGTTTTCTTTTAACTTCTCAAAACACCTCATCAAAACGTGTTGAAATGGGACAACCTCCTAATTTCACATTTTAATGTTAATTATTATTTTAATATTTTCCTGAATTAACATTTTAATTTGGGCATTTCGCGGTCATTGTTTCAAATGATGGAGGTACTCCTCTTAAAAATGTTTCCGCCTTGTCAAAGTTGTTTCGTGCCACTTTTGGAGAAATGTAGGCCACTTTATATTGTGACATTAATATAAAGTCACTTACAATTGTGTATTTACAGATATATAACGAGAAAGGTTAACAATGAAAGCGTTGGGTATTCAGGTTTTTGTTAGATTACTACAATGCTTGTAATGTAAATGTAAAAAAAAAAGTAAAAAAAAAAAAGTAAAAAAAAGTAAAAAAAAATAAAAATAAAAAAAGTAAAAAAAAAAATACAATGAAATATGTTAGTATCGCTTTTAAAATTCTTCATCAGCGTTATTATTGCTCGCTTACATCTGAAGCGTACACCAGAGAGTCCAGACGGGTCATCATGGTTCCTGAATCCAAGAGGGTAGGTATTTTGAAGTCGGAGATGGCTCAGGTCAGCATAAGGAAAAACCTTTAAAGTTTTTATTAAAAACCTTTAATCTGATTCATATAAAATGTACACACCAATATTTTTTCGAGGGGCATGGCCTGGTTACGTCCCGTCCACGGCGCGGCCACGGTCCTGAAGTGTGTGGACAGACAATTTTTTTTTGAATATTTAGTCTGCTGGATTGACTGCACCCCGCCTGATGGTAAGCTGAGGTGCAGTGCTACAACCATTCCCAAGGTGACCCTAGAATGCTGGCTTCTACCCAGACGGCCTTGACAGATGCTTTTTCACGCCCCGCTTAAAGAACCCGGGACCATATGATACGTCTTCCACAAAAGTTACAAACTAATGTCGTCTTTAATCAAATCACTTGTACTTTCATCAATTTGCTTCATATCCCAATGAGGTAGGACACGACGGTTTCTCCCGTCAGAAATGAACACTCCGACTGGGGTAGTACCTCCGCCCTACAGAACACCGCGCCCATTATAAACATCGTGTTGTGTTACCGCCGGTAAGTAGGGTAGCCAGAGCTCCTCCTCCCGCCATCCCTTCCCCGCCCTCCCCCCTTCCCTTCAGGGTAGGCAGCGCGTGTGTGACACCCTTAGTGTTGCACACGTTCATAGGCCACGGTGACCGCTACCAATCAAGTGGGCCGTGTGCTTGTCTGCCACCTACGTAGTATAAAAAAAAATATCTCTCTATTTAAAAGAAACCCTGGCTACACAATCACGCCACAGTACTATGGAGTAAACACTTAATAAAGTATTTCGAACCGAATCTCCTTAATCTCACTGACGGGGGAGCCGGAAATTAAAATATTCATAGCTCAAAGGCTTTGTGAATATAAACATCTGTGTTTTTGGGGGTGTCGATATAAAAAATATTTCATGGCTGCGTAACACTGTCAACGTGAAAGGAATTTTAATGGTTGTTCATATTTACGTAGTTTTTATATGGTGCTGGGGAGTAATTTTTGTCATATCAGTTTTCATTAGAGTAAAGTGCAGTATTTTGGGCCTATTATATTGCGTGTTCTGAAATAACCGCGGTAGCCAAGTGGTCTGGGTAATGCACTGCTGAGACGAGGTCTCGGGTTCGATCCCAGGTTCACGAGGGCACACACCAATGACTTTTCGATGCTATTCAAAGTTTATAAGTGCCCGGTTAATGGCAATAGACTCGCCACCTATTACATTGGGACCTAAACATAAACTGGCGAAATGTGGGTGCTGGCACCTCTGCCTTCCCCTTCGGGGATATAGGTGTGAGTTTATGTTATGTTATGTTATTTTTTTACACGTCAACATGACTTCAGCTCGCCTGATGGTAAGCAAAAAGCAAAGTCTCTGGAATGGGAGTCACCATTGCAAACACCGATAGTGCCACAATGGTGGCTCTCAGCTTGATGGCCTCATCAAAAATGCTTTTTCACGCCCCGCTTAAAGGACCCAGGACTTTTTTATACCACTTAGGTAGCAGATAACCACACGGCCCACCTGATGGGAAGCGGTCACCGTGGCCTATGGACGTGTGCAATACCAAGGGCGTTACCCACCCGTTGCCGACCCTGAAGTGAATGGGCGGGGGTAGGAAAGGCTGGGGAGGCTAGGAAGATTTTTTCTTATATTTTTTTTTAAAGTAGCATTTTTTTAGAGTGTCAGTGGCATGATAGTGGTTTGCCTTTAGCAGAATCTAGGCCCAGGTATAGATGTTCTATTTCATGAAGGCAGTTTAGCTGTCATTGTAGTATAACATATTTATAATATACTCATGCTTTAAAAATGAATTACTTGGAATGCAATTATTGTTCTACTAACTGTAAAATAAATTTCTTTTGACGTGACATGAACTTTCGCACACACATGTACGCGTATTTACAAGACACAGGTAGTACTATTTAATTGTTCACCCGCCTTCGTGAGATAGAATATCTATACGAGTGACTAAAAGTAACTGAATAAATTATTTTTAGCTTTTTCATTCAGTATTCACCCGTCATCCCGACGCGGTGAGTTGAACTATTAACGAGCCCGGACATCATTTTATCTATCCATAGACCAGTGACACCACAGATTAAAATTTGATGAGAATACAACGATGATATAGTTAAACTAACTGTCACGAGCTGACTACACAACCGAGATAGGTTAATTCGTGCAGTTCACTTGTTACGGCGAAAACTAATATTTTTGTTTTCATTTTGTTTGTAGTTAGTTTTAATTGCCATAATTGGGCTTGTCCTGAAAAAGATAATACGAGATAATTTCTTGTTAACTTGCTTCATATTTAAGACAATCTGCTTGTGTCTGCATCTAATATAAAATTCTCGTGTCACAGTGTTTGTAACCAAACGCCTCTAAACGGCTTGGTCTGAGATTAGGCTGTTAAATATTTTTCATGCCCCTAGTAGGTGAACAGTATCAAAATTTCACACGGGCTAGTTATACTACTTAAGTACTATCCTATTTTTTTATAATATTAGTTCGCTGGAATGACTGCACCCCGCCTAATGGTAAGCTGAGGTGGAGTCCATAACTACCTTACCAAACCTTACTACCCTTTCCTACTGCCTACTAATATTATAAATGAGAAAGTTTGTAAAACTGTTTGGATGTTTGTTACTCACTCACGCACGGGAATGGTTACCCATGGGTCCGGGAACGTGATCAAGTTAGATGTTGCCCGCGGCTTCAACTTCTATATAAATTCATCCTTCGACAACATTACATATCCCTTGATAACATGACATGGCACTTTGTATGTGGTGGACTACCCTTTGTAACAAAATCTGTGAAATTAGGCACTATGTAATCCACCTGAATGCTTTTCACCCCAATTATGAAAACAAATGCAACTCATGATGAAGATTCTTCTATCGTCACTGATCTGTCGTCACTCATCTTTCGTCACTCATCTGTCATCATTCATCTGTCGTCACTCACATGTCGTCACCCATCTGTCATCACTCGTCTGTCGTCACTCCTCTGTCATCACTCATCTGTCGTCACTCATCTGTCATCACTCATCTTTCGTCAGTCATTGTGATCACTCATCTTTCGTCACTAATCTGTCATCACTCATCTGTCATCACTCATCTGTCATCACTCGTCTATCGTCACTCATCTGTCATCACTCATCTGTCGTCACTCATCTTTTATTACTCATCTGTTATCACTCATCTTTCGTTACTCATCTGTCGTCACTCATCTTTCATCACTCATATTATGTCATCACTCATCTGTCGTCACTCATCTGTCATCACTCATCTGTCATCACTCATCTTTCGTTACTCATCTGTCATCACTCATCTTTCGTTACTCATCTGTCGTCACTCATCTTTCGTCACTCATCTTTCATCACTCATATTATGTCATCACTCATCTGTCGTCACTCATCTGTCATCACTCATCTGTCATCACTCATCTTTCGTTACTCATCTGTCATCACTCATCTTTCGTTACTCATCTGTCGTCACTCATCTTTCGTCACTCATCTGTCATCACTCATCTTTTGTCACTCGTCTGTTGTCACTCATCTTTCGTCATTCATCTGTCATCACTCATCTTTCGTCACTCATCTGTCATCACTCATCTGTCGTTACTCATCTGTCGCCGTCACTCGTCTGCCGTCACTCATCTGTCATTACTCATCTGTCGTTACTCATCTGTCATTACTCATCTTTCGTCACTCATCTGTCTTCACTCATCTTTCGTCAATCATCTGTCGTCACTCATCTTATCACTAAAACTCTTTCACGAACCGTTAGCAATAAAGGAAGAGATAACTGAAATTATATTAAGCATTGCAATGTTAAACTTTTACGAGTTCCCTCGTCTACTAATTGCTTAGGAGTTTATCAGGCAGCTTCGGGAGGAGCATTTTTTGTGGCACAATAAACAACGGCCTTGGTCCGTTCTTAACGCGTAAATAAAATAATTACAGCAGTTACGCCTCGATTTTAGGTCTTTGCAGACTGTTAGTTAAACGAAACTTTTGAGATATTCTCTTTTGATAATGTTGAGTTTATTTCAGTTATGGAGGTAGGACACGACAGTCTGACTGGGGTAGTACTTCCACCCTACAGAAGACCGCGGCCATAATAACCATCGTGTTGTGTTCCCAGCGGTAAGTAGGGTAGCCAGAGCTCACTCACGCAGAAAAAAGTACAGAGGTGACATTTAGGTGACGTTTTGGTCACGTGACAACTTTTTTCTGTGATTTCATTGGTCGAGAGAAAGGATATTATGTCTACCAACGCCATGTTGAGGGGGTGTCGCTAAGATAGTGATAATAATAGCACTCTGCATTACGATCAATAATAGCAACCCATTTATGTCCCACTGCTGGGTACGGGTCTCCTCTCCGCTAACGAGAGAGCTGAGAGGGTTTAGGCCTTAATCTACACAAGCTGGCCTACTGCGGGTTGGTGGATCCTTGGAATTTCTTCTAGGACGTGTGGGTTTCCTCACGATGCTTTCCTTCACCGTCAGCAGATGGTAAATCATGTGTTTAGCACATATAAATTCCACAAAGTGGAATTCACATTGATGCTGTCCGGCCGGATTCGAACTCGGTACCTCTGAGTAGAGGCCGCGTCCTTACGATCAATGAAATAGTTTAATAACATTTTTTTTAGTTATTTGATGTCCTTATTAAATAACATAGCAAACTTGAAACTAACCCGCATAAAAAAACCAAAGCTATTTAATCTTCAACAGCACCGCACATTTACTTTTCAACAAACTCTCACGATGCGCATCAAGAGTCATAGTCCATTTAAATGATCAGCATTAATATGTCCAAACTGGAATCAAGTACCTAAAGAAAGTTCTGGAATCTCTTATGATCCGATGACAAATGTACCGTCAGCACTTTTGTATGGTGCCTCAAACATGCGCGTGTAAAAACTGTGGACGGAACACTTTGGAGAATACAACTGCAGTCAGCCCACTTGCTCATACGTATAGTGCTTGGCATCTAACTGTGCAAGTACTGTGGGCCCCACTACTCCAAAACCTTGCAAAGTTAGATGCCGTACACTATACCTGATTCAGGTAAAATGCGTCGCATAGAAATAAGTATAGTGATGGCATCTAACTTTGCAAAGTTTTGGAGTAGTGGGGCCCACACTACTCCAAAATCTTGCCAAGTTAGATGCCGTACACTATACTCATTTGTGGCAAAATGCGTCGCATAGAAACAACTATAGTTTACGGTATCTAACTTTGCAAGGTTTTGGAGTAGTAGGGCCCACACTACTCCAAAATTTTGCCAAGTTAGATGCCGTTAAATGCCGTACACTATACTTTTTGTGGCAAAATGCGTTGCATAGAAACAAGTATAGTGTACGGCATCTAACTTTGCAAGGTTTTAGAGTAATGGGGCCCACACTACTCCAAAATCTTGCCAAGTTAGATGCCGTGTACTATACGCGCACACTCATACACTAGTCAGCCACTATGCAGCAAACGTTATTTAATTCAGTCAGTTTAAGTAAAAAATAAAATAAATACATAACGTCTTAAGTAATGAAAATGGTGTAAAAAAACCGTAATGAAAGCAAGAAAAAATATCCAGGTATCACATTTCAATAAAATTTTACTCACACATGGTAAGCCAACGCCATTTTCATTATTAAACGCTTTTATTTAGGTTGACCTGTTTGTTTGGGTCAAATCTAGTAATTGAAAATTCAGCCCCCTTCCTGTGGACGGATTGTTCTGATATTTGGCACATATCTTTAGTTCCGGTGACAATGCAAGTTAATCTATTTTGTATCATTGTAAATCCAAGATGGCCGCCGCTATAAAATGGCTGCTTACGTACTTTTCACAACTACCGCAATATGGGCTATATCAAATGAAAGGGCTTGACTGGTAGAATATAGTTCACTGTGAAAAAAGTCGCTTTTAGTGCATAAAAGCGATTAACTTAAAACTTTTTTTTTCTTAATTTATTTATTATGAGACAGTCTCATCTTTAGCGCGTTCTGTCTGTAGGTTTATACATTAATGGCCTCAAAAGACAAATCCTATTTTGAAACTTTGAATCTCGAACTTAAGTTCTCCTTATTATTGAACCGATTATTTACAGCTATCCTTTTCTAGCGTATAGCGAAAGAACGAAGTAGAGACAGAGATATCGCAGAGTGGATTGGAAAGAATAGTTTGTGAGTAAAACATCGGTGATTGCGCAGATTCTAATTTGATGGGATTTTCTGATTTCAAATGCAAAAGGGTTCGGGAAAACAATAATCTAATTATGCATGGAACTGATTTAAACTTTTTGCGAGTTTTGTAAATTCGATTCATTTTCAATATTTTTGTATTAAACTGACTTTTACTCGCGGTTACACTCATATTCGGGAACCGGCGCCTATGATAAAAAAATGATAACATTTGTGGATTAAATTAAAAATTAATTGATAAAAAAAATTAGGTAACAGAATATACCGTAACATTTTATGCTCGATGTGGATTCGAACCCAGGACTCACAGAGAATCTGGAAGCGTTACGTCCATAGAAATAATAATAATATGTGTAAAAGTGCGATACGTGCTAAAAGTGGGGGTACCTGAGGGCCACCACTGTAGCACTATCGGTGTATGTAGTGCTGACCCCTGATCCTGACACTTTGCTTTTAGCTTTCCATCAGGCGAGGTGAAGTCATGTTGATGAGTTAAATATAAAAAAGGTCTGAACGGATATTAGTTTAATTTAAACATTCATTACCGCATTGTATGGAATTTAAGTTTTGTATGAGTTGCAGCTGCAAGAAAGAGGTGACACCATAACTGGTAGAAACGCTAGCGATATCACTTCTATTTTCTTATTAGTTCTGTGGTTGCACCACAGACTAGGTTTTTAATGAATAAATAGTACCAATAATAATTTTACCAAACATGCATTACTATTTTCCCTGAACTCGATCACAAACTCTTGTGATACTTATCCACAAGTTGATATAATACAAAAATCCATAACACGAAAGTACTCAACACAATTACCCATTGCCCCACTCAAGACCTGAAGTCTGAAGTATTTCTTAAAATTTCACTAACATCGTGCGCTATATCATCAAATATGTGTTTGCACAGATAAACGAATGTGTGACGTATCACGGCAAGGGATCGACTTTGCTGGCCAGAGGTCCCTACAAATTCTTCCCTCCTAAGTAAATATTGGAAACTATGTTTGAAGAGTCCCCGCTCTCAAAGTGTCAGCTAGCCAGACGCTGTATTTGCGGGGTCGACTTTGTGTAATTGACGATTGGCTTCTCATGTAATTTCTTCAGGGTAAATATAGAACTCATTCTTGTATGAAGGAAGGTAAAAGATAAAAGAGAATAGATTTTTTTTACTTTAAAAAAATATTTTTCAACTGTGAAACTTCTATTAGCCGTAAAATTTGTATGCTGTTGCTGTAAAGAACATGATCGTTTTGTAATTACTATCTTTTTTAGAGTCGATACACCCGTGTTTGTAATGTGATATGATCAACAATAAATCACCGTTGAATTTTAGGTAGGGCATGACGGTATCTCCCATCTGAACTGAGAAGTCCGTCTGGGGTATTAACTCCGCCCTACAGAAGACTGCGGCCAAAATAAGGGGTACAGTGAGCTCTGGCTACCCTACTTGCTATTAAAATTAGAAATTAAATAATGAATTTTAAAAATTTAATTAGGAATTTTCAAATAAGAATGTTTAGTGGACTTTACATTATTATTTTTTTACTTGCGTGGGCCCTATCCTTCCTTGAGATCCGAGCTAATCTCACTTGCAAAATGACGCACCTACTAAACAACCGGACATCGCGTTCCGATTTTAAAATTTTGGACCCAACTTCGAAATGAAGAAACCACGGAATAAAGAATACCTACTACAATGGAAGTGTGATACTACTTATTCATAAGGGGAACCGCTGTCGCCAAACTCACACAAATACAACCAGTTAATAATATTCACTACTAGTAAACAAATGTTTTGATTTGTCGCATATCTTCCATATCAAATTAGCCTAAATATTATGCATACTGCAAAACGAAAATACACCTTACTAGTTCGTGTTAGAGATTTATTTGCTATAGATAAAAAAAATATTTACGGTGATTCGTATTTTGAATCAAACAAACTTTGCTTAAGAAAAACTTCAGATAATCTCTCTCTCGCTCTATACTAACTATGCAAACCTTGCGAACCAACGCATACCAGTGACACGCGTGCCACGCCACGCATCTTCTAGAGCTATGTTTGATAACTGGCAAAATCTTGTTACACATAATTTGATGAAGTATTATATTAACGAAATGCTTAGAGATGATTTTAGCTGCTTCTAATTAAAAGCAAACATGTAGTCAATTATCAAGTGCTTCGTATAATGTCTATTCAAACATATGGCACGATATTACGACGTTATTACATGAATTTGATGAATGTACTATATTATTCTCATTCAAAATAATAATACTGATATGAAATACAAGCCTTAACCCACGGCTTCGCCAAAGTGGAAGTTTTTTTTTTATATCGGTCACGTCAATATGACTTCACCTCGCCTGATGGTAAGCTAAAGTTGACGTCTCAGGAAGGGGGTCATACATACACTGACAGTGCCATAATGGTGGCCCTCAACTTGACGGTTTCATCAAATCACGTCAAGTCACGAGTGAATAGGTTCCTTCTAGGTAAGCGTGATTCATCGTAGACTACATCATCACTTACCATCAGCTGACATTGAGGTCAAACGTAAGCCTATCATGAATAAAAAAAAATGCTTTTTCAAGCCTCACTATTTTTACCTGACTGCGCTAGTGAGGGTAATGTGTTTCACGCGTATGTTTGACTGTTATATCTCCGGTTCTACTCGACGGATTGTAATCAAACATGCAAACAGACAAAAATTAAAAAAAAATTGTGTTCAGAACCGTTAATGTAACAAACTTTTTTTATTATCTCCAATGTACAGACTAAGAAAATAAATATGTCTAAACTTAAAAACAGTAAAACTTATAAAACGCCACAAGACATTCGCAATTACACTAATTAAGTACAAGCACAGTCACTTCATAAATAAAGCTACGAGTTTCAGCAAACGAAGTATAATCAAAGTTTATAATGTTAAACTATAACATGTTATTACTAAGTGTCTCTACAACGTTACATAATTGGGAAATTAAAATGTCTACCAATGAACACAACTGGTTGTGGCAATCGGAGTGTTATTGCCCTTTATAACCCATATCAGTGGCAAGGTTGTACTATAGTTTTGCACGGTTGAAAGTCACGCAACCTCTTTCGTTGATGCAATAAAAAAACAACTGTTTACTTTAACTAGGTTTGATAAAACTAATAGAAAAACCATGGCGATAGTAGCTAAATGGAATGGAAGGACACAGCCCCTTCTCAGAGGTATTGAGTTCGAATCCGGCCGGACAGTACCCATGTGAATTTCACTTTGCAGAATTTATATGTGCTAATCAAAAGATGGCAAAGGATTTACCATCTGCTGACGGTGAAAGAAAAATATCGTGAGGAAACCCACATGTCCTAGAAGAAATTCGAAGCAAGAGTGAAAGTGTGTGATCCAAATGGCTTCCTGTATTAATACTCCATTTAGTACGCAATACCAGAACATAGATTTTCCTTTTGCATAATTTACTATAGAACCTAAAAGCTAGCACAAAATTACAACTACATTAACGCAGATTGAGTACGGTAAGTGTAGTATCCAATTTAAATTTAAAATCTCTTAGGACCTCTTTACATTGGACCCATGTCCGCATATAAGCTTCACAAAGGATTGAACATTCTACTTGCTAAGGAGTATTTACTATACAAGAAATATTTGAATATAGTGAAGTTATGCTTGTAGGAGTGAACATGGCTATTTCACTAGCCAGTGTGCTGCAAGTTGCACTACTAGCTACTAGCAGCTAGTAAGCTGCAAGGGCAGGAGTGAAGGGCAAAGATTGATCTTTTGGTGTATCATTTTTTGAGTTTAATACCAGTAATTCAGGTCTGCTCAGAAATTAAAACGGGGACAGCTGCTGTAGTTTCACTATACAACAGTACTATACTATATAGTAAAACAAAGGCAGAGATGTAGCCGGTGCTGCGCCTGAACGGGCGAAACTTAGAAAGAGACAATATCGTACTTAATTTTATAATGTCAACTCATGGCAAAACTATGACAGTTTCGCCATTTGGATAACAACGTAGGTGGCAGACAAGCACACGGCTCACCCGATGGGAAGCGGTCACCGTGATCTATGGACGAGTGTAATACTAAGGGTGTCACACACGCCTACCCTGAAGGGAAGAGTTCTATGTATGATCTGTATGTATTTAGAAAGCAACCATGGAATCATTACTGTATGGATAGAATGAATGGAATGAATCATGTATTATCAGCATTTCAGAACCCATAACACAAATTAGCTAAGCTTTTGGTCTAGACAGCGTCCTGGAATATTTATTAATAACCTAAAAAGAACATAACATACTGTTGCTATTCTCTAAAATAACATATAAGCAGCAGCACATCTCTCGATAAAATTCTCTACGTAAATAAGCTAGACAAACACAGTACAGAAAAATAATGGCGTAACAAAAAGTTAAATAAATACAATCCACAATGTTTACAATCGAAAAACTCTATATTTATTGGAAAAATCCAGCTGATTGATTCACGATAAGCAAATTGATACCAGCCGTTCCTACCTGCGAATGGTATAATGCTTTAATTTTTTGCGAATCAGCAAATTTGTTTTTCGAATTGTAATTACAAAACATTTTTCAATCACAATACCGATCTGGTTTCGGTATTGGGTGAACGTATTTTCAGTGTAATTTGGTCACATTCGTGTATTTACATTTTAATGATCTTGTCCGTGTAATGGTTTTTTAACTCGGTCATTTTCTGCTGCGCAAATGGATGACACACCAGAGGCAGATCAGCCCCCGTAGACAAGTGTCAAAGTCTAAATCGCTAACGATCGCTAAGCAAACGAATAGATTAGGTCGACCAATCATATCCAAGCTCGTCGCCGGCGTACGATGCGCGTGCCGCGGCGGAATCACGAGCTGCAGGATGATTGGTCGACTTAATCTATTCGTTTTCTTAGCGATCGTTTGCAATTTACACTTTTGACACTTGTCTACGGGCCCAGATGGTAAACACATTGGAGGAGGATATGACGGTATCAGTTCCCGTCTAACCTGAGTAGTTCAACTGGGGTGGTACCTCCGCCCTACAGAAGGCTGCGGCTTTTTTCCTCTAGAACAACACATTATTGCTGAGATGTCAGTCTTACACAGCGTGATTTCATAGTCGTTTTGCACCCGAAAGGGGGTTACTCAGAATGATATTATGAAACCATTTGGACTTGTCTAAATAAAATTGCTATACGAGTTATAATAAAAAAATTAACTTGCTGTGATCTTTTTCACTCGTTCGAGTAAAACATTATTAGAGCTACGATAAAAAGTCACTGTAAATTTTTAATGAATGAATGTGCACTCGTAGGCATATTTCGAGTCGGTGCTGGCATTTTCGCGGTCGTCCGGGATGTTTTGTGATTGGTCAGGGTTCGAAATTTTCAAATTTATTTTTATTTTAGATTTTCAAATGAATGGCTCCAATCGATTATGTGTTATCGAAACTGTACTCAAAATATTTCGGTCCAAAACGACTATAAATCAACGTGTATAGTTTCAAATTATATCGAAAACTAAAGGGACAAATCTGTTCTTCGTTGCACTATAAACACCTACTTAGAAATAGATGCAAAAACAAACAATTTTCTCTTTATCAAAAATCGTCATCATATTTTTTTTACATAAATCTAAACCTATTTACTTACTTGTAAAAATTGTTAAGATTCCGTATTATCTCAAAAGATCAACAACAATACCTTTTTGTACACCGCAGCCACAGATAATAAATCCCCCACAAAGCAATACAACAACACCGTTAATCGTAAAGCTATCCAATTGGGCCATTCTTTTATGTACCTACCCGCATTGCGAACTTCCGTTTCCGGTTATCCGGTTTTCAGCCTGTTATCCGGCAACACCAACACAACTCTCGTATAGAAAGTTTTAAGTTGGCCAATAATGATCGCAATGATTTTTTGTGATCATCTCGATTTTCTTCCGGAATGTTAAGAGCTCAACTTTTGTACTTAAAATGTTCTTTCTTTTTAAAAGTCTTCTTTTTTTGGTTTTCACTTATTCAACCTCTAAGTGTATCGATTAGTATGTATTTTATCGACGGTCTAGGAGACTGGCGAAATTTTTGTTTGTCTTTAAAGTTTATTATTTGAATGTGAAAAATTTGCATTTTTTATTCTTAACCATTTTCCTACCACCCATCTTCTGGCTTCCAGAGTTAAGCCCAGACTTTTTGAATACTTTTAAATTCCTTTAAAATCTCAAATGCATTTTCTTGCCTAAATATCCAAAAAAATATAACTGCTAATATTTTTAAAGTACCTATTTTACAAAACACCGGTTTTACAAACAAAAGTAGTTGTGCAACTATTTTTCATTAAATGGTGCTATTATTACTGTAATTTTACCAGAACCGTATTTAAGTATGTTTTAAAAAACCGTCGGAAGTATTTGCTTACAAATACCACTCTTGACAGAGCAAATAGTCCCAACTTATTTTTCAAACATGTAATGCTGCTTACTCAACAACTGCAAATATTTATCGATTACTTAAACTTGTTATAGCAACATAATTAACATAATTTAACATGAAAGACGTAACAGCATATTGTATTTTAGATAGTGATATCTGGCCTCATTTAACAATAGGTATACATAACCGAGAGGTCTATCTTGAAGCCGTAGATGGCCCATGGCCCAAAGCCTTATGGGTACCATAGATATACCTTAAACGGTTTTCATACGAAATTTAATGATAATAATCATCTCAGCGTTTTCACTGATTGTATCCGAGACTTTTACCACTTTTACCACACTATGCAATATGCTTTTGTGGGAGGGACCGCCGCGCCGTCTGACCTGCCAACTAAGCAATCTCTACTACTAATGCTAAACCGAGAATCAAACTTATGCTTCCGGAAGCATGAGTTTGATTCTCGGTTCTCGGGTTAAGAATCAAACTCATGCTTCCGGATGCTTGATTCTCGGTTTATAGTAAAATGCTCTTGACTTTTTCTGTATCGAAATTGTCATTACCAGTAGAGACTGCCTAGTTCAACAATAGGTTTATTGCAACAGCTAGGTTTACTCTCAATGCTCGGCACAGCAGCAAAATACATTGGTTGCTATTTAGTTACTTAGAATTTTTATTTTTAATTGTGATTATTGGTAGAATCTAGCCTAGAACTTTAGCTTTAGGCCAGATTTTACGACTATACCTAATTTTTTTTGTTTGCAGAATAGGATTTGAATAAAAGAAAATTTAAAAAATATCTTAGAAGAAAATTACGGACTACAGCTAGTATAATCTACCCGTTTGTTTTTATTATTCTGCCTCTAACTGAATTCCAAGAAAATATCAAACAACTCTCGGGTTTTAGTTTAAAATTTTATTCATACAAGTACTCCGTGCTGTATAAATTCGAATATATTTTAATAAAAGAAATAAGTACCAAAAATACTTGCTTAAGGAACAGCTTTCAACACCAAATGAAATTACTCGTTCATGAAGTTAAATTCTAGGAATACACGAAAATTGCCGGATATTTTCAAATATTCCGCTTTATTCTGGTCGTAGCAGCTCCTAGCCTATTCATGTTGCACCTGGTCTGAGTGTTAATTGAATCTGCAGTGAGACCTGGAGGGTTAAAAATTCATTTGCTAAAAATGTTTAACTAAAAATTGCAGTACCTAAAATTTACTTTCAAATTCAGTGGTACAAAATCTTTGTTTCAAAATAATACTACTAAAATCCGATTTTATTTTCACATAGAGGTTTTGTTATAACATAAGTGAATTTCCACTTGCTACGATCTTAGCATACCTACTCCTTTCGCTTCTTCAACTTTCATAACTGTTTTACACCCACCCACGCCGCCGGTTACTCTTGACCTGACGTTTCTCAAAAACGTCCTGGATCTGATTAGAATATGTAGGTATGCCTAGGTCGGTCTTTACTCTCTACCTCTTCTATATCTATAGCATTCCATTGATTCTGCAAAGGCAACGACAAATCCACCCGATAGCGTTCCTGTAACGTCGCCAATTGAAGGCATTCCCATATTATTGAGTACGTGAAGCCTAGTAGCTACTATGGCAATTTATCCTAAGAACATGCTCTGAATATCTGAAAGCTTCTAATGTTGCTATTTGAAAAGGATGCTTTCGATCACTTGATTTTGTAGGACTTTAGATTTACATAGTTTTTTAAATTACTATTATAATGTTTAACAGGATATTTAACATGTTTGGTTCGGGGGCTCCGCTCGGGCAAAGTTCTTTTCCCACTACTGCCACGGAAACCTGTTCCGTTTAAACACAATATTTATGCTTGCCAGACTATAATCTATCTTTGCATCAAATTTCAACCAGATCCATTCAGCTGTTTTTGCGTGAAAGAGGAACAAACATACAGCCAGACATACCTACGCTCGCATAAAATGCTTTTCTTGCTACCGCAACCCACGGGAACCTGTTTCTGGGATAAAAAATAGCCTTTATGTTATTTCAAACTACAATGATCTATCTCTGTACCAAATTTCAGCCAGATCTAGTATTGACCACTTAACACTTACAACTAATATTTCTCAATAGAATGTTTAAAAAAAGGCGGTAAAACATTTTGCAATGAAATTACTTGAATCGAGGTTAACCTAATATTGCGTCAGTGAAAATGCAGAAAATTTTAAAATTTTAGTTGAGCAAAACACATTTTCACTTCATATTTCTTTTATATCTACTTACAAAAGTTTTATTGGGGACTAGCTATGGCCGCGACTGGCCGCGACATGGTTTTTTATATTGGACACGTCAACATGACTTCATCTCGCCTGGCGGAAAGCTAAAAGCAAAGTCTCAGGTAACATTATTAAAGTTTAATATTTTTATGCGGAACCCCAATTTTTTTTTCAAAATTAAAGTAGCCTAAGGATGTCTACCAGTGAACGTCAAAATTGGTCCAGCCATTTCAGAGATTAGCCGGAACAAACAGACAGACAAACAATTTTTTTTTTAAACAATTTTTGTATACATCCAATTGCACAAAATAAGTAAAAAGCGGTTATTTTAATATTATAAACAGATAATCCAATTTTATTTATTTGTACCTATATAGGTAATAGTTCAGTTTTGATCCCAACGATTTTCCATTGACGTTTCAGCTTAGAACTATTTTTCATAACTTTACGAGACCAGCATCGCACATTCAGCTCACTATGAAAATTTTATCGAAGCTTTGCAGGTTTATTTTATTGTTTTCTATATTTCATTCTCGATTTAAAGTCACCAATTTTTTACGACTGAATATTTTATATTGACACCATATTATTATAATATAACTATTATTATTATATAGAACCGCGGTAGCCTAGTGGTTTGGGTAATGGACTGCTGAGACGAGGTCTCAGGTTCGATCCCAGGTTCACCATGGCACACGCCAATGACTTTTCAATGCTTTTCGAAGTTATGTGTGTATTTATCGCAAGTTATGTGTTTATTAGTGCCTCGGAGAGCGCGTTAAGCCGTCGGTCCCGGTTGCCATACAAACATCTATAGCAGTCGTTACGGGTAGCTGGAGCCCACAAAAGTCCAACCAGTATAACTTGGAACTTCGATATCGCCATTGGTCATAATGACCATTGGTTGTGGAGGTCATATGGCAGTCGCTCCACGGAAAATATCGAAGTTCAGCCGCATCACAGTTAGACTGGAAGACGACCCAAACTGAGTTGGGAAAAAGGTTCAGACAATAATGATGACCATATTATTATATAAGAAAGAGTTTATTATCTACCAACCAACAAATACCCCTATACAGCTAAATAAACCCCATTATTGTTACCATCGTTGGACAAACTATTTAAGCGCTTTGTTACTGCGAAGCGCTTTATAGTGAAATTTCACTGCACCAGGCGAAACCAGAGTACTTCAAGCTTCTATCTTCCGCAGTAAAATTTCATGATTCACAATTGGTCTTTACTTCGGGGAAATCGAAAATTGCTGCAATTATGTCTACTAGGGAGACCGTTTCTATACCAGAATTTAATACGAGCTGGTTATTTGCTAACATCTTTGAATCTTTTTGCAATATATGGTGGGACTAGGTACTATTAAATAATAATAAAATGGAGAAGAGTTGTCTTTACTGTTGCGGCCACGTTTTGTGGCGACTACCAGTTAATAAGTTATTGTTTATTTTAAGATTTTTGTCTTTCTGTTTTATTTTTGCGTATTTTTCTATTTTCATCTTATTTTACGTACTCGTATCAAATCTATTTTTACGTACCGTACCGTTACCGTACGCTATACCTGTTTCTATGCGACGCATTTTGCCACAAATAAGTATAGTGTACGGCACCCGCCCCTTCCTAGCCCTCCCTCCTTCCCTCCAGGGTAGGCAGCGCATGTGTGACATCTTATTAGTGTTGCACACGTTCATAGGCTACGGTGACCGCTTCCCATCAGGTGGCCCGTGTGCTTGCCTGCCACCTAAGTGGTATAAAAAAAAAGATTTATTCAAGACGCTTCAGTAATAATATATTCTTGTCCATCCTAAGGTTGCCTGGAAGAGAGAGAGAGAGAGTGATAAGGCCGCCCATTGTGCATTCAACGGTAAATGTTCAAAACTTTAACCGTAATCTTGGCTTACAATAAAGAATTATGTATCTATCTAGGTATATTTATTCGCTCTGTTATTTTTTGTACTACCAACAAAACTATATTAGGACTCAGTTATAATTTGTGTCAACGGCACTGACAGTATGACATTATGCTGTCGGCGTTGCGTCGTTGACACAGATCCCCGAGGATATCACAAGTTCATATTTATAGAATCGGGAGTTTGATGTCTTCCTAATGAAATCATTATCATGTACATGTAGTTTGAATACGAATGCACATGATCTATCTGATATTGATATAATGTACATAATTTATAATTGAGCCTCTTGATATTTATCAAGAACTTTCTTTAGATTTAGCCAATGATATTTTATACACAAGATATGTCATGTTCATAGTAACTGACTCCTCAAATCTGATCCCGCTGTCTATGACATAACTATAAAGTGCACAATAGTTGTCAATTTAGCGATAAGTAGTACGAAAGTTGGGATAAGCACGTGAGTAAAAAGGATAGCTATAATTCGGATGATTGCGCTTTTGTCATGTCACATCAAAAAGTATCTCTGTCTCGTTTTTATCTCTTTTTGCCGCCGCCATTATTTTAAAAATATTATTTAACTAATTTAATTAAAATACACTAATAAATCGGTAACATTGTATGTACTTACATGTGATAGGAGATCCCTTGTATTTTATTAATATTAGTGTCGTAATTTGTACACTTTTTAAAAACACACGATGGCATTTTCATTGCAATTTTAATAAGCGCTTTACAAAATTACACGCGTGTCAACTTGGCGTTTGGGACTGGGAATGTCCCAATTGGGACTTTTTCGCGTCTTCACCAGGCGCGCTCTAATGACATATCTGCCTCTTTTTACATATATAATATCATTGGATTTAGCTATATTTTAGCTTGTTCTTTTTCTTTGCTGGTTTGTTGGTAGATGTAAGTTTGTGAGTTTGTTAGTATGGGTCAAATCTTGGAATCCCAAATCCAAGTGGGTCATCACGAAGTTGAAGATTGGCCCTGGATCAGCCAGGGTGAGAGAGAAATCCCTTAACGAGACGGTTCTGATATGGCGCGTGGTTTTAGTCTGTCCAAATCTGACAACCACTTCCAATGGCTAATGGGGGTGTTATCTGTGAGGATTCATGCCCGAAAAAAGGATGCATGGCAAAATTAAAATAACGAAAATTTTGACGTGCATATTTTTTTTACCACATTAACTCAAGGGACCAAGGACAGACAGTACTAAGCCAGTCCGTCTGTGACCCCAGTCAGTGCAGCATTAACGAAAGGTCAAGATTCAAGGTCAGTTGAAGGGTATGCAAATACCAATAAGATGCTTGCTAAACAATAGCTGTTTCAATTATTATCAGTCTGGGATGAAAATGATAATTTATTTTATACATCCAACAAAATTGTTCAGCTTACCACATTATATTAAGTTAGTTATACGACTATTAAAACTAAAATTTAATTAAGCCTATAGAATAAAATTAATTACTTTAAAGATGATAATATTATGTTTTATTTTATAATTTTTACGTTACCAATCGCAGAAAAACTTACATTTAACTAAAATTTTAATGCAGGGTTAGATATGGGGATTGGGAAGATACAATTACTAGGAAGCTTATTTTTGAAATTAATAACCTATTTTTCTGTCTATTCATTTTCTATATACTTTATCGAAGTAAAATCAGTCTAACAACAGTATAAGAACTAAAACAACAAACATCAAAGAAAAATGTAATCCGAAAAAAGCTCAGTATATTTTTACGTAAGGCTCTTTTATAGTCTTGTTGGCAAGGAAGCAGAACTTCCGATAGTCCCTCGCTACTGGCACCCGATGAGGCATAAAATCATCCACATGGGAACGCCACACCTGATCGAATACAAAAATGTTTTGTATGCAAAGAATTTACTTACTTTACAACGGAATAATGTTTCTCTTTTACGGTATTCAATGTTAACGTGCTGGGTTTATGACAAAATTGTAAGATATACTATTAAGAAATTGTAAGTTAGTTGTGTATTTATATTGGAGATATTTAAAAAAATATTTGGGTTATGTTATATTATGAACTATTTTAGATTTGGAATTCTCGTCTGTTTTGTTTATTTTTTGCGATAGTGCATAAACGACTAAATGGATTTTGAAAATCTGCCGTAATATTCGATTGCAATTATTGGTTGAGTAGAACCGGAGATATAACCTAAAAATAATAACCAACCTCCATGTCGGTTAAGCCGTTTTTATTTATTTTATTTGTTTATTTATTATTGTTATTGTATTATTTCTTATTGTAAAATTGTTTTTTTTTTTTTGCTTATATTTAATTTTATCAATTTTGTATTGTGCACTTGTCTCTTGCAAATTATTTTTATTTAATTCTCCTCCATCACTCTTAGGTAGAAAATTACGAATGTTTAGTGAATTTTGCCTTTGTAATTTTGTCTAACCATAACTTAATGTACTCTTAAGTAAAGTAAGTTTTGAAACTTTTACAAATAACTAACTCAACGAATTATTTCTAAGAACAACATCAAATGGTTGATTAAACTTCCAATAGTTAGTATAAAAAATAGTGCGTCAGAACAAAAAAAAATGTTCACTAAAAAAATCTTACTAAAACATTTTTCAGCCCTAATATAATCTTCAAATTAAAAATTCATCTACACCATGTCACGCGAACTCCGCAAAGATTCCCGACTTGTCCAACTCGGATCTCCCTCGAATCTCTGCGCACTTAACGTAGGAACTTTGCAAAGATATTTTTCAAAAGTTTGGAAATTAAAGCCATTAAACGCAGAACGGTGTATAATTCAGGAGGTCGGTGTACCGTGAGCCTTTGATATGGGGTTTTAAATAAAATATTGGGCTTTCGTTTGTTGGACACTCGGTTTTTGAGTGTCTGGCTTTGTGAGGTTAGTTATTAATGGGAAGAAGAGAACATTTTGGAGTATGAATTTGAAAGTAGATAGTTTTTTATGTCGGTCACGTCAATATGACTTCACCTCGCCTGATGGTAAGCTACAGGCAAAGTCTCAGGAAGGGGGTCCCCATTACATACACCGATAGATGTTATATGATAGTTTTTATATTATGACTACTAGTTACTGCGGCTTCGCCCGCATGGATTTCTGTTCTCGTTCCCGCTAAATGAAGAACTGCTCGATCGATTTTGTGCAAACTTCACATAAACCATCTACTAAATAGTCCAAACGAGGCCTAAATATTTGGTTTGGAAAGGTGAATCCGTTCTTGAGTTATAAAATCACATCGAAAAGTGATTGATTAAAATTATTTATGCTTCCACTGCAGCACTATCGATGTATGTAGTGGTGACCACGATCCTGAGACTTTACCTTTAGCTTACCATCAGGCGAGGTGAAGTCATGTTGACGTGTCTTATAAAAAAATATGGGCTAACAACTATTTAATTTATCTTAAAAACACTACAACACCGACAAACTCTATTCCTAAGGAACAAATTTGAATTTTGAACTAACAATAAACTTTTTCATTTCAATTTAATTATTACTAATATTTATTAGGTAGGTAGGTATCTTGTTTGTCTCTAAACGCATACTAAACTTAGAAAACTGGATGTTAAATTTCTTCACAGACTAAATTATAAGGTGAATATATAAAATATAATCACCAACTTGAAATTTAATGAAATCAAATGCACCGAACATAATTAATCCTTTGATATAGGCATGGCCCTTTGATCTCTAATAGGGCGATCATACGTTGAACTGTACTTGATTATAAACTCATGCCTGCAAGTCATGCGACAAATTAGTGCTCAAATCAATTCAAGTACTCTACCAACTATGCGCACGTATTTATACTTTTGTTCTAAGTTATAGAAAATTTTGTTTTTAGAAACTAATAGCTTTCGCCCGCGGCTTTGCCCGCGTGGAAGTCGGTATCGCCACCGATTAAACGACTCTCTACTCGACTCTCTACTCCACTCTTCACTCCACTTTCCACTTCACCCTCCACTCTCCACTCCAAAAAAAGAATAAAAAGTATCCTATGTCCATCTCCTGGTTCTAAGCTACCTCCCTGCCAATTTTCAGCCAAATCGGTTCAGCCGTCCTTGAGTTATAAATAGTGTAGTTTATGTTTAGGTCCCAATGTAAAAGGTGGCGAGCCTATTGCCATTAACCGGGCACTTATAAACCTGCGATAAATACACACATAACTTCGAAAAGCATTGAAAAGTCATTGGTGTGTGCCATGGTGAAGCTGGGATCGAACCTGAGACCTCGTCAGCAGTCCATTACGTAGACCACTAGGCTACCGCGGTAGTTACTACCTACGATAATGCCTATTTAAACCTTTATAATATTCCAATTATAAAAGACTATTTCCTATTTCGTTCACGTCAACTAGATATCCCTTTACTAAGTTGAAAGCTCACCTAAGTATACCATAACATAACTTTGTAATCAATTTTGAAGCCATAGTAATCTTTACTGGCATAGAAATGATTACGAAGTTTATTTACGAGTACATCCCTGGTTCCATTCAAACTTTACTATATAAGCCAGTATCATACCAATAATAATACAAGTTTATAAGTAAATGTAGTAGATAGTAAAAAAATGAATATAGTACTGTCACCTTATCGATCGGTTGAATAAAATTCGGGAAAACCGGTGCGGGCCGGAACCTCCACGCGGTGCACCCGGGCAACGGAGGCGAGCAGCGCCTCCCACTTCCCACGGGAGACGCTGCTGCCTGCGGCAAATCCAGCTGGAGCGGGAGTGGCCCTCTAGAGGGATGCTCCGAGGCTCTCTACGTGTCCCCTTACCCCGGCTGCTCCCCACAGTGCCCTTTGCTAGTCAGAGGGAGACGTGAAGGGCCTCGGAGGGCCACTCGCACCCCGGTTGGATTTGCCGCAGGCAGCAGCGTCTCCCGTGGCGAAACGGGAGATGCTGCTCGCCTCCTTTATGGGAGGTATTTACCTTTTTTTCTGTGTGGATGTCCTCATGGATACCCACCCCGCGGCCAGTGAGGCAGATAATGTCGGACTCTTACCGACTAAAACCGCACGCCGTCTAGGGTCTTCTGACGCCAGAGTGTAAGGTGGCCTATAGAGCATTTCCCTCGCACGCTGGCTTGACCCGGGCCATCTCCGGATTCGAGGTGGCCCTCTCGGGTGGGAGGGATGTACCTAAGGGTAATTTGGACAGAGGTCTTTTTTATAGAACTTAGGTGGCAGACAAGTACACGACTAATAGTGTCAATAGTCTGATAACTTTTTTCTTTATTAAAGCTTTGTCGCTAGAGCGATTATATTGCCCAGATGGACAGTGTTAAAACTCATGCTCACGCGGACGGAGCCGCGGGTATCAGATAGTCTGATAATAAAAACGTAACCGCCTTAGACGTAGAATTCACATAATTATTAACGTTCGCCAAAATTAATTCAACTGTGACCTTTTAGATTAAATCCTCCTTTTGTTGAGAATTCTGTATTAGATTGTCACCGCTTACTTCAAAATGCTGTTAATCTTAAATCCTTTTAACCAATGTAGTCTAGACAATAACAGATTAAACATTTTAGTACTTAAAATAAGCTTAAAGTAATGAACGAATAAAATCTAAGGACACAATGCGCTGAAGAGGAGACTTGAACAAAAATGGCGGCGGGTAACCATGTGTGAGTGAATTTTGGGTTGCACTGCGATACACCAATTTGATTGCAATATGATGGCAACCCATTTTATGTCCCACTGCTGGGCACGGGTCTCCTCTCCTCTAATGAGATAGCTGAGGGGGTTTAGACCTTAATCCACACACGCTGGCCTAATGCGGGTTGGTGGATTAGACAATGTCCTTAGAATTTCTTCTAGGGCATGTGGGTTTCCTCACGATGTTTTTCTTTCACCGTCAGCAGATGGTAAATCATTAGTACATAATATAAGTTCCACAAAGTGAAATTCACGTTGATTCAAATTCACATTAGTACCTCTGTCCGACCGGATTCGAACTCGATACCTCTGTGAAGAGGCCACGTCCTTATCCATTCAGCTACGAGTATCATCAACATATATTATGATTCCTGGATATTTTTTCTTGCTATCACTATGTTTTTACACCATATCGCTGAAAAGGATATGCTGTGTTTTTATTTTCTTTCACTACTTAAACCGACTGACTAGTATGTGAATGTGTGCGTGGTGTCTTGTACGTATAAGCAAGTCTAGTGGAGCGAGTCTAGTATCGTCAGTTGCATTCTTCAATTCGTTCTGTCTATAGCTTTTAAAGTTTCATGCCATAAGTAGATATTCAACCATGACCTTTTGTTTAGAAATTGTCTGTGGTTTGGGTGATAGTGATGAAATTTTAGATATAGTGTATATAATTTATAATTTCGCTAAGTAGCCCGTGGTTTCACCCGCGTAAACTTCTGTTACCGTTCCCGTTCCCGTTTTCACGGAGGTAGGACACGACGGTATCTCCCGACCGAACTGAGCAGTACTACTGGGGTAGTATCTCCACCCTACAGAAGACCGCGGTCATAATAACCATCGTATTGTGTTCCCGGCGGTAAGTAGAGTAGCTAGAGCTCACCATCCCTCCTCATCCCTCAATCCTCATCTCGAACCCCCTCACAAACCTCCCAACCCTTCCCTCTCCAGAGTCAGCAGCGCGAGTGTGACGCCCCTGATGTTGCACACGTCTATACTGCCGTGCATATTATAACCGCCGTATCCAACATTTTTCACGAAATTGAGTTAGTTACATATTCGGAATCGCCGTATCGAGATCTATAACTTTGTCTTTGATGGTTTATTAGAAAAATGCTTCTATCATACATTTTAGATTCTTATAAGCGCAGTAACTTAAAAAATAAATAATAGTTTCCTTAATATTTTAGCCGCAAGTGCCGGATACTGCAGTAGTCTTCTAAAGCCCCAGCATATTAATCATGTAGTACTTAACATTACCGCGCTATCTGTTAATGCTGCTCTGATACGAATGAATTCTGTATTATAGAGGAAACTTTTTCCTTGACATAAGTGCTTTAATCACCACTTGCAGCGGTTATAATAAGGAAACTGTATTAATTTGTTTCCATTCATTATCGCCGTATGTGCATATACGGCGCTTATTATAAGTGATAACTGCGTGTTACCACGGTAATAATAAGGCAGCTTTGTTTTTAAATAAATAGTATCAGTCATTTACGGCTCTTATGGCAAGGTATTCGAAACAAACATTTGTGTTATACCGCGCATTTGTGTAAAATAACATGTGGGGAGAGAGTCCGGGTTGTCGCCGTACGACTCCCCGGACGAGATAATTGAAGTAGATTTGCAATTTCTTTTCATACTCACTTTTACTTAAAACGGTATTCTCGAACGCAATTTTGAATGAGATGATATTGCGATTAAATCAAAAAAATAGCAAAATGAGCCCTCTGATCATAAGCGCAGTCATACAATGAAGCTCACGTTTGGTTGCTAATTATGTTGTGTTCAAAATAAAATTTACGTTTTATTTTACGTGAGTATTTTCTTGATGCTGGTAATAATGTGGGCTTCTTCTTCTGGTGCTACACGTAGTAAGATAATTACTCTGACAATAAAAACAAACCACCAACCCAGCAGCAAAAACAAGGATTCTACTATAATACTGCAACCGATAATACCTAAGACAGATATAGTCACACAGCTTAAACCCACTAATATTAATGAATTATGGAGCCAAACATTGGATTTTAATGACCATGGCGTTGTATTCGATTGTCATAAAGAATACGAAAATTCATTGAAACAATATTTACACACTTATTACCTTTCACAAAATTAAACTTGTCATTTGATTTTCACGATAATAATGAGTCAAACATGAACACTCATTGTTATCGTGAAAATTTTGGTTCAATGAATTTTCGTATTCTTTATGGTTATCAAATACAACGCCACGGTCATTAAAATCCAATGTTCGGCTCCATAATTCATTAATATTAGTGAGTTTAGGCTTTGTGACTATATCTGGCTTAGGTATTATCGGTTGCTGTATTATAGTAGAATCCTTGTTTTTGCTGCTGGGTTGGTGATCTGTTGTTATTACCAGAGCAATTATCTTACTACGTCTAGCACCAGAAAAATAAGCCCACATTATTACCTACATCAAGAAAATACTCACGTAAAATAAAATATAAATTTAATTTTGAACACAAAATAATTAGCAACAAAAGGTGAGCTTCGTTGTATGACTGCGCTTATGATCAGAGTGCTCATTCCGCTATTTGATGTAATAGTAATAGCATCTCATTCAAATTTGCGTTCGAGAATACAATTTTGAGTAAAAGTGAGTATGAAAGTGAATTACATATCTACTTCGATTATCTTAGTAAAAAATAGCGGAATTCAGAGAATTTCAGACTAATAATAAAAGATTAAGTCGTTGATTATAATTTTAAAATATACGAACTAATTTTGTTAAAGTTAAATAAATACTGTTATAATACATACACAATAATTATTGTTTTATTTTTATTCGTACCTTATTTACAGATATAATATTATTATAATATGCAATTAGTTTTTCCATATTTAACAGCCTGCTTGTAGTTAATCTTGCACTCGGTGCCGTAACACACAAATATTTTTACCACGAGTTTCTTACCATAAGAGCCCTAAGTGACAAAGTTACGACGGTTATACTAAGTTACTTAAACTATACTTTATCTTTGATTCGCTGTCGAAAACGCAATAAAAGAAGTTCCATGGAATAAGCGCTCTATCTGTGTTACTTAAAGCGCTTATTCTAAGTGTTAGTTTTAAATGATACGCAGATTTCCTTACTATATCATATATTTACATCTTTTTTTATAAAAATCTATGACTTGGAATTCTTTTATAACTATTAATATAAAGTACAACCTTTTAACCAATCTACAAATTCATCAGATTTTAAAAAACATAATTTATATGTGTGTAATCATAAAAATAATTTTTGAAACTTTAAGCGCCATTTTCTCGAAATTGACTCTCATGCACTTAACGCTCTTATCTTTAGCACGGCAGTATAGGCCACGGTAACCACTTCTCATCAAGCGAGCCGTGTGCTTGTCTGTAACCTACGTAGTATAAAAAAATCCATAAGAACCTATTTTCCCGAGGGGGCCCCATTTTGAACCCCAAGATGGCCTTGTGTCAGGTCGGGGTTCGAAGGATGCCTTTTGGGTCACTTTAAACCTTGGCGTCTGAAGATCTGAGATAACACGCGGTATTAGTCAGTCCGACATAACTAACCCCGACTGCCGTCAGAGGTATCCTTGGGAATTATTACACAAAAAAAATAACTCATCTACAAAAATACCTCACAAAACGAAATTTTACGTCATTGTTGTAAATTAGTACAAAATTCTACTAAGACAACGGTCAACAGATCCCTCTGTTTATTTTATTTTACACGCATTTAAGAGGATCCCGTATAAAATATATCATCGTACCGTATAACCGGGGTACAGAATATAAAATGAAAGGTTCTAACCCTTAATATTAACATAAGAATTTCATCAGCAAAGCTATGTGTCCAGAAAGTCCGGTTGTCGGAGCATCGCTCAATGTCCAGACGGATCTCATATCCGGATACCCGACCGTTTTCGGTAACGACTAACGTAAACTGCTCAATGGCCGGACCAGAATGCTTTTTGACGGTTCGTAGAGAACATTGTAATGAGTTATGTTGCTACAAAATAACATGTTCATGTACTACGAGTATTATGTTGTGTAAACTAATAATTCGATCCTTTGGTAATTCGTGTAATACTTGCCTTGCTCTCATTACGTACGGAGCAAGAGAATTAAGATACATACATACAAATCACGCCTTTTTCCCATAGGGGTAGGCAGAGACAACATCTTACCACTTGCTACAAACTTGGCACACTCCTTTCGCTTCTTCAACTTTCATAATTGTTTTCATACATGCACGCCGGTTGCGGGTACTCTTGACCTGGTCTTTCTCCAAAACGTCCTGGATCTGATTAGAATATGCCTAGGTCGGCCTTGATCGGATTGCCCATAGAGAATTAAGCACAAATTATGTAATTTAAACTTGATTTTTGCTTTTGAAGAATCTATGCTATTTAATGTCATAATATTTTAAAGGTTTTCTGATTATATTATTATACCCCGCTCACGCGGAGGTCGCTTATTGCTTTTTGGTCATATCTCCGGTTCTACTCAACCAATTGCAATCAAATTTAATTCAGATTTTTAGTCTAACCAAGACTTTTCTAAGAACGTATCAAAATTCGTTTAGCAGTTTTTGCGTGTATCGTGAACAAACTGACAAGAATTTATCTTATAATAAAGGATAATAAAATATAATTATAGGGATTTAATGTAGGTATCTATAAGAGTACGTATGTTTTCAGCGCCACGTCTATAATCTTGAGATAGGAAGATAAAATCGAAAGATCTATTTTCCACTGGAAGTATGAATTTATCTGTCTTTATTAATACCATACATTACTCTTCCTATAAACAGTTATGAAGGTTTTTATAAAACACTAGCTGAAGCTCCCGGCTACGCTCGCGTGAATGTTGGTTATAGCAACTCTTTTGATCATATCTCCGGTTCTGCTAAACCAATTGCAATCAAAAATAGGGCAGATTTTAAGACTAACCACGACCCTTTTAATAGACAATCGCATCAAAATCTGTTTATTAGTTTTTGCATCCATGGGAAAAAACAAAAATACAGAAATGTTTTTGCATCGAATAAACGTTTCTTTCTTTCTTTTCTTTACAAGAATTAAAAAAAAATTGTGTTCAGAATCATCGTTCATATATCATAACCGAAGTATTTTTTAATATCCCCAATGAAGCTACTTCAGAATTTTAACAATAGTACCTAGTAGAAAATGAACCTAACCCCAGATTTGTGGCTATATAACATAGAAACAGCAAATCGACTCTTCACATGTTAGCACGTACAAACTATTCATTTTGAATTTGTGAACTGCCGCACTACCAAAGTGTGCGGAACACTGGTCGGTTCAGTTACAACTTTTAAGTGGAATAGGAATCAATTACGACTTCCTGTAGACTGCGGTTTTAGAAACAAGGGTTGACATTTCAAACCAGTTGTACATATGCAAAGGTGTCAACTCTTTCTGATTTGAATTCTCATTTGATAAGAAATTGTATTTAATTATCTGTTACCTCCATACTTTCTCCCTACATCCTCTTCCTTCCATCACATTTCGTTCCAGACATTTATAAATAAAGAAATAAAAATGTTGATCTGAGCCGCTGTAACCTGGAGACCGTGGTCACAGGCTGACCGGCTCAACCTGTGACGGTCGACGGTCGACGGTCGGTGTAAACTCTTCGATACGTCAGGCACTCCAAAGGTAAATGTAAATTTAGACCAAAGGTAAATTTAGACCTAATACCAGGATCGCGTTAATTCCCGTTAACATTTTAGTATTTAATCTGCATTTTAGAACCCATATTACTTTAATACATACATATATACATACATACATACATACATAAACATTATTGTTATGTTATTATAAGCTATATTCAATAAACTCATTTGTGGTCTAGATAGTAATTTAGCAAAGATTTTTTTTTAAATAAATATAAAAATGTAGTTACGGAACTGACATAATGTCTTATTTACTAGCAGGTAATGTCTGCGTAAATAACGCGTACTCTTTACATACTCGTAACCATGCCCTACTTAATGACTAACAAACTTATCAGTGTCTGTTTACTTCTATTACCGCATTATTTTAATACATACATATGCTCACGCCTTTTTCGCTCCAGGGTAGGCAGAGCCAACAGCCCATCTGCTTTTGTCCTAATTAAGAATTTTCTAATTAAACTCTAATTAATTTGACCTCAGATTCAGATCATAAAACATAATATACAGCTTTTATTATAACTGTCAATATTTTTAGTGAATTAATTTCAGCTTTTAGGCTACTATTTAAACCTCTTTTTTTAAGTATCGTTAGTTAATAGGGCTTTACTAACATCCTTGAGGCCTAAGTCAGTATTTCCTGCTATTCAATGCAAAACAACAGACGAGGTACTGGTAAAAGCTGTGGTTTTTCCTAGCGTCTACAATACGATGCGATTGTAACGCCCTTGGTGTATATAATTATATCCACTAATGTACTAATCTAAAAATGATAAGGCTAATTGGCATTAACAGATGAATCCTACATTAAATTTCGATTTTTTCCAATAAGTACAGTAGTTTCGAAGATTGTCCTTAACATATTGTTAGATACGCGGGTAGGAACGACAGTCAAACACGCTAGTCAATGACACACTGATTTAATAATGAGATACAGGTAATTGTACCGAGTCACAGCCGCGGTACCTACATACAAGTAAGTATAATCCGCGCGCGATCAAAATGTGATGCTACCTTTTGGAACTGAGACGTTTGTGGACCGCCGGCTAGCCGTAGCGTCGGCAAACTCATGTCGAAGCTCACAAAACGAAGCTGTATTTTTAGTGCGACTAGATTTCTAAATGAGTTTAATTTTGAATGCGAGATTTAATAATTATAATACTGTATGATTGTCTTTTTGTCCGCAAATTTTTGTGCGCGCAAGAATCAGAAACTACTGGAGGGATTTTGATCAAACTTGGTACGATTATAGTTCATAGTTTTGGGCAACACATAGGCTACTTTTTATTCAAGCTGAAACCCGTGGCTTCGCCCGCACTTCGTTTTTAGGTCGTTTTGGTCATATCTCCGGTTCTACTTAACCAATTACAACCAAACATACGGTAATTTTTTAGTCTAAGCAAGACCTTTTTAAAAAAAGACCGCATCAAAATCCGTTTGGTATTTTTTATCGCTATCGATGGACGTAAAAAGAACTGAACGGATTTTGATGCGTTTTTTTTATTAGAAAGGTCTTGGTTAGACTCAAAATCTTACGAATATTTGATCACAATCGGCTGATTGGAACCGGCAATAAAACGCGAATATCGACGTCCACGCGGGCGAAGCCGCGGGCAACAGCTATCTTTAATATACCGCCTTTTCTTATCTGATCTACATGGATCTACATGTAATCGTGCCAAAAATACCGAAACGACGACGACGAGAGTGATAGGAGATAGGACGAACATCAAATGTCTGACAGGTAAGAACAGTTCCGTTCTCGAGTTTTTGCAATACTAACAGAATTGCAATTAATTTTTATTTATATAGATTAAAGATTAATAATGAGTGGAAAAAGGGGTAAAATCTTGAGTAGTCAATCTCGCGAAATAGTTCTGGCATTTGATAGATATTTCAATCAAGAACAAAGTCGGTGTTAACACGCTAACGCTACGTGAGAACTGTCATTTTCGATTTACTTTGACAAGGTTCCTTCACATTTTCATCGCGCGCGGATTATATACATAATATAACACATATAAACAAACACAAAATTCTTTATAATAATTAGCAGAGTATGAGTAAAGTTCTTTTTTTTCTCAAATGGTTAAATGGTTACGTCCTAACAATTGTAGCCTTGAGGCTGTAATTATAAATTTAACTTAATTTGCTAATAAAAAAAAATCGTAGTATACGTAGTGTTAGCAAAGTATAGACAGGTATCTACACAATATAGATATCAAAATAGACATAACAGGCGCAGAAATAATTACGTAGGTAATGCTTAGACAACCACTCTGACCGATACAGGCCAATTTAATATCGCAACTAATCGAACCTTTCACCAAATTGATTCCCAACCGAACTAGAGAGGTAGACAATGTTTTCTTTGCTAATAGAACGACAAACACCCGTTGGAGGGATTGCTTGTCATCTGTCGGAATCCCTTTTCGTAGCACCCCTACGTTGTTGAGTGGAGAAAAGGTATAAGTAAAGAATTAATGTTTTATTTGCTATGTACTTGCAAAATGATGGATATGGCATTTAGTATGTCTATACATCTATACAAATAAATAAATTTAAGTGTATGTTTGTAATATTGAAATAATAGGTTTTAAATAAATGCGTATAATGAATGTATGTACGAAACATTATAACAAAAAAGCAATTTTGTCTGTCTTTCTGCCTGTTCAAGGTAGTTTCTGGGCTCAGTTATGCTGGTAGATAGGTAATTATTATACGGCAAAAAATAGACTATTAAAAAAAAGGAATCGCAATATCCTTCATTTTCAATCATAATAATCGTTTCAGCGTAGCTTCCAATTGCGTCTAAAGTTTTTACTTTGGAGCCCGGGTTTTGGTTTACCCGCCTTATCTTGGTTTTTATGGGCGCAAGTATGGTCTAACTTCACAACCATAAGAGGAAACCGGCTATGGGACCCCATACACTCTAGTTCTGTTAAGTCAATATATGACATTTAAAAAGTAAAGTGGTAACTACGTGTATTTTTCAAAAGAAGACTTAAACATTTTTCTTTGTGTGCATCCCTTGATGTTTTCCAAACAATTTCTTCGCTTGATAATGTCATAATGAATTACGATAGGTACATACCGGGGTGGTGGATCGATCAATAAGGCAGACTTTTATCTCCATCCTGAATGTCGTTAGGTTATGAGTTTGATTTGTGTCATCATCAACTTTGCGTGATTCCCGGTAGCATCATAGGCTTAAGAGCCTGGGGTACGATTACTCCTGTTACAGATGCCGGCACGTAACTTGGCCAGGTTTGTGGTAAGTTCACGCATCGTGCACTTTGAGCCAATCAAATGATTCAAAGTACGAACGAACGGAACGTTGATTCGCTACAAGACGTCTCTCGGAGACATATGATTGGTCCGTCAAGCAACGGACCAATCATATGTCCGCGACGGCGCAACCCGCGTCTCCCGCGACCCGCTCATACCTCAAAGGGGACCTAAAAATCGACCTTTGCGCGTATGACGCGTCTGGCCAATTTATGTGCATCTGTATCACACTTAACAGTGTAACAATAGGTACATAATATAGGGTGGTATATGGGGTACATTATTCATATTATTATTCTATCTTTCTGTCCAGCGAGTTAAATCTATAGGAAAAGTTAGCATACTAGTTTTTTACTTAGGTGGTAGACAAGCACACGGCCCACTTAATGGAAGGTGGTCACCGTGGCCATGCGTGTAACACCAGGGGCGTCATACTCGCGCTGTCGACCCTGTAGAGGAGTGGTTGAAGGGGTGAGAGAGTTTCTTTCTTTTCTTTCAACGGTCATGAGACTATGGTATGTAGGCAGGGTCTCCCCGCTAACAGCACAGAATCCCTCCAGTGAGCTCTACACCACGACAGTCGATTATAAATAGAAGCACAGAATCAAGCGGTTCAGTGCCTCTTTTATTTGCCGCACCATAAAGACTTGGAATACTTTACCAGCGCATATGTTTCCTTCCTCGTATAGTCCCGGGGCCTTTAAGCGGGGCGTGAAAAAGCATTTGATGAGGCTGTCAAGCTGAGGGCCGAATTGTAGCACTGCCAGTGTATGTGGTGGTGACCCCGGTCCTGAAACTTTGCCTTTAGCTTACCATCAGGCGAGGTAAAGTCATTTTGACGTATCCTTTATAAAAAAAAAATCGATAAAATCCAAGATAGTTGCTAAAAGATTTTAACCTAAAATTGCCAGCAGCCCAAAACGTTTACAGTTTCTGATTAAAATAAACAAGAGTAAAGTAAAATAAATAGAAAGTGTTTACTCTAACGAAAATGATGTTTGCCCCTGCTTATCAGTGACAAAAATGCTACAACCAATTTGCCGACAACCTTGTCTACCGAAGTATTTATGGCTACTTGAAGAATCGCTGTGCGTAAAGAATCTAGAATCTTTTTAAATGAAATGCATATTCATGTACTTTGCTTAACTGAACACTGGTTAGAAGAACATGAACTGTTAGTTAATATTGATAATTTTAAAATCATTAGTTCGTTTACTAGAGATTCCGCTATAAGAGGTGGATCATTAATTTTGATTAATGACAATTTAAAATCTAAAGAAAGAAAAGATATAGTAGCACTCTCAAGTGAGCATAATATTGAAATATCATGTGCAGAGCTCGAGCAATTCATTATTGTTAGCGTCTATAGACCTCCCTCTGGAGATTGCCACCTGTTCTTATCTATTATGGAAGATATCTTAAAAAAAATATGTAAATGTAAGAAGTCGGTAGTTGTATGTGGCGATTTTAATATTGATATTTTAGAAAACACTCAGAACGCGGTAAGGTTCCTCAATCTTTTTAAATCCTTTAACTTACAAAATCTCTTTTGTGAACCAACTCGCACTACATCCACAACAGCTACCTGCTTGGACAATATTTTTACTGACGGCAATGTAAGTGAGAAGTCTAAAATAAACTTCATAAAATCAGATCATGAAGGTCAGTTAGCTAGATTTGAGCACCAACATGCTCCATTATCCAAAAATATTGTATGTAGACCAATCACAAATTATCGATTAGAAAAATTTAAAGAAAATATTGACAATAAAGTGCCTCTTTTGGAGCCGCGTAATGATGTGAACCCGAATGATCTTTACAAAGATCTGTTCGGAGTGATCCAATACGAATTTGATAATATTTTCACTAAAAAAACAATAAATATTAACCCATTCAAAATTAAATTTAGTGATTGGGCTACGCCTGGAATCCATAAAAGTAGAAAGAAATTGTATGAGTTATACGAAACAAAGGCATGTACAAGCAATCCACAAGTTATTGAACATACTAAAAAGTACTCAAAAATGTTCAAAAAAGTCTGTTCAATAGCCAAATCTAACTATATTCGAGCCAAAATACAAAAATCTGATAATAAAATTAAGGCAACCTGGAATGTTATTAACAAAGAAACCTGTAAAGCAAGGTCACGTGATCGATCCTTCGAATTAAAAATAGATGATAAACACATTAATACTGATGCCGCAGTGGCCAATGCCTTTGAATCCTTTTTCACAAATATTCCTATTACCACTACAAGTAAATTGAATTCTTCAAAAAATGTAGCCGCGTCTCTTCTTGAAACTAGTGTTGAAAAATGTAATGTTAATTTTGATTTTCAGTACATTGACCCTGTAACCATTCTTAAAACTTTTAAAGAACTAAATATTAAAAAAACTGAAGATCTTTGGGGCATTTCAACCAATATAATAAAACCAGTAATGCCCACTATTGCGCCTTATCTTGCATTTATATTTAATCAATGTATAGATGATAAACAGTTTCCTACTCTCATGAAGTACAGTAAAATCATTCCGTTATTCAAAGCAGGGGAAAAAAGTGATCCATCAAATTTTCGGCCTATCTCCATACTCCCAGTCCTCAGTAAAATTTTTGAAAAAATAATATTTAACCAACTGCTTTCACATTTTACGTGCAATAAGTTACTTCATGATAAACAATTTGGTTTCACTAAAGGTAGAAACACAACGGATGCAGGCGTTGCACTCATTAAACATATATTTGATGCTTGGGAGGAGAAGCAGGATGCCATCGGTATCTTCTGTGATCTTTCGAAAGCTTTTGATTGTGTTGATCACGAGACTTTGTTATTAAAATTAGGTCACTATGGTGTTTCGAACGGTTCACTTAGCTTGCTTGAGTCTTACCTCACTGGCAGAGTACAAAAAGTCAACATTAATGGCACCAATTCATCTGGTGCCCCATTAGTCATGGGAGTACCCCAGGGCTCGATACTAGGACCCCTTTTATTCTTGATATATGTAAATGATCTTCCTTACTTCACTGAAAATCTTTGTGAAATAGTATTATTTGCTGATGACACATCATTAATTTTTAAAACTAACAGGCAAAAGCTAGTATTTGACGATGTAAATAATATTCTCTCTGAAATATTGTATTGGTTCACAAGTAATAACCTGCTACTCAATGCTAAGAAAACAAAATGTGTAAAGTTTACGATGCCTAATGTAAAACAGGTAGATACTCATATTGTAATGAACGATGAAACTGTTCAAATAGTCGATACCACAGTTTTTCTTGGAATCACTCTAGATAGTAAACTGCAATGGGGTTCTCATATCACAGCCTTAGCAGGAAGACTCAGCTCAGCAGCCTATGCGGTTAGAAAAATAAGATCACTAACTGATGAGGAAACGGCACGATTAGTTTATTTTAGCTACTTTCATAGCGTAATGTCGTATGGTCTGATGCTGTGGGGCTCAGCTGCAGATATTGAGACCATTTTCATATTACAAAAACGAGCGATACGAGCTATCTATGGCCTCAGACCCCTTGACTCGCTGAGAGAACTATTTAAAGAAATTAATATTTTAACAGTTGCTTCTCAATACATTTACGATAATATCTTATATGTACGCAAAAATCTAGATCTCTTCCAAAAAAAATCGGACGTTCACAATTATAATACGAGAAATAAGAATAAACTTGTAGTGCCAATGCTAAGGCTTCATAAGGTTGGTAATTCGTTTGTAGGTAACTGGATAAAAATGTTCAATAAAATTCCTCAGGATCTGGTTGACATGCCACTTAATAAGTTTAAAATTGAAGTAAAAAATTGTTTAATGAAAAAAGGTTATTATAAATTAAATGAATATTTTGATGATAAAAATGCATGGTCATCCTAATCTCTTGCTCGCTCGCACTTTAAAAATTGTATTAAATAAAAACATGAAAAAAATATAAAAATAAATAATGGATAATCGTGTTCACTGAGTTTCTTGCTGGTATCTTCTCAGTAGAACCAACATACTGAACCAGCGAAAGAATCATTTTCTAATGATTCTTATTTATTGTATTTATATTTCTTGACATATTTTTTTTTCTTACTGTAAATTTTTGACGTTCATATGTGCTCCTTGTGTGCCTAAATTGAATAAATGAAATTGATTCTTTGATTCTTTGATTCTTAGATACTATTATAAAATTGTAAATGATCTGTGTCTGTAAATATGTCAAGTGTGATTTGTCAAGGCCGTCTGGGTAGAGGTCACCATTCTAGGGGCATCCCTTGGGAATGGTGACCACTACTTTTAGGACTGCACCTCAGCTTACCATCAAGTGGGGTGCAGTCAATCTGACGGACTAAATATAAAAAAACACTGGGGATTTTTTACAAAAAAAAATACGGGGAATTGGAAATGGGGAATGGAAGGAGGGGGGTTAGGTTAGTTTTAGATGTTTAAAAAAAAACTTTAGGTTATGTTATATGAACGATTCTGAACTGCCTTATGAGTCACCATACACCCCGGCGTCTGAGGACCTAAGCCGGCGTGCAGTTTTAGTCGGTTCATGTCTGACGTAACCAACCCCGCTGGTCAGCGAGGTATCCATGGGTATTTCCGCACGAAAAGAAAAGGAAATTGACATTCTAATATTAGTTCTGATGCATCCAAAGTTTTTTTTCTTAATTTTTTTATACCACTTAGGTGACATACAAGCACACAGTTCACTTGTTGGGAAGCGATCACCGTGGCCTATGGAAGTGTGCAAAACCAGGGGCGTTACATTCGCGTTGCCGTCTCTGAAAGATAGAGAGAAGTTGGCAGGAAGTTTCTGTACTGAAAACGAAGGAGGAGTTATGTGAAAATAAGGAAATGTTGCGCAAAAAGATTGACTTAGGGATAAAAGCGTCGACCTTTTTTTATCTATAGTACTAGAAAACATTGTAATACCAGTAATTAAACACTTAAATTTGCTGATTCCTTATCTTATAAAATTTTAATATCAACAGAATAAATATTTTGCTTGAACGCGTACCTAATGAAAACCTTATCTCAATAATGAAACTGTTCTAAAATCAAAATACGCCCGACAGTTTGTCTGTAAATGTGGTTATTAATATACTCATAATACTCAGGGTGATGTACTAGGTGATTTTTAAACCACTTTGGTGGTAGACCAGCACACCGCAGCTGATTGTAGGCGGGTCCTCTCCCGGACCCTTTCCGCCACCTCCTTCTCGAACATCACTTGCTCGCAGAAGGAGGTGACGGCCGACTACGCGTCCACGCTTTGCACCATCGCTGCGATCAACACCGGCAGGGTGAGGACTCCCATGACAGATCATCACATAGCCTAAGCGCGCGCGGAATGAAATACCTCACCATTGTCAAATGCATCGTATGAAGATGAATTTTCTGCCAAGTTAGTCTCAAACTTGCTAATATTTAACCTACAAAAGAAAATTAACTTACAACTCACTTTTTAATGAAAGTTTTAATTACATCCCACAGGCAAAGTCTGGCAACAAAGTTGTCTTAACAACTGTAAAGGTTCAATTCCAAGGTTGTTATATCAGTGGCTCCTGTAATTGTGAAGATGCTACACTTAACGCTATCAAATAATGCTAACGTGTTTGTGTGTGATTTAATTTTGTGTAAATTAAGAATAAGGTGACAGGCTGATGCTAGTGTTATTAATTTACCTACAAGTTGTAATTATAGTGACTAAAATTGTAATAATGTAAGTTTTAGAATGTGTTATTTTGTATTTTTTTTCTTTAGTGTTTAAATTAAGTCTGATCTAACAAAAAATTATATACCTATAAGTTCATTAGTGAGTTTGGAAACACTTTCATTGTTTTTAATATTTCTTTTTATTATTAAGCCCAAAAAGTTACAAATTATTTTTGCTTTTTTTGCCAAGTTCTTATGATTTTATTAATTTAGTCATTTTTTTTGGTATAAATTAGTAAAACTATTGCTACAAATACAAGTTAAATTTAAGAAATTTAGATAGACTAATGTTGTCATTTTGGTTTCTCTACCCAATAAATCTTTATTTCAATTTACAGCTAAAAATGAAGGTCACTGATGGATGCTTTAGTTTGGATTCTTCTGATCTGAGTGATGAAAACTTTTTCCATGAATTAGCACCTTTAGAACCTGGTGTATACTATCCTAGAAATAGTAAGTACTAAAGAACAAATAGTAAATAAAAACCGATTGTGATAGCGAGACTAATTGACTATTTATAGATAAGTAAATAATGTTATAATATGATAATAATAAATTTGTTGGTACACATTAGTCTGTCTCCTGTACTATGTTCTACACATAGTACAGGAGACAGTAACGTAACTTATGTCTTTTGAAATAATTACGTGTGACAATTAATGTAAAAAGGACACTACGTTCTCATTCATATGACTATGATGATGATGAAAATACTGATCTTTTTAATAAAGATCATCATTATCGTGATACACAAATAAATTGCAATGACAATATTTACAAATACTCAAGACGAACGTTATCAAACTAGCTTATTTAACGTCGAGCTCTATATTTTATAACATGAAATAAAACATTTATTAAATAATGCAATGTGCTACTTATTATATTATTAATTGAGTAAATTTAAATGATGTTTCTAAATAAAAATTTCTACAAAGTCACTTCTCAATCTTTGCAAGTGTTTGAACGCAATTTCAAACATAAATTGGAAGTTAACCGCTGTTCAGTGCCGTCTTTACTCTATCGGTGGCCTTAGGCACTTTAGTAAAATGGGGCCCCTGTGCCTATGATATGAGAAAGCACTATCTTATTGAACCTATTACCTACAGAGAACGACTCGACATACAAATTCAATACGATTTCATGCGTTCTTTGGTACCATAATTCATGTAAATATATAACCACAAGACATCGTGAAACAACTCGAGGCAACGTGAAAAAGATGCATGAATAGAATGCTAATTGACTTACTTAACTTAATATCCTATGACCCCCTCTTTTTTCGTGCGGAAATCCTCATGGATACCTCCCCGCGACCAGCGGGGCAGGTTATGTCCGACTCGTACCGACTAAGACCGCACGCCGTCTAGGGTCTTTTGGAACCGAGGTGTAAAGTGGCCCAGCGGGTATTTCCCTCGCACCCCGTCTTGACCCGGGCTATCTTCGGGTTCGAGATCACAGGGCACAAATCTGGCCTCAAGCGGAAAAACCTATTTATTAAGGAATCCCGATTTATATGTAGATTGTCTTTATACAAAGTTTATTAATCATGAAATAACATTATTAACTATACAAATTTGGAAGTCAAAAAAATCTCAGAAATAATTTGAATTTTTTGTAATTTATCCCACAGGACTGAACTTTCAAAAAAACACCCGTGCCGTGAATAAAAGATTCGTATATAAGAATGGAGAATTCAATATCCACAAGTCAAATCCATATAAGCGAAATTTCTTCTCGAGATGGTTCCTCAGGATGGTTGAGACAAGATGGAGATGGGCCCTTCTTCATTTCTTCATGGCCTTCACCAGTAACTGGTTGGCTTTTGGATTTATTTACTGGGCTATTTCTTGGGCTCATGGTGACTTAAGTGAAGATCATCTACCACCTAATCAGAATGCTACAGATTGGGTCCCATGCGTCGAAAATAATTACGGATTTACATCCTGTTTTCTATTTAGCATAGAAGTGCATACTACAGTGGCTTATGGAAGCCGGGCGATAACATTGGAATGTCCTGGACTAATAACTGCGATGTGTTTTCAGTGCATTATGTGTGAAATTTTTAAAGCTTTTATGGTGGGCATTTTGTTTGCAAAGTTGACTAGACCTAAATCAAGGACTCAAACTATTTTATTTAGTAGGCAAGCAGTGATTACTTTAAGAGATGGCAAATTCTGCATGATATTCAGAGTAGGAGATATGAGAAAGGCAAGAATTCTAAACATCAAAGCTTCAGTCTTTGTACTTAATATCGAAACTGATGAATCCGATAGTTATGAACAAACCGAACTGGAAGTTGAAATGGATGGATGCGAATCGACGTTTTTTCTATGGCCTGTTTCTGTTATACACGTGATTGACGAGAAAAGTCCTCTTTATGGTGTGTCTGCTGCAGATTTACTGCTTGGTAAATTAGAAATTTTGGCTGTTTTTGAAGGTATTATTGAATCTACAGGACAACCCGTACAAGCAAGAACAAGTTACACAGAGAACGATATTTTATGGGGTCACCGTTTCTTGCCCATGGTAACAAAAGATGAACAAAGTTCATTATTTGACGTTGATTATTCTAAGTTATGTGAAACTGAGAAATTTGATACTCCTCTTTGTTCGCCTAGTGAGTTTAACGCGATGATTTCTTTGTACGAGTTAGAAACTTGCTTCAGTTAAGTAGGTACTAAATTTATGTTTTTTTGCTGCTAAGAACACAGTGGAATGATAACCAAGTTTATATATTGATCAATAAGGGAAAAATATTGCTATAGAAAACTATTCAGAGTGTATTATTTAATAACTTTCGTATAAAAGAATGTGTTAGAATTCATGAGGGAGAAAAACTGCATAAGGAATATCGACGGTTAAAAGGCGAATTGATTCAAGCGCCATTTTGAGAACTTTACAGGAGAGCATTTTAAAGTTTATTTTTTACGAAAAAAAATCACTGTTCCTAAAGTATTTAATAAAAATGAAAAAATCGCCCCAGTTAAGAAGCGGTATATTTTTTGCTAATTTATGATTATATTATAACTAATAAAAGGTGTTTTTAAAGCAAGTTAGATGTAACTTGAGCCATTTTGCACAATTCTTTGATCAGGGCAGAAAGGTCTATATACACGATAACGATTTATGTATTCAAAGCAAAATAGTTTATGTGTTCCTTGCTTCTTGAACAGATCAAGGATAAATGATTTAAATCACTTACCCATTTGTCAACTGTTCATGGATACATGATTTAAATCACTTACTTATTTGTCAACTGTTCATGAATAAATGAATTAAATCACTCACCTAGTTGTAACTGTCCTAGGAGGAATGACTCAAATTACACAGTATTATAATAACTATTTATAGCAAATTGTTTTAATAGCAAGATTTATTTGAATCTGAATTGAGGAAAATAGCTTAAAGGTAATAAAATAAATTTCACGATGTAGGGAAAGCGAATTAAATGACATCAATTTTGAGAAAAGTTACTTAAATAGATAAAATTGGTGCACTTTTAAGAACTTTTAAAATCGATTTTGTAAAACGTAACAAAGAAAACAACGCTTTACGAATCAACTTTTGTTTTATTTATTCATTTACGTAAAATTAAGTAGGTATCTATAAACATAGGTGACATTTATAACCGCTAATAATCAGTCTTCAAATATATTTTTTTTATATAGGACACGTCAAAATGACTTTACCTCGCATGATGGTAAGCTAAAGGCAAAGTCTCAGGACTGGGGTCACCACTACATACAGCGGTAGTGCTACATTGGCGGCCCTCAGCTTGACGGTCCCATCAAATGCTTTTTCACGCCCCGTTTAAAGGCCCCAGGACTATAGGAGGAAGGAAACACATGCGCTGGTAAAGAATTCCAAGTCTTTAAAAGAGGCACTAATTGGGACTAATTGGAAGAGCTCATCAGAACACTCGCCATGGTAGAGCCGGTAAAAAACTGCCAAAGATGCAATACGTAGCTGTAGAGGGTCGAGGGTGTTCGTAACCTCAGGACTCCCAATAATACGGACTTAACGTCGCTGCAATCTGTCGAGAGCATCTAATAAGTACTGTGCAGAGCCATCCCAGAGATGAGCACAGCACTGAGGTGACGGCTATGGGCCGATAATTGTCTAGCTCGGACCGGTCCCCTTTCTTGGGGATCGGCTGTACATTTGCCTCTTTCTAAGCGGACGGCACTGTACCCGAGGTGTAAGATATGCGGTACAGACGCGTAGGCATTGGAGACAACTCTGCTGCACAATTATGTAGAACCACCGCAGGAACACCATCGAGACCACTAGCTTTTCGGACTGCATCGAATCGAATCAAACATCGCGTTGCCTGATATGAATATCAGGCATTGCGTGGTCACAAGTGGGCAGTGTCGGTGGCTGCATGCCGCAATCATCGATTCGGAAATTAGCCGTTAAGAGATTATTATAAATATAATGAGATGCGAACGTAAGCTCAATGAGTTCTAGTCACTAGAGCAAGCCGGGTTTCGAAAAAGCTACAGCACCGTGGACCACATTCATACTGTTCGGCAGATTGTGCAAAAGACCGAGGAGTACAATCAGCCGCTGTGTATGGCTTTTGTGGACTACGAGAAAGCCTTCGACTCCATCGAGACCTGAGCAGTTCTGAATGCTCTGCAATGGTGCCGCGTCGACTGGCATTATATCGAAGTGATGAGATGTCTGCATGATACTGCCACCATGTCCGTCAAGCTCCAAGACCAGAAGACGAACCGCATTACACTACAGAACGGAGTACGACAGGGGGATGTCATATCCCTTAAACTATTCACTAACGCACTGGAGGACGTCTTTAAGACATTGGATTGGACTGGACGGGGAATTAAAAAATAAACGGGAACGCATCTCACACCATCGGTTCGCCGACGACATTGTCATAGTTGTGGAGTCGCTGGAGCAGCTGGGCGAGATGCTGCATAGCCTAAATGGAGCCTCTCGATGTATCGGTCTCAGCATGAACTTGGACAAAACCAAGATTATGTTCAACGAAAATGTCAGCCTGGACCGATCGACGTCGAAGGGTTGACACTCGAAATTGTTCAGAAATAAGTCTACCTTGGGCAAGTCAATCAAGCTTGGTAGAAACAACTTCGAGAAAAAAGTCGCCCGAAGGATCCTGTTAGGTTGGGCAGCATTTGGCAAACTGCGTCGGGTTTTCTTCTCACCCTTACCGCAATGCCTCAAATCGAAGGTCTACAACCAGTGCGTCCTACCAGTCATGACTTACGGTGCCAAAACGTGTACACTGATTGTGGGGCTAGTCCACAAATTTAAAGACGTGCAGCGGGCCATGAAGCGAGCTACGCTTGGAATTTCTTTGAAGCAAAAAAATTCACAATGAGGTCATCTGACAAAGAACTAAAGTTACCGACATAGCACGCAGAATAAGCAAGCTGAAATGGCAATCAACTGGCCACATCTGTCGAAGGACCGCTGGCTGTAGGAGCAAACGAGTCCTAGAGTGGAGACCACGAGTCGGCAAACGGAAGGTGGGACGCCCCCCAGCCAGATGGACCGATGACCTGAAAAGGGTAGCTGGGATGGACTGGATGCGGAAGGTGGAGATTCGGGTGGATGGCGTACATTGGAAGAGGCCTATGTCTAGCAGTGGACGTCGACAGGCTAATTGATTGATTGATAATGAGATATTAGTAATTTCAATAAAATCAATAAAAGTACCCTATAGGAAATAAGTGTGATTCGCGCATGAACCGCAAGGAATTGAAATCCAACTTATTCTGGCATCAAGTAGTAAACTAAATTGACCTCGAATCCCCGCGCGACACTCGTATTAAGGGTCCAAGTACCTACCCGCGTTGCCATTTTATTGCGAGGTGAAAGAAGTAAACTGATTTAAGTATGCCATAAGTTTAATTATTAAATCAATATAAAGGAATCAAACGTACAGATATTTATTTTATGCATAGAGAAAACTGTTCTAAATGGCATAAACACTAAAAATCGGTCAAGGATAATTAGCACAAGTCATATACTTCCATTATACTTATTCAGGCAAGATTGATTCAAGTGACAGAGATAATGTTCAAATGTTCAAGGCAAAATGATTTAAGTTGCATGACATCAATAAATCTGGTTGAAGCAAAATGAATTAACATCCACGTTAAATTATTTAAGATCAAGTAAAACCAATTCAAACGGCAAAACCATTTTATTCCATCCAGGGATTAATGGTTTAAACTACAGATAGGAAGAAAAAACAATTTTTTTGATGGGTCTATTTACATGCTTTGAAAAAATCAACCAAAATTGCTACACTTGATACCTCGTAAATAGAAAAGATACCCAAATTCGTAATGGAGCCAAGCGCCAAAAAAGTGCTCAGATTAACCTCAAACCCGGCTCAAAAGACGCGGAAAAATTCCACGATTCCAATGATGTATATAACTCAATATCGCCCAAGGTGGCGCTTGAATCAATTCGCCTTTTAACCGTCGATATTAAAAATGTGCCTACGATCCACTCAAGTTATGAAAAAACCGCAAGCCCTTTTATTGATTTGATTGATGGTATGGGATTCAGAAATATGTTTTTGTATATGAAACCTCGGTTCTATAGCGAAATTCTAAATATGTATTTTTACTTAATCATGCTAAGTATTGCCCGTACGTTTAGGTTGTCTTTAAACGGTAATTTTATAAATCAAAATGAAGCACAAACTTTTTTTTTAACCTCACTTCAAATGGAGTAATAACGTGTTTACAAAGTTATATATTTGAGTTCTATCTACATCTACATAGTAAGTTATAGATTTGTTAAATGTTTAGTAAATAGTTCCAATTTTGGTTTGACATCCATTGTGCCCAATTAATTTAGAATATTAATTGCTTCGTGAATATTGATGCTTTGTATGAGAACTGATTAATTTCGTTTCAACAAACAATTTTCATTATAAATTTGATGGTGTAATAATAAAATTGACCGTAATTGACCGTAATGATTAAAATAATAACTTAATATAATGTTAAATAAATTTAATAAACTAATATGGTAAGAGGAGCAGACTCAGATAATGCAAATATAATTTTACGCTAAAATGATGATGAGTAAATTTATTGTTGCTCGCGAAGAACTTACTGTTACCTTTTAGAAATTAGAAATCCTCATGGATACGTCCCCCGGCCCCCGGCCAGCGGGGCAGGTTATGTCGGACTCTTACCGACTAAAACCGCACGGCGTCTAGGGTCTTCTAGCGCCGTGATATAAGGTCCCAGGGGGCATTTCCCTCGCACCCCGGGTCTAGCTGTTACCCGTGGTTTCGCCCGCATGGAATTCTGATCTTGTGCCCGCTTCCCATGGGAACTTATACCAGAGACAAGAACTTATATTATTCCAGACAATATATCCCTGTACCAAATTTCAGTCCAAACCGTTCAGCCGTTAAAGCGTGATCGACTAACAAGCAACCAAACATCTTGGCAAACTTTCATATTTTATAATGTCATAGTAGCATAAAGGCAAGCGTCCACTTGTCCGCATCGTACGTAACGGACGCATCGCACCAAACAGATCGTAGTATTCTTTGTATAGAAAGTCAAACAAGTGCGTCCAACAATACTATTTATTTTTTACTCTTGACATGCATTATCTTTAATTTTTAATTTTATTTTTTTATTCTATTAATGACAGACATGATTTGAAATAATAATGTAATTTGATTGACATGGATACACTTAATTTTCGACATGACTAATGATTAGTATTACAATGTGACTGTAAGCTCCTAAAATTCCAATGTATACGCCTAAATGAGTCTTGGTCACTTGGATTAAATGATTATATTATTATTATTATAATACGTGTCATACGCATCGCATAAATAGTACAATTCGTTTGATGCGATGCTCTGTTGCGTACGATGCGGACATATATGGACGCTTACCACATTATATTTTCAATGTGATATAAAGTACTTATTATGTTAAACTAAACACAAATATAACTAAACTCTACTCACCCAATTCAGATAAGAAACGTTAACTTACATCAATTCCCCAACTTCGTACAAAATAGATGGATAAGCATAACTCCGTTTTCACCTGCCTTAGACTTTACTAAGTTCGCGCAACTTGCCCGGAACAGTTCCTTGTAACAACGCTTAAGATAAAGTACTACCAATTTATTAGGAAAACTTAAACTATGACATCCTGCAGTTGATTGTGCAGAAGTTTAAATTGTTGTTACGAGTTTGATGATGTGGATGAAGAACGACGTGTTGGCTGCGTGTTCCCACCATGGGAATAAAATGAAGTGCATATTATAAACTTCTTATTTTCTTGTTAGATGGTTCATAAGGTTATGAATAGTTGTTTCATATTTGACTTACAAAAGTGAATTATGTTTCTAAGTCAAGAAAGAGAAGTTTATATTCATTTTTTGTACTTTAAGTTATGTTTTTCAATTTAGTGTGTTCATTAAAAATGAATAGGCTATCTGAAACATTGTGTGATACTACTAGTATTCCAAACGTTTATGACTTATTGACTTAAGGTTCTGTGACCCCTACTCAGAGTGTGAAGCAGCCTAAAAAAAGGATAGCAGAGACCTTGCAGCGCAAGTTCATGAAGTGTGTGAGGGTGGATTATATCGTTTCGCTAGAGTCTTCTTCTTCTTCTTCAACCTAGCGTTAATCCCAGTCGTATCCAATCGTTTCGCTAGAGTATCGGATCAAAAGTATCGTATAATTGAATATCGGTAAATTAAAGCTATAAGTTTATACAAAAACTGTATGCGATGAAAATTTAACTGTGCACAAAATACCTTATAGTTTTTATCAGCATCATTGTTTTCATATTCAGTCCGTCAATTGACTTTACCCCACTGGATGGTAAGAAGCTAGGGTAAAGTCCAGAGGGTACGGGCCGCCATTCTAGACACCCTACCTTGTCCCTACCTTGACGGCCTAGACAAATACCTTTTCACGCTCCGCTTAAGAAACCCTTCAGAAAAAATATTTCAACTTGACCTTCTGCGGTATCTCTGCGTAACAATTAAACTATGTTCTGGCAACTAATTAATTGTTAAATCGAGGCTCAAATCTAAGCAGTAATGAAATTGAAGGGCCTGTTATGATAACTAATTAATGTTGCCAGCATATTCTCGGTTTGTTTAGGTAGTCCCGTTAATTGGGACCGCTTGTTAATGAGCCAGAAGATGGTGTTTAAAGCAATTGAGGAAGACAATTTAGTAAAAAAAATCACGAAGAGATTGTTCTCGGTTGGTTTTACTGTAGTATTTTTTTGTGTAAAAAATATTTTATTTTGGAAATTTTTAATTTTATTATACTATCTTTTATAAGTGGTCTATCTGGTGGTAAGGTGTTACTATCGCCCCTATAAGCAGTAACAACCCCCATACTTCTCAACCCACCCCCCTCCAGGGTCAGCAGCGCGAGTAGACGCCCCTGATGTTGCGCACGTCCATAGACTAAGGTGACCACTTCCCATCAGGAGGGCCGTGTGCTTGTCTACCACCTAAGTAGTATAAAAAACCATAGCGTAAGAACGCTTGTGCAGTTGAAGGATCATGATGTAGGGAAGGGAGATAGAAAAGATGAAAATAGGGTATTATGGTAGGATTTATAGGAAAAGTAGGGTAAAGCTATTAGTGATCTCACAAGCTTACCACTGGCCAGAATTTGAAGCCGGGACCTCTCGATCGCAAGGCCTCTTCAACCACCTATCTACTGGCGCTTGTAAGACTTCATTTAGTCTGATTATGTATTAAAACGTAATAACATAAAATGTTAATCTCGTTGAAACCATAAAATCAAATGGTAACAATTTGGTAATGAAATTACACGAAATTCGATATTTCATAAAAGATCATTAAACGCCTGACAAAATTTATTGAGCAAAGTTTCAATTTTACAATTTGGTTGTGGCTACAGGCGCCTAGTATTTCTATGTAAAGATGCTAAATTCACCTAATTATTGTAATTTTACAAACTTTACTTGATTTTTACAGCTTGATTTTTTATACTATAGAGGTAGCTAATCAAGTACAGAATCTATCTATGGTAAAGGAGTACCTATAGATGTTCTAATGCATGAAGGCGGTTTAGCTGTCATTATATAAACACATTGCTTTTATTAATAAATTACTTGCAATGCAAAAATTGTTCTACTAACTGCTACATTAATTTTTTTGACGTGACATGAGCTTCCGCACACATTAGTACACGTATTTACAAGACACAGGTACTACTATTTAATTGTTCATAGGGTTCACAGGTTCACAGGTACTACTATTTAATAGTCTATAGCATGTCACGCTTTTTATAGTTGTTCACGTTACGACACAGCTAAAATGAATATAATTCATCCATAATCGCTATCTAAGCCATGAAGTCCGTACATAACATTATATAACTTCTCCACGATCGTCTTCCAATATCCCAAATTCAACCAACAGATGTCGCTAACACGACATGTACCAAATGATCACTCTCACGTTCCAATGCTGAGTTGGATCCGCATCGTAAACTGGACGCCTAATGCGTCCTACAACGAGCTAGTAAACAAACTGGATAGTTCACGAATAATGCCTATGATACGGTATCGCTAGATATTATTTTATTTAAATTTCTATGATGCCAGCCCTGTGGGCCCCATGGGGCCTACCCCCTGCGAATGAGAGAGGCTCTCGCCGCCGATGCCAGGGTGCACCGCGTGGAGATTCCAGCCTTAGCAACCCACATACAGTAAGTTCATGCTTTTGATTTGGAATATCATGAAAACGTCGGTAGATTACAATCTAAGAGCAAGTGAAAATTGAACTTCGATAATCTGATAACTAGATAGGATATAATTATAGTAACTCTCTCACCCAATTTGGGACCTTTAAGCGGGGCGTGAAAAAGCATTTGATGAGACCCCAGTCCTAAAACTTTACCTTTAGCTTACCATCAGGCGAGGTGAAGTCACTTTGACGTGTCCTATATAAAAAAAATCTATACGAATAGGTGTCAAAATGTATTAACATATTATTTACTTAGTTCTTGCGTCCCGTTCCATATTCGTAAGTCGAAACTCGCCTTGCCCCGGCACCACTTTAATTTTCTTCTAAACACTTTTTCTACTTGAATGAAATTTTAAGCAATTGCATGCTAACTATTTCCAATGATTTTCTGATCGGAAAAAATGATCATCCAGGACGGGACTTGAACCCGTGACCAGTCCCTTACAGGGGGAATGCTCTGACCAACTGAGCTACCTGGACCCGTCATAGATGCTCGAAATTTAAAAAAAAAAATCACTTTTTCTACTACCTAGTATTAATTAAAATCAAATTACACCTAGCGCAGAAGTGTCCATTAGATCTAGGTCTTACTAGCTCTTCGTTGCAGGCGTTAGGTTAACCACGTAGAGTCTTACGCAGATTTGCACTCCGTTAAGGAATGCTGTGCTCAAGTGGCGATTTAAAATGGTCATAGCTACTTTGAGACTATGGACCAATTGTGCCCAGAATAAGTGTAAAAACATTCATATTCACCTACTACGTTTTAAGTTACCAAAATCATTTACACTGTTATTACGACGACGAATCCATGGTAAGTATTAATAGATAATAATATATTCCAGGCAAAATTTGACAATACTCTAGAGCATATCCGGGATTCCCCAGACTCTCCAGGCGGAACATCGTGTGTTGTAATAGTAGAATCTTACTGAATGGGAATCGAATCTGAAATACCGAATGTAGCCTGCTGTCAAATGTTCCACAGGTACGCTACACAGATCTATCAATATTGCGGCTTACAGACGTGCCCAGGAAACGATACATCTTGCCTGTGTAATTATTTGCTAGTAATAAAATCGTTTTCTATCATTTAATTTGTTCAAAATAAATACATACGTACATACATACAAATCACGACTTTTGCCCATTGGGGTAGGTAGAGACAACATCTTTCCACTTGCTACGATCTTGGCTTACTCATTTCGCTTCTTCAACTTTCATAATTGTTTTCAAACACGCACGTCGGTTACGGGTACTCTTGACCTGACCTTTCTCCAAAACGTCCTGCATCTGATTAGAATATGTACGCCTAGGTGGGTCTTTACCGGGTTGCCCATTCACCCTCGCCTCATATATCTGTTTCGTCAATCTTCTTTCATCCATCCTCTCTACATGTTCAAATTATCTTAGCATCCCTTTCTCTATCTTAGTCACTACATCTTGAACCATACCGCAACGTTCCCTTGTCACACTGTTCCTCACTCAGTCCATTAAATTTTCAAAATAAATATGCATCTAAAAATAATACCTACTTCAATCTCATCACACAACTCTGTTTTGATATAACTCTCGGCCGTACACAATCGTATATTTTCCTGTGTATCAATGTTTACTAGCCCACCGTAGTAAGGGCTATTCGCAGTTTCGCTTCACCCCTTATATCGGTGTTTGGCACCCCAATGGCCAGATGCTTTTACCTATCTGTGCACTCTCTTCGATATTTCCAGCAATAATTCACAATCGCGTCTTCCTTACACAACAATTCCATCTATTGAAGATGTATAGAATGTTGCAGGTAGAGTATAAACTTAGTTGAATATGAAACTTTCTGTTTTTAAACCCCAACGCAACGACGAAGGATTGTTATAAGTTTGACTTATTTTGTATCTGCCTGTCGTATTATAGCTCCCGAAAGGATGAACCTATTTCGATTTCAATTTTCTAGGGAAGTTAAAAGTTTACAATATGGGGTTTTTTTAAGAAGTGCATTAGAAGATTCTTACAGAGTTGGCAGCATGAGTGTGACGCCTTTGATGTTGCATAATATGTCCACAGCGCGAGTGTGACGTCACTGGTGTTGCATACGTACATAGGCCAAGGTGACCCCTTACCATCATTTGGGCCGTGTGTTTGTCTGCCATCAAAATGGTATAATTTTTTTTTACAGTCTTGTCACAGAATATTAATAGTATTGACGTAGTATTGTGATACTATGTATCATACAGATTGAAACGAATTTGAATTTAAATTTATTCCATTAGAAACACGTCGGAAAGATTCAAATCAGAAAGTGGACATTTTCTAAATTGGCTAAATCTCTCCTTATCCGCTACATAGTATGTAGCTGTTCACGTAGCGCTTTATTGCGTCTATATTTCAGTCGCTTCACGGTACGCCGCATCACGGTATTATTTATGGGTTACGCTCCGTGGGTCCAAGGTTCGATGCCGACGTCTTAATGCTTATGATCGATCATTACTGTGTGTAATACGTGTAAACACAGGTTTTGCTGGTTTAGGGTGTTTTATTGGGTGAACATTATTTTCACAAATCATAACCTTTTTAAAAGCTTTTTTATACAGCTTCTTCGACCTAGCGTTAATCCCAGTCGTATCCAAAGCTTTCACCTAGTCGCTGAGTATAAATACAGACCCTACATCATAACATTAATAATATATGATAGTGTGTCAATAATTTTTTTATTTATATAAGTAATAGGTTTATCCACAGCAAAAGCATTACAAATTGATATAATTACGTGTTTGGCGAGTAATATGGCTGATACATTTGCCAATTACAGATAACCAGCATGCGTAATATGAAGAAAAGAGAAAAAAAAAACCTATATTAGCACAGAGTATTAATAAACAGTGGTCGTAAAAAATGATGAATAATCGGGAAAGTACTCAAAGCGCATCGGAAAACATGAAACGAGTGAGCTAACAAAAACGATCGGCAACTGTCTAGTGTCCATGTCAGTCAGCTGTCATATCAGTGACATAGACTAAAAATATAAGAGAGATTTGAATCGATATGAAATCGATAATCATTAATATTGGTTTTTCGGTAATTAATTGATATTTGATTTAATAATATGAGTGTAATAACATGCACTATAACTGCATGTAAGTATTTGAGTTAATTATTTACTGCAAATGTTTTATTTTTGTAACTGTTTAATCGATTACTCAATCGATAATCTCACGAAAACAATTTTTTCATATATTATCTCCGCTTCCAGATTGAGAATTGAGGTGATTTTTTCATAGTCTAAGACACAAAAATATGACTATTTTTTTAGATCATATCTCAACTTATTACATTTGGGCCCACAGTTTTCCATCTCCTTTTCCTACAAGTTACCTATAAACTGGTATTTAAATAGTTTACCTTACATGGCCGGCTCATAAATACTACATTGGTTGCGAACTTCATTACCTTTGCTGTGAGGTTGATGCAGTTTCGCAAAGAGAAAGTTTGGCTCGGCTCCACAAAGCAATGTTAATAGCACGGTGCTGCTTGTTTGGACTCGAGGCCCAAGGGACGGGGGGCAGCCAAACGAATAAGCATGGACTTTTGACTGAAGATTTTTGTTGGTGTTAGCACTCTCGGTTATTTTATCTATGGTATTATAAAATTGAGAGTTTTTTTTTGTACTACGCAGGTGGCAGACAAGCACACGGCCTGATTCTGACCTGATTTTTTTAAGATAGACACTTCAACATGATTTTACCTCGCCTGATGGTAAGCTAAAGGTAAAGTTTCAGGACCAGGGGTTACCACTACATACACCGATAACGCTGCAAATAATAATATTAATTGGGTTATGTATGTTATATCAACGATTCTGAACATCATTCATGTCTGTTTGTTTGTTTGTTCATGATGGACGCAAAAACTACTGCACAGAATTTGATGTGGTTTTTTTTAAAGGTCTTGGTCAGATTTTGCATCTAGAGCAAATTTGATTACAATCGGTTGATTAGAACCGGAGACAGAAGATATAATCAAAAACGCAAAAACCGACGTTCACTCAAGCATAGCCGCAGGCATTAGCTAGTATAATACTTCATTAGTTGTCGCACGTGGCTCCGCCCACATGGATGCCGGTTATCGTAAATTTTATTGTCGTCGGTTTTGATCATATCTCCGGTCCTACTCAACCATTGCAAAACAAACATACATCTTTTTTCAAGTCTGTTCAAGACCTTTTTAATGGCAAAATGGTATTCAGTAATTTTGTCCCTGATTGTACAAGAGACCAAAATAATGTTACAAATAAAACTATCACTATAATATAGATCGCAATTCCAAATACTCATAAATAAATCATTTCTTATCATCTTCAGCAAATACAAAGATCCATTGACCGAAAATATTTCAATTTCAAAATCTGTAAAAAAAAAGTCGAGCAAATAAAAACATTCATTACGAAACATGTCGTCCAAACAAGTGCGATGGATCCCAATTTTCTTGTGGACCAAGTCGGGGTCCAGAATAAACAAATAGAGGGCCAATCACGCTTAAAGTCAACAAGGGCTGCAGCGGCAAATGGAACTCCTGTCAAGCGACAAATTATAAGGATATGACATCAAAAGTACGGTTAAAAAGAAAATGGTTTATACGACTAATATCTCTCAAATAAATTGGGCAGAACTTACTTGAAGAAAAATGTATTCAGTTCCAAATAAATTAAGTGAAAACTGTTTTAAGTCATACGCTTTTTTGCACTAAAAGCGGCCATATTGGATTTTCTTTTTTTTTCGAAAAGAACTTTAAACTACTAGTCAAGCTCTTTCATTTGAAATCCATATTGCGGTAGTTGTGGAAAAACTGTGAACCGCCATTTTGTAGCGGCGGCCATCTTAGATTTACAATGATACAGAATAGATTAACTTGTTTTGTCACCAGAACTAAAGATATTATAATAATATGCCGAAAATAAGAACAATCCGTCCATAGCAAAGAGGTCAAATTTTCAATTCACTAGATTTGATCCCAAACAGGTCAAGTTTAATAAAAGCGTTTAAAAACAATCTAATCTTAATAAATGAGATAAAAAGCTTAAGGATACCATTATTATAGTACTTTCGGCGTATAATCTAATGGTGACCTCCAGCACTGAGGCTTTAGTTTACCATCAGGTGAGGTGAAGTCATGTTGACGTGTCCAAAACAAGCATAATAATAATTTTTTTTTGAGGTCTACCTACTGATTCAAAAGGTAGCCATCTTTAAACGGGCGATGGCTTGTGTCAGCGGGGTTGCAAGGGAAATGCCTGTTGAGTCACCCTACTCGCGATTGAAGACTCGAGACGACATGCGGTTTTAGTCGGTCCGATAGTTACCTTACCCTTATCTGATTGTATTTTACTGTTTACTTTCATCTAAGCCTTATTCAAAGTTGCGTAGCGTTTTGCATAACACTATCCATACGTCACTAGATTTCATGATGTAGGTATGTATAATGTATACCATCAAAATCAAATCGTAACTTTGTCTGTTTGTTGTATGTTCGTAACCGAAGCCGATAGAGCTCCAAAAAGACCCAATCAGGCTGAATCTCATAGAGATAGGTTGACGGCATTTTCCACTAAATTCGCTAGTCCACAATTTGGCTTGGGGCAAAACGTCAGGCGTTGGGTAACCGCGGTCGTAGCCTGCACGAGCGACAACCCTGATGTGCGAATTTTGGATGTGGTAAAATAATATATATGCACTCATAGTGACGTGAATGGCATTAACTTTATTGAATGATATTATATTAAATTTCTACGACATTCTACATAACGCTTTTTTATACTACTTAGGTGGCAGACAAGCAAACATCGCGCGTCGATGGGAAGTGGTCAGTGTGGTCACCGTGGCCTATGGACGTGTGCAACATTGAGGCATAATACTAGCGCTGCCGATCCTGGAAGGGTGAAGATTGGGAAGTTGGGGGGGTGTGCAGGGGGGATTATGAGCTAACACTATTTGACTCAAAGTTAACATAGCTTAACTAGCTTGTGTTTTGGGTTCTAGAATGCAGACAAACATACTTAGATACTTAGGGCATTTACCCATAATATATGTGTTACTAACACAAAAGGACTCAAACAACCGATACAGCTTGATGTATTAAAACATTTCGGTCATGACTATTTATAACGCTACAATAAATTACACCGACTCCATCATCAGAACAGCCTCATAGCACTATACTACAGTATTGCCATCTTTGCGCAAGTGTACCAAATTTGAATTTAATCGAACGCCATGCAAGTGATTCTAAGAGCGACTACGCATACACCTGCCATAGGGGCAATCTAGGGTGTAATATTGAGGGCATCCCCACTTTTACACCCTAGATTGCCATAGACAGGTGTAGGTATGAGTAGCCGCTTTTAATTGGGCTTCCAAGATTTGACCTATACTAAAAAACAACAGAGTAAATCAAATAAAAGTTTATAATAATAAACAAAACGTATCCAAAATTTCTTACATCGTACGAATTCGGCAACCATGTTCATCAGTCTGTTTCATTCGAAACACTACGGTCTGTACTTAGATCGTAACCGGAGTAGACACAACAGACGCTAAGATTGCTGAATACGCTCCAACTTTGTTAGACAGTTATACGGATTACGTAGTTTTCTCTTTATGACCATTAGGCATAATCCACAATACGGATTGGCTGAAGTTTTCATACACCTATAGGGTGTCTCACAGCGATGCTACTTGGAAGATATATAGACAACTAGCTGTTGCCCGCGGCTCCGCCCGCGTGGATGTCGAAATCCGTTTCAAAAACTATCCTATCTCTCAAGTTGGATCGAACTACAGATGGTGTGCGAATTTTATTATAATCGGTTAAGTGGTTTAGGAGTCCATTGAGGACAAACATTGTGACACGAGATTTATATATATTAAGATAGGGTGTCTCACAGCGATGCTACTTGGAAGATATAGACAATTTTACTGAGAGAATACTTTGTTTTAATTTTAAAACAATTTAAACAGCATGCAAAGGTTTAAAAAATTGCTTGCAACACTCTGTGGTCGAATCGGCTAAAATCCGAAAAAATAACATACTGTACTTTTATGGTATCAATGGATCGAACTGAAGGGGTGGGGAGAGGGGTTGAGGTGGGTCTCTCCACTGACAGCACAGAATCCCTCCAGTGAGCTCTGGCTACCCTACTTATCGCCGCGCGCCGAGAACACAACACGATGGTTATTATGACCGCGTCTTCTGTAAGGCGGAGGTATTACCCCAGTCGGAGATTTCTTCCTAACTATTCCTAACTTTGACTTTACCAACGAGGATTATTTAAAGTGGTTTACATCCGATGGTGTCCTTTAAACCAATTATAGGCCCCTACCAAGTTCAAGAAAGTACAGTAGTAAGATAGGCCAGCACTTAAGTCATCAAAGTAAATCATTCTTCTAACGGAAACTTTGCATAGCATTTAGTTTGTAGACATCTATTACGCTATTAAAACGATATCTCTTTTGGTTCAGCAACGAAGTAATCAAGTGAAATGAGCTTATAAGATGAAATTTGGCTGTCGTCCAAAGTTCCGCGGCTCTGCGCCGCGCACTCATGTTTTTATTTAAACCCTCTAGCTGGTTGTTCGTTTAGAATTTAAACTCGATTTTAAAAGCTAAATATTGTGCTGGGAAAATATTTTCAACAATACATCAAAAGATTTTGAAATAAGTATACCACGAGGTTTTACGCAGACATTAAAGTAAAAAATTTCCATTTTATCCATTTTACTTTTTATAGCTTTATGGCTTTTTCCAGAATGTTGAATTCTTCAAACTTTTTTTTTTAACACGTTCATTGCCAAACACGCGACGTCGCGTGTTCCCAGTGCTCTTTGAATTGGCCCTTCACGCGTCGTCGCGTGAAGTGTCCGACTAGTGGTGTATGGAGAGTTAAATATGAGCCAGAACGTTAAATCAAATGTGCTTTTCATGGGCCTCTAGGGAAAGGACTAAGCTATCGAAAAGTGGGCGTGGCCATTAGAATCATGCGATTATTTTAGTGTGACGTTATTGGTTAGTTGGCTCGGTGAATCCGCGCGGTTCGGACGACATTCTTTTTGTTTATAGTTACCTAATTCAAATAAAAATTATTGATACTAAAAATAGTTTCATTTTTTATTACATTTTGATCTCTTTGCACAAAAATGCTAAGCAAACCTTGACGCGACGTAGGGTGATGGGGCCCCTAAGGATATATTTATATAGTGTATACACTGCACATGGCCCATCACGCGACGTCGCGTGATATATAACTATATTATATAAAATATCACACATATATGTAGAAAGCATAAACACACCCACAAGTAGTATTTACTGTACATAAGAGTTCAATAATTAAAAAAAAAGACATGGGCCACCAGCAGAAAACTCCAATTTTAGCTTTGGCAATGAAAGTGTTAAAAATAGCAACATACATTATTTTTTCGAAAACGTTTATAGGTCTTGGTCTAGGTAGTTTAGTAGACCAGAGTATTCCTTGTAGAAGACGATTGGTTCAATTCCTGTCCGTGGATTTTGACTTTTTCCAATTTCAATGTATACCTATATTATGTAAAGTTAGTACACTCAATGTTTCAAAATTTCATTAAAATAAGATAGAAATTAACTTGTTTTTTTGGGAAACAAATTTAATAAACCATTCAAAAAATTCTATGAAATTAAGGTCTCCAATATCAGTTAGGTACCGAGAAAAAGTGTTAATAAATAAATGTAATATAGCTTTTAACCCAAAACATCTTCAAAGGACTATACCTCTCATTGTGAAACGAGGATTAAAAAAGGTACCTACATTATATAATCCCAAAAGGCTAACATCTTCACTCTTATTAACTTTAGATTGCAATAAACTAAAGTGCGCTATACGTTTATAGCTGAATTACGTTACGTAGTATCAAGCAACATTCTTGGACAAAACACCTAATACAAGCTAAACTCAACCTTAACTAATGAGCAATAAGAGCGATGGCAGTCGTAAAAAATTGGTAAGTCCGTGTTTATGGAATGGTTTAGTAGGGAAATATCCCTTTTTTATGAGCTAAGAATGGCAAAGCTTATGTATGCTTATATTAATATTGTTTATTCAGTCGTAAGCTAGGCTTCATCTCTGTTACGGGCGCAGTTATGCTGTATGTTCGCAACAAATCGCAGGAATATGAATTTTGAATTTTCTAGACTTTTTTATACCAGTTTGGTGGCAGACAAGCAAATGGCTCGACTTATAGGAAGTGGCTACCTTGGCGTGTGGCCCTGTGCGATATATCACGATGATGATGGTAATGATGGTGACTCTTATGTTGTAGTCGCTTCGGAAAACCACAGGTCATTCCACCACCCCTCACTGTTTCTACTTGCAACATGTGAAGATAATCACTCAATTGCCCAGTCTGTGGCAAGGCATTCTGTCAAACAATTCTTTTGAACACGCACCAACATTTTATAAGCGGTGGAACACGCACAGAGCAGCAAAATCTCTCCTAAGGCTTGAGAGACACAGACTACCTGCATCCACACTGCCTGTACCTTTGTTGAAATTGCCGGTAATCTACTTGAATGATTTTAAAAATCTTTTTTTTATACTTTTTAGGTGGCAGACAAGCACACGGCCCACCTGATGGGAAGCGGTCACCGTGGTCTATGAACGTGTGCAACACTAAGGGTGTCACACACGCGCTGCCTGCCCTGAAGGGAAGGGGGGAGGGCTGGGAAGGGGTGGGGAGGCTAGGAAGGGGTGGGAGGAGGAGGGGTACAGTGAGCTCTGGAATATCAAGGACTAATATTATTATTTCAAGAGAAAAAACTAAAAAGAAAGTTAATATTTTAGTAGATGCTGGTAATACGATTGCTTTTACAAAAATGACGACTTCAAATTGTTCCATCATAGAAATACTAAGAGTTGTTGAGCTGATAAATATTACCATTAGAAAGGTTTTAATGAATAAGTTTCTAAGAGATTTCATACCTTCAATAGTTTTTTAATCTAATTAGTTAACTTTATCTTAAGTTTTTCGGCTTGCTACTTCAAAATCGTTTTTAATATTCATGAAATCATTTTATGAAGTAGCCATCCAAGCGATCATTCGTATTATATAGTTGAAAAATAAGGTTAGTATTCTTTAGGGTTGGTAGCTGAATGGATAAGGACGCGGCCTCTTAAAATTATAAATAAAAAAGATGTTAAGTCTTTTTTATTTATAAATTTTTAGTCTTGAGGGTTGGTAGCTGAATGGATAAGGACGCGGCCTCTTCTTAGAGGTATCGAGTTCGAATCCGGCCGACCAGTACAAATGCGAATTTCACTTTGAGGAATTTAAATGTGCTAATCACATGATTTACCATCTGCTGACGGTGAAGAAAAAACATCGTGACAACCCGTATTTCCTAGAAGAAACTCTAAGGACATAATATCCGATCCACCAACCCGCATTAGGCCAGCATGTGTGGGTTAAGGTCTAAACCCTCTCAGCTCTCTCGTTAGAGGAGAGAAGACCCGTGCCGCGAGATTTTACCTTTAGTTTACCATCAGGCGAGGTGAAGTCACATTGACGTGACCTTTATAAAAAAAATTGCCTAGCGGTATTATTTAACCAAATGTATTTTCTATTCTTTATTATCATGAACGAGGCTTGTTTTAATGGATTCCTTTCATTTAATTAGAAGTCTGCTAGCGTTAAAAGTTAACTAAAATTAGCCTCGCATTCAAACGCACAGCGATTCCGTTTTACAACTACAGCCGCTGCTTATACTGTTGCCTCCATTTTATGGTTAAACTGTTATTCTGGCGTTTACCAGTTATGTTCAGGTGTCTTTTTAACTTAAGGCGCTGCGCAAACGTAGACACTTTTCTTACCGACATAGCACACCGCCACAGAAAACCGTAGTTGCTGTGTCCCGTATCGACAATCGGACACAGTTGCCGGTTCCCTGTCACCGACACGGCACACCACAAGAAACTGTAGCTGTAGTTGCTGTATCTGCTTGTTTTCCGTAGTCTCATGATGGACGCTTATGAATGTTGCTTGTGTCTTCAACTGATGACTTTTAGTTTCCAGTTACCGACACCGAACACTTTTTGATCGTCCTAAATATAGTGTTAAGTGGAAGCAACTGGGGCCTTACTCTGAAAATCGAACATGAACGTTTCGGATCGAACGAAAACGGACCATTTGTCAAACAACGACAGCGAAAACGTCAAATGTATTTTGGAAGTAGGAGGTGTATTGATAACGATCGACAACGTCAATATCAAACGATCGAAGACGGATCCGAAATCCGAAACGAAACACTTTCGGGGTAGCTAAATGGTCAAAACGTCAACGGATACGAATATTTTCGTTTTTCGGAGTAAGGCCCCTGGACTCACATCTGCGCAGGGAGATGAATGATTTCATACTTGTTCTATAGAATTCAAATATTCATCGGTAGCTTGTGTCTGACACAAGAAACAAAAGTGTCTACGTTTGCGCAGCGCCTTAATAGATAGTAAGTACGCAAATTTTATCGTAACGAATTTTGGAACGGTCTTTACACAAACGCACATACAGAATGCACATCGCATATGCATAAGCGGTTAGACGTGGTTCAAAATAAGTTCCCTAGTTAGCCGAAGTTCTGGTGGAGATCAAAATTTCAGGTAACCAGTGAAATTACGTTTTTGAAACGTGAGCTTTCCAGCTTACGACGATATTAAATATCAGAGCTCACTATACTCCTCCTCCCCCTTCCCTTCCTAGCCCTCCCCCCTTCCCTTCAGGGTAGGCAGCGCGTGTTACCCTTAGTAACCCTAAGCGCACGTCTATAGGCCACGGTGACCGCTTCCCATCAGGTGGGCCGTGTGCTTGTCTGCCACCTACGTACTATAAAAAAAATCGAAATTAATCAAACTAGGAGTGATTTTACAGATTTGATAAATACATTTTTTTTCATGGCCCATGGATACCCCCATGGCTGGTAAGCGGGTGGGGTTTTGTCGAACTTAAACCGACTAAAACCGCACGTTGTTTTGGGTCAACAAAGATGTGTAGGGAAGCCCATAAGGCATTTTCCTGTCACGCCGACTAAGAACTGCACCTAAACTTGAATAATATACAGAGAAAAATGATAAATCCAATAAAATATTTCACAAAAGGGAGACGTGTGCGGCGATTGAACCAAGTTTTTATTGACGAAAATGACATTGACACCCCTTCACATACAGCCAATTCGTTCAAATAGAAAATCGATTTGATCAACACTGACTATTGTGTTCGCGGATTCGATTTTAAACGTAAATATAATAAAAAAGGATGAAATGTGTGTACAGGTACAGTCAGTAATAAAAGTTGTTGAACATTAATAAATTTATATACGACTTACATTGATACCGATGTGGTTTTGTAATTATACAATCCAATCACGCCCTTTTCCCATTGGGGTAGACAGAGAGAGAACATCTTTCCTTCTTGTAAACACTATCTCAATTATTACACTAACCACAGACAACACAAACACTAACAGTCTAGTCTAGGACCTCACTACACTCTTATTGCAATACAAATGTGATATAGTTCAACTCGATAAGAAAGATAAATCTATTCACCCTATAAATAAATATAAAGAACCAAGCGGTTCGGCGCCTCTTTCCTTTGCCGCACCATCAAAACCTGGAATTCTTTACCAGCTCACGTGTTTCCTTCCTCATACAGTCCCGGGTCCTTTAAGCGGGGCGTGAAAAAGCATTTGATGAGGCCGTCAAGCTGAGAGCCACCATTTTGGCACTATCGGTGTTTGCAATGGTGACTCACATTCTAGAGACTTTGCCTCAGCTTACCATCAGGCGAGGTGAAGTCATGTTGACTTGACCGACATAAAAAAAAAATGTCCCTCCGTAAGTTACACCTCTCTCCGTAAGTTGAACTGTATCGCATTTGAATTACTTTAAGACAGTCATCGTTAAGGTTAAGACCCAGGTTGATTTTCAAATTTTATTACTTAATTGATTAAAAGGTTTCACAGCTAAGTAGATCTTTAAATTGGAATGTTAGCTATTTTGTCGTTGACTGTACGGTCAATATCAAAAGTAGATAACCAAACGTCAATTCTCAAAAGAAATATACTCAAACTATAAATAAAGAATCTTATCTCGAATACAAAAGTATTTTGTCTCAAAGCTCAGACCTGTCCTTTAATCCATTTGAAATTCTTTCAATATTACACCATCAGACGAAAATATACCATAGCTGCTAAACAATCGACTCGCTCATAAATATATTTACAAATATAAAACACATTAGAACCAAGAAGAAACCCTACTTATTCCACACAATGAAAGCTTTAAGACATTCTGGGAGTTCGTCGCCTCGCAATCCGATTAGTGTAAATATATATCTTCCACATTATATATATCTTCCAGATATTATATACTTATATCTCATGCTTTCACAACTCATAATGTCATATTAAAGATGCTCCTCGAATTGTAATGAGGGACTTGCTTTTGTTCGCTGCTCTGCTTGCAATGTAGATGGATTTAAATTGAACGCTTCGCATAGAATATAATGTGTCTTGATATATTTCAGTTAAGTGATTTTAGAAGCTGTGGTGATTAAGTATAATATACTATTTATTATAAAATTGTAAATTAAAATTGTGTCTGCAAATTGAGCAATTCTGAACATGTTTTTATTTGAGTGCAATGATCTCAGATAGTGATTAAAGCATCAGAGTTGGAAGAGGGGGGAGGGTGTCAGTCGGCAGTTACTTGCGTAGAACTCAAGTAAACCAAACTATCCAATCAACAAAACGCCTAAAACTGTATAATAAATTTAGGAAATGAACCACACCGGTTATATTCGTCTCAATCTCAGTTTGTTCTAGAGTGTTATAGAATATTGATTTGATTTACCAAATGTGGCTTGAGGTACTCTGACGACATCTCCTCCCTTAGAACCGAAGTATTCCAAATTTTGGACGCGCAGTAGAATGGACACTGGGTTCTAAAGTTTAATCTTTAGATGCCCTCAAGTTTAGAATCTGAATGATGATTTTATATCAACCTAGAAAATGTAGCGCGTGTTACAACATGTAGGTAACCTATTGTCATACTAAACCCATTTGTTGTACAATTTATAGTTTTCATTTACTACAAACAGACAAACTACTCCGCATTATATTACGAAACGCAGAGCAACGTCATGTTGAAATGAAATGAGGTGATAAAATATAAACTTTATATCTCTTTATATACTTTGTACAATGTTGGGTTTCGTTTACACGAGGTACATTGATACCGGGTGCGGGCCGGAACCTCCACGTGGTGCACCTGGGCAACGAAGGCGAGCAGCGCCTCCCACTCGCCACGGGAGACGCTGCTGCCTGCGGCCAATCCGGCCGGGGTGGGAGTGGCCCTCTAGAGGGCTGCTCCGAGGCTCTCCACGTGTCCCTCTGACTAGCAGATGGCACAGTGGGGAGCGAGCGGGGGGCGAGCTGATTGTCTGCGCGCCGACGGTTGGGTGACAGGACGGCCTCCTGTCACCCTACACCCCACCGCCAGTGAAGTGGCGCGATGCTCGCCCCACCCCTCCTTTCGGGGGGTCGAGGGGGCCATCTTACAACCGTAGATGGCCCGGGGTCAGCTGGGGTGCGAGGGATATGCCCATTGGGTAACCTTACACCCCGGTTACTAAGGCCCGAGACGGCGTGCGGTTTTTGTCGGTTCGATCCCGACATAACCACCCCCGATGGCCGACGGGGGTGGTATCCATGGGGATTTCCGCACGATAAAAAAAAAAAAAAGGTACATTGATACCATGAATTTGCATGATACGAAATCGAACTATTGTGAGTGTGTTTTAGAGTCATCTTCTTTTAATCAACCAAAAAACCGTTAAATAAGTTTCTGAATATTGTAATGATGAAATCCCAGTCCTTCACTTTGATGATGCTTTCTTCAGGATTTTACTTACCTATAATACCTCAGCAAGCCTATCACGACGCACTTAGCAATTCAGCAGAGGAAAAGAAATTAAGCTTTACACTGTTGTATAGCTTCATCTCTCTCTAATTTGCTCTATAAAGACTTGATCACAAGCAATATTTTAGATTTGTTAGGTGCGTCCATAGCTTAAGGTTTGCTTATTATTGCTCTTGATCAGTACTATGTCAGTTTTTCCTGAGGTGACCATCCTTCTGCCCTTCCACAACCCTGAGAGGAAAGCCTATTTTTTATTTCTTTGTTTCGTCAGGAGAAAGGTCTTTCAGCATACCGCGCGACGTAGGGACGCCGCGCTTTTATGTTTGGCTCTCACACACTGAAACCCCTGCGGTGTGCCATACTCAGCGCCTTGTCAGGGGGGCCTGTAACTATACAAGTATACGTCTATGGCGATTCCCCCCTAGCAGTGTCCTAGCGCGCACCATTGCAGGCTTAATAGTTGCACAGACCCGCAGGTAAGCTTAGCTTGGATCTCAAGGATCTTAATAAGGTTATGTACACCCTACTATACAGATTTTATAACCCATATTTATAAAAAGGAGCATTGAAGTCTCAATATCCAAAAAATTATGGCGTCAAATGGTAAATGTATTCAACCACAGCGGAGAGAATGCAAGAACGATGAATAATATACTTAGAAAGACGTTAGCAGAATGAATTCAAACATTTCTTAGTCATTAATCTTCTGTTGAACAAAGGAAATAAATGAATATATCCGTCTTCAGTTCCGAACAATTTCTTTGTTTTATTCTTTGGTTTTTTATGAATAACCTGTGTACTTAGGCTATGCTAGGTAAACAATTATAACAGTTGAAAAATGGTAATGTTCTTTTCTTGAATAATTCAGTTTTTATAGGCTTGAATACAGACAGTATCAAAAGTCGCTATCATCAAGTTACAATATTCAGAATTTTATAAAGGGTTTTGATTATTTTGAGTTTGATGAATTTAGATGTGAAGCGACTTTCATTGCCAACTGTACCAACAATTTTGAATTTCGAATTCATGTCCAAGGTTTATCAATTTTTTTTAATTCTAAAAATAGCAATCATAATAATATTGATGAATCAAAAGTTCTTATGAAATTGACATTGGTTGACTCCTTTGATAGATTTAACAGAATCTCGTAATTTCAAATTTGTTTTAGAGAATCAACCATACACTTACGTACACATACCTACAAAAATGTTAAAATTATTATATTTATATAATATCAAATGCTATACCAATTTCGAAATCGATAAAGAGTTTACAAAAATCTTATAAATACATTACATTTTTAGCGTTTGAGTAATTTAGAATGCCTACGTTGCTTTAATGGATTGAGAAAGACAGATGCATGTAACATTATTATAACTATAAATTATTTACATTAATTGAAAATTTGATGAATAATTTCAACAGCTGTTCTCTTCATTCACAAAAAAGTAATGTAAAAATATAATATTATTACAACACGTAATTTATTAAGACGTTTATGACAATGACGTTAAATATTCTCAATCATTATTTTTTCATATTTTCAAATGATTCCTCAAAGATATTTATATAACTTCTATTGATCACAATGCTACCACAACCTATAGAATATGGATAGTAAAATAATTACAATTTTTGTTTTAATATACTTATCACTTTTAAATCCAAACTCACTTTACAACAAATAACACTAATCATTAACCCTTCAATCGCTACAATTAAAGTTTATTCATGTAAAGATAAGTGGAACAAGGCCCACGGAACTGCCCTTTCTGCCCTTCTTAAGAGCAACCAGAAAATATATTAACATAAATTAAATAAAACTAAGTAATTATCGGTGAGATGTATTTACCAACTATTACTACTACATTATTATTTTTATGGAAATTCACTAAGACATTATTCTACAACTTAATACCCGTATTATGTAAATATGGCAGCTAAATTGCTTTAAACAATTTTCATTATATATTTGGCAGATTTACAGCGCTTGTTTAAGCGCTAGTTTAAGCTTACAATATAATTCGTAAGTTTCTTTTTGAAATATAAAATTAACTATATAAAAATTTAAAAAAAATCTGCTTTAAATGTATTAATTATTTGACTTCAACCAATAATTACGATTATATAAAAAAAGTTAAATACTCATCAAATATTTTCCCATACATATTACTTACATTTTTAAGTAGTCAAAATATTAGAGCTTTCTTCCAAAATAATTTGCATACCTAATTATTATAACCTTAAAAGTACTTAAATCTAACACAAACATTTTCTACAGTTTATCTAATGTACTATTTACAAAATAAAAATAAAATATAAGAAAATCAAAGCCAATAAAGTATCACTTCAAATAATACTGTCACATGCATACATTATATATTTACAATTCGTTTATTTTAATACCATGTTAATAAAATAAAATTATTCGAAAAAAATTTCGAATTTCAAATTTTCTCGTCAACATTTTTCATCAATTAGTCAAAATATCATATTGAATTACAACTCATTCAGCAAACTAATTGAAAGCATTCCGTCCGTAAAATATTACAAGAGACATCATAAAAGATAGTCCTTTATGAAATTCAATATACAAAAATTATATTCGGCGTCTAAGGCTATGTTCACACTATGATAAATGCCAGCGATTTATAACTCTTGATATATTATAACGTATAATAATATTATATCACATTGTATATAGTCTCACGTATTGCGATTTAGTTGGTAATTTCGTAATGGTGCTATTACTGTTTGAAATGTGTAATAATGTATGCCGACTGCTGATATATTCTCATAATACGTGTAATATATAGTATTAATGTATGTAATATATTATGATATAGTATGTTATTACACCGACATTGCACTGATATATTAAATACTAAAGTGAGGATGTTTGTTACTCTGAAGTATAATAATTATATTATTTACCTTTTAATTTTATAACTTTCCTCAGATATACTTACAAATTTACTGATTTAAATATTAGTATTATTAATATTAATCATAATTATACACTCCCAACGTGAAACCACTTCTAATACAAGTAATTTGGTATAGGCGGGTTAACGTGATTGCTAGTAATTTAAGCTACTATTAGTCTTGTTTTTATAGAAAAATAGATTTTGGTTATGTCTCGTATTTTTTTTCGTACCCTGCAATACATCAACTACCCAGAGCAGTATTGCTGCATAAAATGGTTAGCGCTTATAGCTTACGTATTAAAGTATTTAATAGTTAGCGAATGCCATGCAATCAAAGTCGGTTTGCTACCGACTTTTTTGCTACAACGGTACTTATAGTCTTTTAATTATAATTATTGCATTTTTCCATCATGGTGTTATAATAACTGAATATAATATTAAAAAATATAATACATAACTATAGTTGAGTCAATTTAATAGGCCACATTTGACGTTTGTCAGTTTTATATTCATAATGAGGTGACCTGTTAAAAAAGGTCGATTAAAACGAATGAATCGATACGGACTTGAAAGATAATGTGAATTTTTAAAATCCTCAGGTGAATCCCTATCTCATTATTATTTTTTCTTTCGTAAATTAAAGGAGCAAATTAAGACAAGGACATGATCTATACTTATAATAAAACTGTAGAGAGGTCAATTCTGTTCATTGAATATATTTACAAAATAACTATTGGGGGATGATTGGTGATCGATACTAATGCAAAAAAATGCAATCAGTAATTTTTTTGTCACAACGTGGTTATTAATTTTATGATGATATTTCTTCACAAGTAATCATTGCATTCGATTCTACTTATCAGCTTTCGATTTTTAAAGTAACATGCCTAATGTTTAAAAAGAAAAAGGATTAACTGACACAATATTGTAATGACAAGGTAATGACGTTCAGTTCTATAAATCAGAAATTGTTTATTATGTTTAGAATGGTTTATTGGTGAAAGCAAAACGTAAAATTACTTGTATCTGTCATTATTACAATAAATATGTAATAGTAATTGAAAAAAGTTAAGCAATTGTGCAGTTCTAACAAAACGAAAAATATATAATTTGATGCCCACCGCGGCGCGCCGCGTAAAAGGTTGCGATGTTGAATTTTGATGAATTGTCAAATGTGGCCTATTAAATTGACTCCACTATAATAGGTTTTTAAAAGAGTATTATAATATATAAGTAATATCAATAAATTCATCCAAAGTTCATAAATTGAGTCCATATTTTCTGTCCTATTGCAATTAATGACACGGTTTCAAAAACTGTTATCAAAAAGACAGTTAAAATCGCTGACGTAAGCTTTTATGTGGTGCATGATGCAGTGTTTCTGAGTATAATAAATCATCCGGGGTTTATCATAGTGCAAACTATCTTGGGTGATATTGTACCATGCCATCTTTACAGTAGGTTAAACATTCTGTGAGATATTAGAGCTTAGCAGAGTCAATATTGATTGATATTAAGTATAGAGAGTTTTCGATGGCATTATTTTGAAATAGCAAAAACGATATAGTTATCATAATCGTCTTTGGAAATAGTGAAGGATATTCAATTACACGTTTCTGTATATACAATTGTAGGAATAACACAACGATTCTAAAAGTTTTAGGCATAAAATACATTATTAATAAATGAAGTAGCAAATTATTTACAACACAATGATTTTCAATTCTTATACAATTTATTTTCAGTGTACCTAATGATGTTCATAGATTTAATTATATCTATATATTATTAAAAACCTAATAGATGTCAGATGAATTTTAATCTACTACACATAGGTATCTGTTTACTTTGAAGATAATTTTACAGTCACTGCTCTTTAAAAGAAATTAGAATAGGATTATAAGCAAATGACTCCAATAAAACCTCGAAAATCAAAAATCTTTGTATCTTGCGAATAGAAAAAAAAAAGATCTTTTATTTCTAATCTATTACAGAGAATTTCAAAAGATTGATGTAAAGTAATCAAAACTTCAACCTGTTGAGAAATGTGAATTACATTTCATAGATAGCACTTAATAATTCACTTATTGTTCTCACAATTTATATCAAAGCTCAAATTCAATGAAAGTTCGTTGAATTATATTTTGATAATTAAATCGTCTTGAATGTTCATTTGTTTAAGGCGTAATATATCTTGATCTTTTGAAACTAAAACGTTATTAATCTATAGTCATTTATAACGCCCATGAAATTTAGGACCTTCTAAAAGTGTTGTTATGAAACATATATATTGAATGCGAAAAATATATATCTATTTGTAATTATATTCTAGGTTTCCTAAAGATGCCTTCGCCGTATAAAACATTGTGTAAATATTGGAACGCGAATATATTTTGAAATCAAGTATCAGTTTGCGTCTCTATTGTACCCATGTGTCTTGTTAACGATGTTTCTTGTAGTTCATCTTCACTTCTACTTGAATCAGTATCACCTGTAAAAATTAAATCTTTCAATTTATGCTTCCTTCTTATTAAAAAAGTGAATGAAAAAAAACTGAGTCCTTAATAACAGATATTTTTAAAGGAGCCTCTAGCGATTTATGAATGTGAAATATATGCGTACACTTCCAAGTATTAACGAAATAATTTGTGATTTTTTAGGTCTTTTAATATCAAATAACATTTTTTTTTAAGTCAAACCATCTACTCGGTTTAGAGGGATATTAACACAGAACAAAGAAAAATCCTTAGATATTAAGATAGGTACTTATAAATAAATTTGAAAAAATGTATGCATGAATGAAAATACCTCTTAACTTTATAAAAAAGGAAATAATAATATTCTTACCATGAGGCCTAGTATCTAAAGCTAGAACTGCTAACGGTGCATCTTCTAGCACGCCTGACCACCGCGCTGCCAGCACTCTGGATCCCCGATGTCCTCTCACTACGACGGTAGGCATCACATTGGATGTCATAGTTGAACCGCCATACATTGAGACACCGACGTTCCTTCGTAGTATCGTACTAACGGATGATAGAAATTTATAATTGAAAAGTTTTGCACTCGGGAATGATCTTTACCTAACATCTTAAATCCATATCTATACAAACTAATATTCTCCCAAAATACAGTCACAAGCCTAATTTAGGTACCAACATTAATTATCTTACGAACAATGTAATCCTCATATTGATAGGGAGATAGATAAATTATTCTTAATCGTAGGTACTTACACAAAATATTACATCATGAAATAATCTAAGTCTAAATATATAGTAAGTATTAAAAATGTATTCCCAACTGACCAACCAGGTGGACAACTCAGGTGGTCGGTTGGGAACGGGGGGTTGTCACTTACTTACTAATAGGTATTTGACAATATTCAACAATATTGTGGAATATTGTTCACATTGATGTCAGTTAAACTGTTTGCCATTTACTAATCAATGTATTATTTATGTTTAAAATATAAAAATAACTCTTTTATTATCATTAACTAACTTAGTAGCGAGACACAAAAAAATAACAAACCTACCTCTGTTCAGGATCTCTCGGCCGACTCTTCTTCTTGCACATGACTATCATTGCTACGCACAGCGTAGTTAAAATAGTCAGTAGCACTAAAGATAACACGGCACCTACTAACAGTGCCACACTGTTGTCAGTAACAGATGGTTGCTGTGGAGTTGCTGGGGTCATGGTTTGAAGGGAACCTACAAAAATAATGATTAAGAAATGAAAAATAGTGACTGATAAAAAGTAGTTATTTGTAATTTTTTTAAATCTGCAATACATCAAACACAGAAATAACAACAGGCATAGAAGTGTACATACGGAAAAGAGCAAAGCGCCCTTGCATCCGAACCGAATATATTTCAATTTTAAATAGGTATAATTTAAATAACCATTTACGGGTGAAATTTACGAGCATCTAGGATGGGTCCAGGTAGCTCAGTTGGTCAGAGCATTCCCCCTGTAAGGGACTGGTCACGGGTTCAAGTCCCGTCCTGGATGATTATTTTTTCCGTTCAGAAAATCATTTACGGGTGATTCAGTTCCCATATAGGTTACCACGAATTCCGAGATTTGTGTCCGTGTGTGATAATATATCTATGTGTGCAAAAAAGTGGTGACATCGTATCAGGTAGAAAACGCTAGCAATAACACTTCTATTCTCTTATTAGTAGTAGAACAAGCTCAATAATAATAAAACTAACATACCTGGTCTATCTAAATCATCTGCAGTTCTTATCGAAACGCTGTGCAATGCTGCAGGTCTTGGAGATCTTCCCCTTGGTGTCTCAGCGTACACCAGCAATGTATACCGTCCAGGGGACAGAGCATCCAATGCGAACTGAGGTTTATCATTCCTGACTCGGTAGACAGCCTCGGTTAATCCAAACGCAGAAATACCCTAGGATACAAAACATATTTTTGAGATTTAGAGATAAATTCAAATTTTAATTGATTTATTTATGTAATATGGATTTAACAATATAGATGGAGTGGATAATATATAACTTTTCACCATAATTTTATTATTCATCTGAACATACTCGCTCAGCATGCAAAATTTAAAAAAAATACAAAATATATTAAAATAATACCTCAAGAGCTAAAGAATAAAATTTAAAGGACATAATATTCACAAAACAGTTTTGAAAATCGTCAATTGAAACAGTTTTGAAATTTGTCCTCAATGGACTCCTAAACCACTTAACCGATTATAATAAAATTCGCACACCATGTGCAGTTCGATCCAACTTGAGAGATAGGATAGTTTTTGAAACGGATTTCGACATCCACGCGGGCGGAGTCGCGGGCAACAGCTAGTATATTTATATGAGAGATTCAAAATGGTTGGTGAAAGCAAACAACATTTAGAGGCTTTTAGAAAAAATAGGAAAACATTTTTGCGCACATAATTTACATACAAACGATAATAAAAACACATGCAAAGTTAGCATAAAAATCTGGGAGCCAATAAAATAACAGAAACCGCGTCCAAATTAACTAAACCCACCATACAAATCTATTGAATGCTACTGTTGTTTTCAAAGGTTTTTTCAACGTTTTTTAAGCCATTCTATACAATTCATAGTCGGGAACTAGGAATGAAAAATAACAAAATAAATCTTGTTTTGAAATAAATGGGCACTTTTCAAATAATACGAGCTAACGATTCAACGAAAAACCATTCGGAAAACCTATAATACTGTGCAACTTATTAACGAAATGCTTTAGCGTATCAAAGTAAAAAACGCTAGAGATTAACGAATAAATAAAAATAAATCTCAGTTTATTTATTTCATCTCTCGTTATTTACCTTTGGCTCAGTATTATCTTAAGTTTTAAACGCATTGATGTAATTTTAAATTTCATGCTGCAATAAATTAAATTTTTTTTTAAACATTTTTTTACTATTTTTTATTAAATATTATTCTGAGACCTTATCAGTTTATATCATAAGTGGTAGGCACTTGGGTTGACATGTCTGTCAAGATAAAAACCCCGAAAAACACAAGATTAAGGAACTAGGCACTTATATCAGAATAATTAATAAATTGGAAAGTGCCAACTCTTTCGAATGAACGAGTTCCACGTAAACCAGTTGACGAATAAGTGATTTTCAGTATCAATCGTAAGTTATAACAATACATATAACAATACGTAACATCACGGGACAACATTTCATATAAACAACACAGGTTAATGATACACAGAACAATATTAATGACATTGATAGAGATAATAGGTACAACGAACAGAAAAATATTGTATTGTCTTTTGAAATACGATGACACCACGGGCGTAAATCTATAGCATTTACATGGGGCGAGGGTCCAGCTTTGCACAAAGGAAAACTAGTTTTTCGTAATAATTCGTCGTCATCTATAATTATTATTATTCTGGTTGTTATTAAATGCTGTCATTCAGAATACACAGAAATCAATATAGATCCAAACATGTTAATCCCCTCTTATATTTAACAGGATTGGTGTATAGAGGCCTACTAATTATTCTTGAGGTCCAAGCCAACCTCACCTGCAGTGCACTTGCCTGTTATGGTTGAGAGGTTAGACGCCATTTTTTTATCAGGAATGCTAAAACCTGAGTTGAAATTGAAACCTGTAAATGGACCTCGGGCTCTAAAGTGCAAATAGCTATGAAGACAATAAAATACGCCGGTAGATGATACCAAAGAATAGTCTTTGATGATACTGAAGATATTACCGAAAGTTATGGACAATGAGATGTTGGGATGCATGTCACAGTTAGCACGGCGTCAGCCACGCTCACCTGGTCGTTCATAGTGGAGATCTCATTGTTGTCGCTCGATTCCGTTCGGTGTCGTACCTCGAGGACTTCCAGCAGGAACCGCTGCGGTAAGCCTCCATCATGGCCTGGCTCGCAGTGGAGAAGCTCGTTTTCTATCTCGCAGTTATTTGGTGGTTCAGGGAGCGCTGGTAAAGTATGTTTTTGGGAAGTTATTACTATTGTTAGTTATATTTGGATGCGATTTTAAACAATAATAACATTATTAATCTCGTCTTTTGCGTTACTACAAACTTGTTACACAAAATGTAATGAACACAAAAGTAGATAATATTATTAGAACCTTGATATTTTCGATTTGAAGTTTTTAAATTATACATTTCTGTGTGCAGTTTTGTTTTACATTACTTTTCTCAAACCACTGAGGGTTTGTCTGGTATGCCGTATATAAATAAAATTTGTTTAAAGTAAACATTGGAATAAATGAAAATAATAATAAAAAAATGGAATAATAATTATAATTTTTCTAAATGAAAACATCAAAAACTACCAGCAGGCATAATCCTGAAGAGACAAGGCTCCCGTTGATTGCCGACGTCATTGCTTGCCCAACACGCCAACCATCCAAGATCTTCATCAGTCTCAATTGGTAGACCGTGGATCACTGTACTTATGGAACCTGTGACAGTCACATTCGCAGCAGGAATCTAAATAAAAGAAAATAATTTAGAAATAATTGATTGTCTCTCAGTTGAATTTTCTTCATATAGCACGAACGTTTGTAATACTGTAAACATATATCCAAGTAGGGTCAATTCTGCTTATAAAAGCATGCTAAAATCACCAAAACAAGAGAATGGAATCATGGAATTGAACTGAAGCGTATTATGATTTTTCTCGTGAGACTAATGGATAAACACGAAAGATCAAATTGGTTTACTCGTATTGCATTGCAAAATAGCAGTGCTCAAACATCCTCTATAGAGTATACTTTGAAATAAAGTGGCAGCCGACAAGGTGCTAAATAAAATTATTGTCCAGTTATTTGTGAACAGTAAACAATGACTTGAACCATGAATAATCACTTACAGGCAGAACATCTTTCGTGCCGTTGTATGTCCAGTAGAACCTCAGTGGCCCAGCATCACGACTCACTGGTGCTGTCACAGAACACCTCGCTCTGACTTCTCCTCCAGGCGTCCCTGCTAATTGCTGGATGACGTTGCCAGTTGCACACTCTGGTCGGGCTGTCGAAAAATGGAATTTAAAAATCGATTTAAAACCATATCGATGTCTATGATATGGATGAAATTTCAATCAGATATTCATTGTGTTTATGTACTTTATTAACTTTCAGTATTCACAATATCAAACTGGAAAGTTTTATGCACTTTGCGTCTTAAAGGGCTTGTGACTTTTTTCAATCATTTTGATTCGTTACAGCTCCTTTCTTTTCTGAATTTTCAGAAGGCTTCAGCAGCTCTTTTATTGCCAACAAAGATCCTAATTTTCATCACGTATTCAGCGATAAACTTATTGATATCCTGCACCTGTGTTTAGACTTTATTACTTTCATGTGGAAATCCCTGCAGATACCACGTCGACCATCAGGCATGGTTTTGTCAGACTTGAACCGATTAAAACCGGACCCCATCTTGGTTCGGAGCTGAGCCTATGCCTTCAATCAAACTTATGCCATCACGCTCGCAAGCAATTATGAGAACAAATCCTTGCGATTACGAACCGTTCAGCCTAGTTTAGAATAATATGATTGATATAACTTACAAAGAACGTTCAGGGTGAGGGGTTCACTCAATGCACTGCCTTCAGAGTTCCTCGCCCGACATCTGTATACTGTGGAATGATGCCGCCTTAGTCCTCGTATTACTAGCTTGTTCCCTTCGAGAGATACCCCACCAATAGGGTCGTCTCTGATCAAGTGAACCTAGGGCAAACAATAAAGTAGTTTGATAGTGATTGGAGGAAAATTAAATAGGAGCACTTATAGTACTACAAACTGGAAATTAAAAAAAAAGTACCTGACCAAGTCTGGGCACCTACTTAGTACTTATAACCATGAAATAGAAAACAACGATTAAGTTCCATAAATTTTTATTAAAAAAAATTGCATCATAACTAGTTCATAATAGAGTCCAAATTTTAAAACACTAAGGCAGATTGATAATATTGAAGTCTAAATAATGATCGATCTGATCTGTTTGTCTGCTCGTTCGCGATGGACACAAAAACTGCTGATTGCATTTTGATACAATTTGATGTTTTTTTTCAAGTCTTTATTATACAATTTGATGTTTTTTTTCAAGTCTTTATTCAGACTCAAAATCTGCCTTAGGTTTTATTGTAGGTAATTGATTAAGTAGAACCGGAGTTATGACCAAAAAACGATTACCGACCTCCGCATGGGCGTAGCCGCCGGCATCAACGAATATATTAATAAAAATCATTTATGCTATAAAAATAATGTCTAAAGCAAAAACTAATTATGACAGAATTATTATGAAGTTATTATTTTGCAGTAACAAATAGAATTTTCATGAAGAAACAATTAAATACTCATTATTGGATCACGCTAACTAATACTTAGGTGAACATGCTAACTTAATATTTATGTTAAGCTCCCTTTGTTCGTATAATTTTGCATCTTTGATTTATTTTTTATCTTATTTGCATCATGCAAACAAACTTGGCATAAAGTTTGAACAAAACTGAATATCTGTCAAAATGACAAACTGCAACGGTAGATAATGGTAGATAAAAATTCTCTTATTTTAATTTATTCATCAACTGGTTCATTCGAGCGAGTTGATACCTTTTTTTTTGAGTTAGGTCAACAGGACTTTACCTCGCCTGATGGTAAGCTAAAGGTAAAAACTCAGGACCGGGGATCACCACTACATACACAGATAGTGCTGTAGTGGCGGTCCTCAGCTTGACAGCCTTATCAAATGCTTTTTCACGCCCCGCTTAAAGTACACAGGACTGTTATAGGAGGAAGGAAACACATGCACTGGTAAAGAGTTCAAAGTCTTTATGGTGCGGAAAAAACAAGAGGCACCTTCGAGTAGAATGTTTTTTTTTCATCGTCAACTCAATTAATCGTAAAGATTACATATTAGGTTTGGTAATATAAAGGTGTACGTTAATTAAGTAAAGTAGTACGAACCTCAGTTCCCTTATAAAAAGTGAAATTAACAGCATGCGGTGATGCATCGGCTGAACATAGCAGTGTGGCGTCCTCGTCTTCTCGGAGTAGACGAGGCTCTTTGGGTTCCACTAAAGATATTTGGGTCACTGGAGGATCTGGAACAAAAAGTGTTTTTGTTATTAGTGAAGATTATGACAACTAATAATTTTCATTTCAGTTTTCAAACGAAGCTTCTAGAATTCCCTCTAATACCTTATTTATACCTCTTGAGGCCCACCTGATGGGAAGCGGTCACCGTGGCCTATGAATTGACGTGTGCAACATCAGAGACGTCCAACTCGTGCTGCCGACCTTCGAGGGGGAGTGGGAATTGAGGAGTTTGAGCGGGGTTGGAGGGGAGGATTGGGGAAATGGAGGTTGCGTGCTCTGGCTACTACCTCCTACAAAACGATTCCCCTATCGCTAAGCTAGATTGCTTGTGTTAGAAGTGGGTTCACACCCCGGTTGGGTAGTGCCAGGATTCGAATCCAGGATCTCGGGATCGTTATCGGTTTTACCTATTTCAATGTGTCATATTTGCGAAAACGCTCGACAATATAAATAAACAAATATTATTTGACTTTCTACACAGCGCTCTCTAGACCCAAAGTAAATATAGTTTAACAAGCTTGTGTTATGGGTTCTAGAATGCGGATAAACATACTTATATACTTTTTGTAAATACATACATATTATACATAGAAACACTCAGACCCAATGCAAATAGCCATATTCGTGCATAGAAATGTTTGCACTGAGCGGGAATCGAACAACAACTCTACACAACAGAGGCTATCTATATAGATATTGAGAATCGCCAGCTAAGGAGATGATTGTCAACACAGGATAAAATTGTAAGATTATTGGCTTATGAAAGTAGACGTGTGCTTAGGATCTTTCCGGGACTGTTCCATGTGGGCAGAGTATTAAAGAAAGTTTGAGCGTCCGTCATAGTTTGATTGATCGAAGTTGTCGTCAAGTTCTATAAATCTATAGACCTGGGGCCTTACTCTGAAAATCGAACATGAACGTTTCGGATCGAACGAAAACGGACCATTTGTCAAACAACGACAGCGAAAACGTCAAATGTATTTTAGGAATAGGAGGTGTACAGTGCCCGTAGCCAAGTGGCAAAAGTATTCTATTCGATCGAATCGTATCGTTTCGAATAGTTTAGGTCGACCAATCACACTCCAGCTCGTGATTTCGCCGCGGCGCGCGCAACGTACGCCGGCGACGAGCTTGGATGTGATTGGTCGACCTAACCGTTTCTATTCGATTGCGATTTACGCTAAGGAATAAAATGACGTTTGTCTACGGGCCCTGATAACGATTGACAACCTCAATGTCAAACGATCGAAGACGGATCCGAAATCCGAAACTAAACACTTTCGGGGTAGCTAAATGGTCAAAACGTCAACGGATACGAATATTTTCGTTTTTCGGAGTGAGGCCCCTGAACAAAAGGGTGCATGATTCAAATAGTTTCAAACTCCTTACTTCCGAATAATTACATTAGGGACAACAGAATTTGATTACTGTTGAAATTTAATGATTTTCTTGAATAATTTGAAAGTAATTTTAGCACTCAGCTTTCGAGAACCTTGAGATGTACCTAAATGAAAAATAATGGTAGGTATTTCTTATCAATTCTAGTAATGGAATCTTATCCATAAACTGCTAATCTATCTCCATAGATATCTTGGGCAATGTGAAGAAAATGATTCCGTCAAGCCCTTTCCTTCACCGAGCGGCTCTCATACTCATGAACCACTTTAGCAGTACGTTCATTATGCGTACCTACTGTTTTTTTTAAACAACTTAGCTGGCAGATAAACCAACGGCTCACCTGATGAGGAGCGGTCACCGTGGCCTATGGACGTGTGCAGCACCAGGGGCGTCACACTCGCACTGCCGACTCTGGAGGAGGGGTTGGGGGGAAATGTTCCGTGCCGACAACGCAGGAGACTGGTCAGAAATTGACGGCCGGTTTGGCAAAACGAATAATGATCTTTAAAACAAAACATTCTTCACGAAGATTCCAGAATAAACAATCGGCTCGACAAAAAGCACGTAACATGCAGAACGCTTGATAGAATGCTCGCTAAAATGCTCTTATTTATTTTTCTATAATTTAACATTCGTTAGAATGGCTATTACAAGTGAACACTCAAGTTTATCAGCTTAGGAGTAAAATACAGTTACGTCCTTTTCCCATCCAACTCGTACTCACCTCCAATCTCCCTCCCTAACCTAGTACTATCCTCATATACACCTTTCTTCTTCTACTTTCATTTATTCTCATACACGCCTGCTATTAAATAGGTCAAGCGTGACTATAAGTGAATATTTGTATTGGGACAGACAACGGGAAAATTGTTTATTCCAAGCACGGATGCTCTGACAAAGTCGGACCTACATAATTATAGTTTGGACATAGACTAGCTAATACGCATAGATGTGTTCATGGTTAAAAGTAAGTTAACACATTGCGAGCAATACTAGCCAGTCAGTCTTAAGATTGGTTAATATTCTTCAAGACCCCTCCGAGCCTAGGAAAGCACGTAAAACCGTCTATTCGGGTCGCCGAAAAATCACCAGTGTAGCAGTCATTACAGGTAGTTGGAGTCCTGAAAAGTCTGACAACTGGACTAATCAAAGAAATTCAAAGTTGTGAAGGTCAAAATGACAATCGTTTCATGAAAAATATCGAACTACAGCCGATTTGTAGTGAGACTAAAAAGCCTACAGTGGGAAAAGGCCCAAAGGACGACTGCCGTCTGACCCCCTAACCCCTAAATGCTCTCCTCTCAATCTCTTTAATCGACGTCAGCGAGTTTAGCCTTGTTGGTTAACCAGTAGCTCGTCTCAAAAACAAAAGAAAAAAACTTAAAAACGGAAATATCGAAGTAGGTACGGCCGCTTCATAGATAGACTGAAAAACCAAGCCAACCTGAGTTGGGAAAAAGATTATATACTATTGATGCATAAATATAGTAAAGAAATTGAATTTTCATTAAGTTGAGCTTGACGGCGTATAAATTAGCATTCATGCACATAATTACTGGAACTGTATGCAAACATGTTTTAGCTCTGCCACTAAATAATTTATTCTAATCATCATGATTATGAATCTGCTCATTAGTAATTTGAATTGCATGCATATATTTTATTGTATTAGTCGATACAATTTGAATTGAAATAGATAGATCATTTAACTTGCATCTACTAAGGCTAGTTCATAAATTTAAAATCGCACATCGGAGTATGGAGCGAGCTATGCTTAGAGTTTCTTCGAAGGACAAATTCGCGATGAGGTGATCCGAAAAAGAACTAAAGACATTGCTCGCAGAATTAGCAAGCTGAAGTGGCAATGGGCTGGCCACATCTGTCGATGGACCGATGGCCGTTGGAGCAAACGAGTCCTAGAAAGGACACCACGAGTCGGCAAATGAAACGTGGGACGCTCCCAGTCCGGCCACCTTTGGCCAGTGGCAGAGAAGCACACGGCTTACCTGATGGGAAGCGGTCACCGTAGCTGGTGGGGATGGGGGGGGGGGAGTTTGTGAGCTCTGGCTACCCTACTCACCGCCGGGAACACAACACGGTGGTTAGTATGGCCGCGGTGTTCTATAGGGCGGAAGTACTCGTTCTAGGTACCCCAGTCGCATTTTGCTCAGTTTGGACGGGAGATACCGTCGTGTCCTACTTTTACATTGACTGTCTACAGTCTCTCGTTACGAATACTTTAACAGTTACTTGTTTTTCATACTCTTTGATCCTCAAAACCTGGAGACCGAGCAAGAGAACAATTATTAGGTAGGTTATTTTGATTGTATTGTGTTGTTTAGCAACACGTGTAGCTGCATGCTACGTGTACAAAATAACATTTGAAAATAACGAATTTTATTTGGAATTTCTAGTCTGCGTCTAGAGTTGTCTGCAGTACCTATAAAGAGTTGGTTTTATTCTCCTTCACATGTTACTGAATTTAATTCTACCTTGAGAATTTTAAAATGCTTCGGATTTTTTTTTCAGTTCAAAGTAAAGGATTAAATCCCTTTTTAATTAAATGATGTTTGATCAAGTTGAACGAAAGAGAAAAATACATTACTGAAAATTTGACTGCGAAAATGTTATAGACCGACTTACTTCCTTTTTGTAGGTGGTTAAGTATGTAAAAAAATGCCAGAATGTAAAATATACTTTCTGAAAACTATAATATCAAAATAGGATCGGACAAACGTGAGATAATCACTTACAAACAACTCAGTCAGCTTTCAGTCTATAAAACAATTAAAAATTAAATTACAAAGTATTTTTCAAATTTTTCTTCTAATCGAATTGAAATCACTTGTTTTAAAAACTTGCTGAATCGGCACCTGGTATACAATAAAGTACATAACATAAAGTCATCCAAATTCTCAACAGTGATTTTTTTTTATTGTCATGACTAAACTTTTCCTTGATTTTCTGCCCCTTTGTCATGACATCGAATTGCCTTAAGCCTATAAAACCAACGCTCTCATATAACATCATTGCGAAACTTAAGCCGTCCGTCAGTAATCCCAGAAGTACACTCAACTGTTTATATCATAACAAAATTATTTAACATCCCCACATGAGTATAACTTTACTAACAACTTCAAAAAGTTAAATAAGCTGCGTGCGTGTTCATTTTCATGTTGGGACCAATGTTGGTGACAGATATCTGTTGAGCTTATTGTTTGGCTGTTTTTATATTCTCATACTGACTATTAGCATCAACAAGGTCTATCTATTTTATCAAAGATATACTGTCATGATTACTGCCAGCAACTTTGTTTACCATCTCATGTAAACTGTGTATTTTTTCTGACTTCATACGCTACTGAGAATTTCCAAACAGATAACTCAAGATGTTTTTGCCGACACCGAAATAAAACTCAGGACTTCAATCCACATCGGCATCATTTTCAAGATTCAAGAATACACATGTCATACATTATTTCAATAAAACGACGATAAATTGATAAAACCCTTTATACATTGAAGAATTTAAATAAATAATGATTATTATTATTATTTATTTTATTTTATTTTACTAAAATTGCTAATATATCAGCATGGCAAGACTGGACTGATCTATCCAAAACATATTATACATCGTCCCAATATAATCAGATTCATATCGGAAAACTTAAGTTTATCATTATCATACTAACCAAACTATTACATCATGTATCGAAGACTCAATTTGTCAAACAAAACAGTAAAACCAACATTGGCGCAACATGTTGATGTTGTACAAACATTTGGCTACATTACACTTGAGGCCGTACGTTTGACAATAAGTGATAATGTTTTAAGTTGACGAGATAAACTTGGCTCAGAAAGTTTAGGTTTTTGAAGTAATCTCTTTGCGCGTTCATGTTAACTTGATGTTAGGAGTTTCTACATACTGTACACTATTAGTGTTTAAATTTAATGTAGTGAGGAGTTTTCTTAAGAGCTTTGTTTGTATTTCAAATAGTCATGTAAGTTGCCTACTTTTTATGACCTACAGTGCCAAAACGTGGACACTGACAGTAAAACTGATCCACGAATTATAAGTCGCGCAGCGGGCTACGGAACAAGCTATGCTTGGAGTTATTTTGATGGATAAAATTCGAAATAAGGTCATCCAACAAAACATAGTCACCAACATAGCTCGAAGAATAAGCAAGCTGAAGTGGCAATGGAGTGGCAGATGGGCCACCTGATGGGAAGCGGTCACCGTGGCCTATTGACACATACCTACAACTCCAGGGGCATCACACGCTCGACTCTCTAGGGAGGGGAATTGAGGAAGGGAGTTGAGAGAATTTCTGTGCTAGTACCTAACGCAGGAGACCTTGGTCTCCCCGCTGACAACGCAGAATAAAATTCCTCCAGAGAACTCTGTTGAGAGTGTCTCAAGTTGAGATTATATCAATAAAAACTCCCACCAAATCGCGAGAGAATGCATTCGAAATAGATTTATTTCAATAGTTAAGTTATTGAAACAACAGAATCTGCTTCATGTAAATATAGTTTGAAATAACTTAATGACTACATTTATCCCTTATATAGGTTCCCATGGGAAGGTGAGAACAGAAATAGAATACCAGGATAGTATAAGATAATGCAAATAAATAATAGATTCAATCTAACGTTTGGTTTAAATAAATATCGTGTATTCTCGGAATCAATTATCTTGAGCTCACAATATTTTTTATTGAATAGGGACGCTTGTACAAATTGAAGATGTCAAGTCGTTATCGAGAATCGACAATAGGTACGTGAGTGACAAAAGATCTGGTTTTGTGAACTTTAATAGGTAGTTGCGACCGCTTACTATTGAGTGCGTTCTCAGACATAAAGTAATCCTAATTTGACCCCTCCAGATACTACCAGTTGCTTTCACGATTGTTCAGAAAATAATAATCACAAGAACCCAATTATTTGTTAGATTCCTTTCTAGGGCACACTATATTGGGTGCGGGCCGGGACCTCCACATGGTAGAACCGGGCAGCGGAGGCGAGCAGTGGCTCCCACTCGCCACGGGAGAGGCTGCTGCCTGCGGTAAATCCGGCTGGGGTGGGAGTGGCCCTCTAGAGGACTGCTTCCGACTAGCAGAGGGCACAGTGGGGCGCAGGCGGGGGGCGGGCTGATTCTCTGCGTGTGGACGGTTGGGTTACAGGATGGCCACCTGTCACTCTACACTCCATCGTCAGCTCCACACCGTTGGCTCCGGTGAGGTGAAGCCCGAGTGGGTTTTCGGACGTAAAAAAGGTAGTAGAACTGTGTGACATCAAGCCATCAATCTATTATAAAATCATCCGTACATTGAATTTTTTTTGTTGGATTTTTTTATGTCAGTCACGTCAATATGACTTCACCTCGCCTGATGGTAAGCGAAAGGTAAATTCTCAGGAAGGGGTATGTTAAATTATTAACGATTTTGAACCCAAAAAGATAAATGTTTTCTTATAAGCAAAAAATTATAAATTGTATTTTGATACCAATTTTTTTATTAGAAAGATGTTGGTCAAGCTTAAAAACTACCGAATTTTTGATTGCATTTGGTTGAGTAAACCCGCGATATGACCAAAATTCCGCTAGTAATAGTGTATAATTGCAAAAGACCCCTATAAAATTATACGCATCAAGCCATATCTTATAAAGAAAAGTAGACATACGTCATAATAAATCCGTATTGCGACACTTCGGTATCACGGCAGCGCACGAGACCGCCCTAGCCCGCGATAACGTTCAAAGTTAGCTACAAAGTTGTTGGCACACGACTCCGACAAACAACGGAACTCTGCTGCTACCATATCTAGTGTGTGGTGCTTGAACATAGAAATATATGGACGGAACGCATTGAAGACAACCGGTAATATAGAGTGTATTCGATTGCGTATACGTACAAGTTGGCACGCACACATAAACATGCTAGTCAAACGTCTTTCGGTGAAGTCAGTGTAAGAAGCGAAAAAAAATATTGCATGTCTTTTAGAGCAAAATTGTGTGAAAATTTATCCAGTAATTACATTTCACCATAATTCACTATGTTAAACAGATCCAGAACGTTTTAGAGAAAGGCCAGGTTCAGAGTACCCGCAACCGACATGCATGTATGAAAACAATTATGAAAGTTGAACGACCGAAAGGCGTATGCCAAGATCGTAGCAAGTGGAAAGATATTGTCTCTGCCTACCCCAATGGGAAAAAGGCGTGACTTGTACGCATGGTTATTATCCGCCATTTTTGTGACACAGTCTCGTCTTCAGCGCGTTCTCTCCGTAAGTTTTATACGTTCATGGTGTCGTGTGGTGTATATTTGATATATCGTACGGTTTGCCACTTGTTTTTGTTACTGGGTCAATTATTTTGCACGCCATTGTATCAGGTTTGTAACGGTGGTTATTGATAGCACTTTGATTGTAATATAGGCTTTTCATGGAATCAGGGCCTCGATTCTGCTAAAGGCAAACCACTGTTATACCACTGACACTCTAAAAATGCTATTTAATTGTAGACTTTACCGTTATACAGTTAAAGTCTAAAATCAAATAAAAAGAATTCATTTAACTTTTTCATTCGCTCTACAAAATAAATTGACTTTAGACTTTAACCTGATAACAATAAAGTCTACAATTAAATGGCATTTTTTAGAGTGTCAATGGTTTATCTTTAGCAGAATCGAGGCCCTGGTGTTTCGCAATATCGTTTTGTAACACTGAAATGCTATATGTTTCTAAATAAACATCTATAAATTTTAAGAAGCATCATACTTCGTAATTAGCAGATACTTAATACAATCATAACATAAAATAATTACAGCAGTAGATTTACAAGGGTTTGATCCATTGACCATAAACTATTTTCTTGTCGATAAATATATTACAACTCAAACCCAAAATGTTTATCGAAATAATTACCGTTCGAAATATCTTAATATATATAAATCTCGTGTCACAATGTTTGTCCTCAATGGACTCCTAAACCACTTAACCGATTATAATAAAATTCGCACACCATGTGCAGTTCGATCCAACTTGAGAGATAGGATAGTTTTTGAAACGGATTTCGACATCCACGCGGGCGGAGCCGCGGGCAACAGCTAGTATATAAATAAAATCAAATAAATGAGCAGTTTGACTGGGGTTGTAACTCCGCCCTACAGACTGAAGACTGCGTCCATAATAACCACTGTGATGTGTTGCCGATACGGTAAGTAGGGTAACCAGAGCTCACTGGAGGTATTCTGTACTGTGAGTGGGGAGACCAAAGTCTATGGCATTGTCAGCATAGAAACTGTCCTAACCCTCTTCTTCAGAAAGAACACAAACCTTCTTAGAAAAGACATAACCCTTCCTTCGCAGTCAGAAAAAAGAATAAAGTACGAAGTTACTAACTTGGGTCTGATCTCTGGATTTTTAGTATTTTAATTATTCATCAGTCGTAAAGCATTTTCTTACACATTACATCCAGCGTGACTGAGTCTTCTAGCGTGTGAGCCGGAAACCATGGATTGGAGACCCTGCAAGCGAGCTGTCTCCCACTATCTTCTCTCCTCACGTGCCATGTGAGGATACTTCTGGTTACTTCTCCATCCACTTCCACCTAAGAAAGAATAATAGTTTTCATATTTTTTTCTTCTTCTCTTCTTCATAAATTTAAACAATTGAGGCTCTCAAATTCAATTGAGGACTCAAGATCCAAGACAGGAGTTGAACCCGCGATGCGCGATTATAAGACAACTTTTGAATATCCCGAACGTATCTAGTTACTTCAAATGGTCAGAGTATGTCCCTTGTAAGGGCCTGGTCGCGGATTCAAATCCAATCGTGATTGTACCCGATGTTTTCAGATATAAATAAAATAAATAAATAATAAATAATTATAAATATTCAACGACATTCTACACATCGCTCCCTAGATCCAAAGTAAGCTTAGTTTAACTAGCTTTATGTTATGGGTTCTAGAATGCTGATAAACATAATTATATACTTTTTGTAAATACATACTTATTATACATAGAGATGTATATATCCAAAAATTGGATAAATGTAGAATTCAGCAATGTTAGCCCACAGAACTAAATTTTTAATATCTTAAGAACAAATAATGAATGAATGAGATGAGTTACAGATACAGACTACGTATGAAATTAATGAATGAACTAAATAATTTTTTTATAACCTTATCATGAAGAACATTTAAGTTACCTGAGTTAATGTGGAATCCACTAATTGCGAGTTGATAAACCACTCAATGTTGGGAGCCGGCTTCGATCCCCGAGTGGTGCAGACAAAGGACTTGTCAATACTGGCTCTCGTTGCTCCGCTGCCAGTTACCCGTACGAATTGGGGCTTTACTGTCACAAACAAGATTTATAATATCATTAATTATCATCTTGTCCCTTGTCTCAACTATCTGGAGTCGGTGATGTCATTTTCCTCCATATATTTCTATCAGATGTTATCTCCTCTGTCACTCCTTTCCTTGACATATCCTTTTTCATGCATATCAATCTCCTATTCTTGGGTCTACCTCTGCTCCTGAATTCCTCAACATTCATACTGTGAACTTTCGTAACAACTAGTATTATCTTTATAGCCGATTTTGAAAGCATCTATGTTAGATTTATTCCATTTATAATTTAAGAAATATTGTATTGATCTAGATCTTGAATGTGTAAATTTTTTTTTTTTTTTTTTTTATTTATTCATCTTTATTACTAACGGAACCAGCCAGGAGGTATACGTACTCCTGAAAGTTTCAAAATCACAGAAGGTATTGCATATTTATATTTATTAAATATTTGTCCAATCTATGCAGTACGTTATTAAATATTTATCATCAATTTACCGTTGTTTTCACCTCGGGTCTCGGATTCCACTACTTCTACTCCTCCGGGATTCAAACCCTCAACCTCTGACTTAGCAGACGAACGTACTACTACTAAGCCACATAGGACATAGGTGACGGTAGAACAATTAGAAAAGGAATCTAATGTATACTTATTTTTATATCGGTCACGTCAATATGACTTCACCTCACCTGATGGTAAGCTAAAGGTAAAAATACTTACAATATAATCTAATAGTAACATCCCTAAACTGCGGCTGTAGTAACGGCGGATCTACTCGGCATTGCAGTTTTGTGCCCGTCATCTCTCGAGAGAGGTTTGGAAGGTGCAGCTGGCAGACGGAGCCTTCCTTTGTGAATGCTAGTCGCTCCTCGCCCTTGTACCAGGAGACGTCTGGTGATGGTCTACCTGGTTAAGGAGATCAATCAAAGACATTAAACCATGCAGTAGCATTTCAATGTAATTTTAAAGCAAATTGTATGTTAACTATTCCTAATAATTTTTTGTTCGGACCCTAAGAGCTCTTGTTAACGACAACGGACAACGGCCCGATTTTTACAACGGGCGACGGGCCGACGCGCAGTGTTCAATAAGTTAGAGTGAATGTTTGTTAACGCGACGGGCTCATACCCGTTGCAACGCGACTCAACGGATGCGCGCACGTTGCCCCTCGGCGCGACGGCGGACTGTCCGATGCAGTGAACTACGTCATTTCATAGAAGTGTGTTGACGACGACGGGTGTGCGCACGTTTATATTTCTAGCTACCTACCCTGTGCTGCTCATTGTAAATATGGAGTTTACCATTGATATGGACTTATTAATTAGCCTTGTTCAAAATAGGCCTATGTTGTGGGACAAGACTATAGAAAATTATAAAAATAAATCCATCAGAGTATGGAATACTCCATAAGACTCTCTTTCTAATAAAATAGGATGCACCCACAGCTTTTTCCTTTTATTTTGTAGCTGCTGTTTTTTGTATAAATAGTAGGCTAGAATAAGCTTTTTCTTTGCACTCGACATAACGTACGTGCACTTCTTCGCCCTTCAAATATAGAACTGATATCGACAACAACGGACGCGTTCACGTTATATTTAGCGGATCGTGTACAAAGGTAACCGTTTCGCGTCGGCCCGTTACCCGTTGACAAAAACGTTCGTTAACAAGAGCGCTAAGCCGTAGAATATATCGGAAAAATTCAAGCATCAAGAATGGGTCCGGGAAGCTCAGTGGGTAAGAGCGATCCCCCTGTAAGGGACTGGTCACGGGTTCAAGTCCCGTTCTGGATGATCACTTTTTCCCATCGAAAAATTATGCAGTAAGTCGTGGAAGTTGTCTCTGAATTCTACGGCGAGACCACCAGCGTTATGACTTGTGGTCAAAGTCTACCAGGGCTCCTGGGGAGTTCCTTCTTAGGGTATATCTGGAATCCCTGGTAAGAATCACGAGAATGGAACAATATGTGGTTTTAGTCGATTCGATCCGACATAACTACATGCAAAAAGGCTGATAACTACTATAGCTCTGACGCCATCTCCAAATAACTCGAACACAAAACTGAACATCATTTGATTTGTTTAATTTATTTTGAATACGAATTTTAGATTTTGTTTGTGATTCTGTCCTCAAATGTAAAAATTTCAATGTTCTTTGTGACACGACAAGATTTGCATTCTTTTTTCTTCAAAATCCAGATATTGAAGAAATAAATTGGAGTAAATCTTATGTAAATGTTAACATTTCCTTGGTTGGGGCAAGTGTAAATAAATGTTTTTTTGGTACTATAAGTTACATTTTTAAGGGTGATCACCCTTTGTATATTGCTTTCATTTTTCTGTATGAATGTTTTGGCTGTACGCATTTATTTTAATAGAATTAAAATTGTGTTAAAACTCAATAACGCGCTGGGAGTAGTATGAGAGTTTTTTTCTTTCATCATCAATGTAGAATGCTTACATCAATCAGCATTGAGTATAATATTAATGATTATTTTGATCACACTAAATCACCCCACGTTTTTAATAATTATGTTTTTTTTTTAATTTTCTTTCTTTATTTTTTTTTTTATTGGTAATAGGCACGCGTTTGACCACGATCTCACCTGTTGGTAAATGATGATGTGGTCTACGGTGGAGCACGCTTGCCTAGAAGAAACCTATTCACTCTAGACTTGAAGACTCCCAGGTTGTAGCTTTCCGGAATACAGACTCAGGCAGGGCATTCCACTCTTTAGCAGTACGCACGATGAACGTACTGCCAAAATGTTTTGTGCGTATGAGTGGGATATCCACCATGTACCGGTGGCGCGTTGCCGTACGTCTGGTCGTTCGGTGATGAAAAGGGCTTGGAGGAATTAGGTTATGCAATTCCAGCGCACATTCCCCGAAGTGCAACCGATAAAAGACAGAAAGGCTAGCAATTCTACGCCGATGTTCCAAGCTTTGAAGCTTAGTCTCCACCAGCGCATCGCAGTTGATGAGCCTCTTGGCCCTTCTCTCAATTGACTCAAGTGCCTCGAGTTGGTATTTTGCTGAGCCGTCACAGAGGTGCGAGCAATACTCCATACACGATCGAACTTGCGCTTTGTAAAGGTTGAGAAGCTGTTCCGGTGTGAAATATTGCCGCACCTTTGAAATAATACTTCTTATATAATAATAATAATACTTTGAAATAATTTCTTTAACTAAGTAATTATAATATTGTCATCGGTCCTTGATTAGTGTGCAAAATATCAAATCAATTGGACATTTGGAAGTTCTCCAGAATGGAGTTTAAGGATTCTATCACATACAAACTTACATACAAACATACCGACTAAGTTAAAAAAGTGTGTATAAAATTATAATAAGTCTTACCTCCTGCAGCTTGACAGGAAAGAAGAATACTCTGTCCCTCTCTAAAGGGTCCTGCTATATTACCCAGAATCTCAGTGCCCTCGTAGTCGTATATCCGAGGTGGTTCTGGTGGTACTAAAGGAATAAAATACTGGTTTTAATATATATATATGATAGGTTACGTCAGCATGACCTCACCTCGCTTGATGTTAGGCTAAAGAGCTCTTGAGAATAAGGGTTATAATTGCAGATACGAATAATGCTACAACGGCGGCCCTCAAATTTGTCATTCGAAGATGACATACACATACATAATAATGTATGCCTTTTTCCCTCCGGGGTAGGCAGAGACATAACAGACCGCCATCTGCTTCTGTCTTGACACACTTCACGCGCTTCCTCTAACTGTCATTAAGCCTTTTATGCAAGCCCGCCAGTTTCGAGTGCTTTTTGAGTTCGAGGAAGAAAGAAAGAAAATATGCCAATAAACATGATTTTCCTATAATAGAGGTGAGCACAGAGTACAGTTGCGGTAGTGACTGGAACTTGTTACCCAGATGTAAGTTTAGAAAATATGCCGCTGAGACGCTTCAGTATCCCCCCTCTATCTAACTAAATTTAATAAGATCCTAACAATGCCATTTTAGACATTCAGATTAGGCTTATATGAGATACAGTGACATGCTAGTTGAAAAAAAAGGTCAAGACAATGCTAAGAAATCTATCATTTCCTCCAAATCTGGCACTATCTAAGGTGGGAATCCGCCTTACGATCGAGAGATTCGGAGTTCGAATCTTAGCCATTACACTATCGAGGTAAACCCACTCCTAACACAAACAATTTAGCTATAGGGGTTAGGAGGAACATTAGTCGTTTCGATTACATTCGTTTAAAAAACAAGAACTTCAATAAATAAATAAATATTCTACGACATTCTACACAGCGCTCCCTAGACCCAAACTAAGCATAGTTTAACTAGCTTGTGTTATGGGTTCTAGAATGCTGATAAACATACTTATATACCTACTTTTTATTTTTGTAAATACATACTTATTATACATAGAACATCAATCTAAGAATTCTTATACACTCACCTATAACAGTTAAATTAACCCTGTAGTTTCTCGTCGGGGCGTCTACGTAGTCTATCCTGCATCTATAAACCCCTTCGTCATATCTCGCCACCTTCTCCACGACGAGGTGTGCTGACGAAGGATCCGACTCGTTGAGTACGAAGTGCGTCCGCGCGCCGAACTCGCCTGCAACGGCCCAGTGGACTGGTGGACCGTTTCTGAAGTCCACTCTGGAAGGATAAGAAAATAATAATATATTTTTGAACTCTTATCTGATGCAATTGCATCTTTTTCAACGAGGTAATGCAGCCAGTATAATGGTCACCTTGCATCGGGTACGGGAGGGGCGTGTTAATATATTAAATCCTTCGTTTATTTATAAATTAATAATAGTAATAATGATTTTTAATTATTACTACTATTCGCTATAAAGTTAAAACCTATGCCACTTTCTTAAACCATGCAAATAAGGATTCCAAAAGCATAGAATTTCCACCTTTGGTTTGGTTTCATAATGACTTCAATATCAAGATCATCTAGGTTTACTGTATTAACCCTTAAACTCTTAAACAATTAACCCTTACCAAAAATCTTTATGAAACCCTAAAAATCCATCTGTGTAACGTACCTTACTTTTGAATTACTTATTATAAACATCTACCAAAACGATGACACCGCAAAAATAGTTGAAAATAATAAAATGCATCTTAAAAATTCAATTCGAATTTCTTCGTCTGAAATTTTAAGCAAGTGGCCACGTCACAGGAAGGAAGCAATACAGTAAAAGAATCCGCCCGACTTCCGCGTTGGAAGCCGTCCAGCTGAAGCGAATCAATGAGGAGTATTTAGTTAGGGAGAGACCAGACGACAAAGGGTTTTAAATCGATAAGAGCGGCAAATGTAACGCAAATAACATTTTGCTGGGCATCTTTATTTATTTCCTTATTAGGCGATGTTAATTTATTCTATCCACGTCTGGTATAATATCTTTTCTTTTCAGAAAATCTTTGAGGCATTTAAGTCGCGTAAATCAAAATCGATAGAGCTACTTTTTATAATGGTTACTTTGATATTATGATAGTAAGCTAAAGCTCGTCATTACACTGATAGTGTTACAATGGTGGCCTCAGCTTGAGCTTCATGACTCGAGACTGTGGTTCTGTACTGTGTTCCAGGTCTTGATGATGTAGCATAGAAAAGTGCTAATTATTAGTGGTGGCCCAAACCTATCGATCACAAGTGCCAGGCAAAGGCAACCTCTTTCCACTTGCTACAATCCTGGTAGGTATACGTCTTTAGTTTCTTATATTTTCATGATTATTTACTTACATGCACGACGACCTGGTATTGCCTTTAAACGACCTTGATACATACAACTCAGTCAAAAATAAATTAATTTTGAAAATGAACTACAAAAAGTAAAATTACTGCCTAATAATATTAAAAATGTGACAGGTTGCGAAGATTTTTTTTATAATACATGTTTCCTACTCAACCATGCTTCAACGGCTGGTTGAAATTTGGTACAGGATAAACACACAAACTTTTCCAATAACACATTGATTTTTTATCCCGGGAATAAGTTCCCATGGGTTACGGGAACGGGAACAGAATTAAAAGCAGGCTAAGCTACCGGAAGCAAGCTAATCAAGTAATAAATTACAGGTTTCCTTTAAAAACAACAAATTTGAGAATAGCTTGGTAAACATTTGCTAAAGAATATCATACAAGAAGAATATAGTTTTTCGTATTTTACTAAACGAATAAAAATATTCCACACTCCTTGCAGATCCACAAAGAGTTACCACTCCGCAATGTCTCTGACACGTCTAAGAACGTCTTTATAAAGAAAGCAATGAAGGAAATATTTGTTTAGATCTGGCAAGCGTCGAGTCCAAAGAGAATAAATATCTTGCCTACTGTATTTTCACAAGAGGAACTGTATTAGGGGAAGTGATATTAGGTACCTTTGTTTTTCTCCTCAATGTTATTTTTGGTTTGTATGTACTCAGGAATACTTTAGCAATAAAATGTATTGATTTCGGATACTAATAAATGATGTAATCAGAATATATTATGTTGTAAGTAAATAACTACCGCCAGTGGCTTTGTCCGCGCAGAATTCAGATTTTTTTTAAATATAAGTCACGCCAATATGACTTCACCTCGCCTGATGGTAAGCTAAGGGTAAACTTAGGATTTTGGTCTCCCTGCTGACAGCACAGAATCCCTCTAGTAAGTTCTGGCTACCCTACTTACCGCCGGTAACACACTACGATGGTTATTATAACTTCTGTAGGGCGGAGTTACAACCCCAGTCGAACTGCTCAATTCGGACGGGAGATACCGTCGTGTCCTACCATCATTGAGGCAGGCCACAACGCTAGTATGTTATATGCTTTTAAAAACAAAAGCCACTTCATTCACACATTGAGAAGATTAAAACAATGGACCGCCAGCATCATCACCTAATACACACCACTTACTGGAAGAGGCTTTTACTATCTCAAAACGCAGTGTCGACTAATACCTTAACCGGCCAAGACCGCTTGGCAAACAGCCAAGTAAATGTACACAATGCAAGCAATACAAACAAACCAAGTAAGATTTAGACATGCATAAAATGCATTTTAAATTAAGTAATGCATACAAACTGGTCTAGACGCTTTGAATGGCTATGAATTTTTTAAGACTGAGTCGGCAAAGACTGGGTTTGCTGGGCGCTTTTGGGTTTTACTCAGTAGTCAGGTTTATTGGCCGGACTAGTCTTTTTTTTTCAAGTTCTTTATTTTGCTGAATATGGTATCAAATCTCATATTTTGCCGTTGCAGGTGTAATTTTTTTGTTCATCAAACAATCAATACCATTATTTTAATTGCAATTAACATAATGGATTTTTTATGATTAGTTCGTCAGATTAACTGCAACCTGACTAATGGTAAGCTAAGGTGACGTTAAAAATTATTGGTCAGAATTTTCAGAGGTTTTCCTTAGAATGGTGGCAGTACCCAGACGGCCTCGACAGATACTTTTTCACGCCCAACCCATAACAAAAGATTGTTAGAAAAAGAGAACACGTGATTGTTCTGCAGGTATTTCTTTTCAATTAGAAATCAAGTGTTACCAAGGAGCACAAATAGTACTAAGTCAAATTTTAAGTTCAGGATATATATGTAGCATTACCGGGGTGCAAGGGAAATGCCCTCTGGGTCACCTTACACCCCGGCGCCAGAAGACCCTAGACGGCGTGCGGTATTAGTCGGTACGAGTCCGACATAACCTGCCCCGCTGGCCTTCCGCACGATAAAAAATAAAATGTAGCATTTATTAACAAAAAGACTACCAGTATTACACTATCCAATTTAATACCATAAAAAACCTTCACTAGTAACAAGAGCCGTAATAAATTTCCCGCTGAAACACTGAACGTGTGGTAAGAACTGGCTCGTCGCCAGCAAGTCCCGGTTCGATGCCAGTGCACTGCTCGCTGGTAATGGCCACCTGATCTTGTAACTTAGCCGCCAAATTTGTTTCGCAATTAATTGATTCTAGGATGGCGCTTTTGCTGTACCGTAAGATTATAATAGACTAGCTTTTCCCCGCGGTTTCGCCCGCGTGGAAATCGGTATCGCCACCAATTAAACGACTCTCCACTCGACTCTCCACTCCACTCTCAACTCAATTCTACACTTCACCCGCCACTCCACTCCACTCTCCACTATACTCCACTCTCCACTCCAAAAATAAAGGATTAAAAGTATCCTATGTCTGTCTCCTGGTTCTAAGCTACCTCCCTACTAATTTTCAGCTAAATCGGTTCAGCCATTCTTGAGTTGTAAATAGTGTGACTAACACGACTTTGATAGATGAAAGTATTTTTATATATTGCAATGTAAATTGTATTGTTTTCCCGGTAATTAGGGTCGCTAAAGCTTACTGGAGACCAATTAACAGAACAGACCAACCCCCTTCAATTCACTCCCTGCAATACCCCCCTCTATCCTCCAAGGTCGGTAGCGCGAGACTGATGTGTAAGTGCCGCTTAACATGGTCTATACAGAATAAATGATTTTTGACTTAGATTTTGACTTTGACTTTGACTTTGACTTTGCCTTTGACTTTGACTTTGACTTTGATGCCCCTACCGTTTCACACGTCCATGGGCCACGATGACCGCTTCCCATTCGGTGAGCCGTGTACTTGTCTGCCACCTAAGTGGCATAAAAAAATTGCAAAGTTTCGTGAGTTTACGTGTTTCGTAGTACCTATTCCAAAAATCATTGTTGCGTCACGTGAATGCTAATATCACTGCCTACCCATCTTGAATATACGAGCGTGAGTATATATTATGATGTTCTGTACTATGTAGTTAATTATTCCCATTATTAGTTTTACCATAATCAAGAGTACGTTATGCAAATGTTGACGACATAGTCAATTAACATTCATTAACTAATAACCATAATACGAATGTTGTTTAATTCAAAAATATACATTACACACTACATTGACTAATAAAAACATGCCAACAATATAATAAATACCAGCTGTGTTCCACGGCTTCGCTTGTGACATACTTCAATCTCCGTGGCACCCATTTAACACATTTCAGGGTTGGCAGCGCGAGTGTGACCAGTGTGACGCCCTTTTTTTTTTTTTTTATCGTGCCGAAATCCCCATGGATACCACCCCCGTCGGCCATCGGGGGTGGTTATGTCGGGATCGAACCGACTAAAACCGCACGCCGTCTCGGGCCTTAGTAACCGGGGTGTAAGGTTACCCAATGGGCATATCCCTCGCACCCCAGCTGACCCCGGGCCACCTACGGTTTTAAGATGGCCCCCTCGACCCCCCGAAAGGGGGGGTGGGGCGAGCATCGCGCCACTTCGCCGACGGTGGGGTGTAGGGTGACAGGAGGCCGTCCTGTCACCCAACCGTCGTCGGTGCGCAGACAATCAGCTCGCCCCCCGCTCGCTCCCCACTGTGCCATCTGCTAGTCAGAGGGACACGTGGAGAGCCTCGGAGCAGCCCTCTAGAGGGCCACTCCCACCCAGGCCGGATTGGCCGCAGGCAGCAGCGTCTCCCGTGGCGGGTGGGAGGCGCTGCTTGCCTCCGTTGCCCAGGTGCACCACGTGGAGGTTCCGGCCTACACCCAGTGTGACGCCCCTGATGTTGCACACGTCTATATAGGCCACGGTGACCGCTCCGCACCAGGTGGGCCCTGCACTTCTCTCAATTACCGGGGTGTAAGGTTACCCCTCGCAGGCATATCCCTCGCACTCCGGTTGATCCCGGGCCATTTACGGTTTTAAGATAGCCCCTTGATCCCCGCCCTCCCCTCCCCCCAAAGGAGTGCGAGCATCATGCTACCTCGATGACGGTGGGATGTAAGGTAACAGGCGGCCATCCTGCTACCCTACAGCGACCAGTCGGCAGCAGCGTTTCCCCAGAGTGGGAGGCACTGCTCGCTTTCTTGTGCCACGTGTATTGGGCCAACACGTACATGCCCATAGTTTTACAATAATGTATGAAAATGTGTCCGATTTGTTGACATTTCATGCACATTTTGCTGCAACTCACCACTAGGTGTCGCTGCGGCGATTCTATTCAACGCGATCACACACATAGATATTTGAATACACAAATTACTTTCAAGCCATTTATTTGGCTATAACTCGCCACTAAATGGTAAAGCAGTTATCGATCGGTATTCACCATGAAAATTGATACGCTTGCTATTTTAGAAGGACATTTTAACACAGAAAATATTTTTTCATTTTATTTATTTAAAAAAGGCATATCAACAGTATATACAAAATTTTCCTAAGTAACATTGACAAGATATTATAATAGGCATGTGCTACACCAATTAAAGATATTTAATATAAAATAAATATATTTTGGAGCAAATATTAAAAAAAATTATGAAAAATAATTTGGGTAAGCGGATGTGAAAAGGCATCTGTCTAGCAAGGTAGAGACCGCCGTTTTGGGACGGACGGTGTTTGGAATGGTTGCCCATATCCCGCTTCTTACCATCCAGTGGGGTGAAGTATTGAATATTAAAAAAATATAATACTAACGGTTACCCGCGACTCCATCCGTGACATACTTGGATCCCCCATAATTTATAAGTTTTGCAATAATGCTATGCAAATTTTCCCGATTTGTAGATATTTATAATTACAACTACTGTTCTATCTCATAGGTATTAACGTGATGATATAATAGCATAAAGCCTGCCTCAGTAAACGGGTTATCTAACGCAAAACAGTTTTTCAATTGGAATTAGTAATTCTTTAGATTAGCACGTTCAACCAAATATTTAAACTCTTGAGCTCTATAATATTACAATATAGATAGCACAGATTTGTTGAACGAAATAATTTTCTACCAGTACTACTATTTAGGTCAGTTGTTTACAAGATAAAAAATGTAATTTAAACATTTTTAAGCACGCAAATGAGCTCTTAGATCCTAAGGAATGCACATTAAATTCAGAAATATCTATACATCAAAGCAAAGATCTAACCTACATCGAAGCCAGTACTTATAGGATTGGCAACTTATCAGGTGCATTTGATCAATATCCAAGCAAACGCGAAGACCAATAGAAATAATATCACGAATGAGATCGTAAAGCTTGCGATTCTGCACCTTAATGCCACCGCAATAAACTACTGCTTCTAGTTTTATCACGGAGCTACTAACATATGAATATTCAGAAAAATGGAGAAGGAATCTAATTTATAAAAAATAAAAATAAAATAAAAAATAGCTGCAATGCTTCGATATTGCCTAATGTCACCATTGCTACATTGGGTTGTGAAGGTCAGATGGCAGTCGCTTCACGGAAAATATTGAGGTCCAGCCAAATCCGCGGTTAAGACTGGTAAAGCGGACCCCAGACTCCGAGGTGAAAGCTTTGGATGCGACTGGGATTAACGCTAGGTTGAAGAAGAAGTTAGTGTTCTGTTTTAGAAATCTTACAAATTGAACAGAATAAATATAATTATGTAATCTACTACAGACTATAAAGATTAGCTGTTGCCCGTGGCTTTCTCCGTCACCATTCTAAGGGCAGCCCTTGGGAATGGTGACCACTACTTTTTGGACTTCACCTCAGCTTACCATCAGGCGGGCAGTCACTCCGGCGGACTGAATATAAAAAGATACGAGATAAGATGAAATACTTAATTTCATTAATTGTTTAGAACTATTAGAAATAAAAATAGAAATCAAAATAAATTAACCGCATTTTCATTCGTTCCATTTTTATCACAACTTCATGTTATACCCCAGATAAACCAGTTAGACTGACCTCTTTAATTCAACACTTTATTTCTAAAGTTCTGCATTCTAAGCTTTTGTGGGAGCTAAGGTAGGTCCAATTACGTTGGTCTATGTTGGAGCACTCTGAAATTTCCTTTACGGGTAAGTCTTAAGCAAAATATCTATTAAATAGAAACTTTATCGACTTAAATCTAACCATTGAAGCAAAAGCAACTATTGCATTGAATGTGTTTGTTGTTTGTGGCTTATTTTTAACTTACCTATGAGTTGGTGTCAGTTTGACATTTATACAGGTAGTAAGATTTCAGTTTTTACAACACTGTAACATACGGGACCCTCATTTCCACCACTGTAACTCCTGTACACCAGAATTCAAAGTAGTGACTACAGTGATCCATGAATACACCGAGTAATAACACTCGGGAAGTCCCAGGGAAACTCAACCTTTTTGAGAGAATTTCTGTGCTAACTTTTTTATTAGGACACGTCAATTTGACTTAAGCTCGCCTGATGGTAAGCTGAAGGTGAAATCTCAGGAAAGAGGGTCACCATTACATACACGTACTATGTTTACAATGGTGGCACTCAGTTTGAAGGCCTCATCAAAAGAGGATTGTCGTCGCAGCACCGCGTGACATCCACCGGTCCCATTAGTGCTGCGACCACAATCCTCCCCTGCCCGGTTATGCACTTGCTGAACCCTGAACGCAATCCAACCGAGATTGAATTACTATGGAAGGTTTTTGACAATCGAATTTTGTGATAAATTTGTGGCATCAAATTTCTACCACCAGTAAACCACTGACAAGCATGAGACCTGCTAGGGAAGTATTTCACAGTTAAACCTTATTCTGCTGCAAATAAACATAACCAAGACTCCCAAAATGAATTGAAACTTTTATAGCCGTCCCTGTTAAAACATCATTACTAGTTGGTAGACTTACGGTGAGTTCGAACGAGGTGGAAACCAGCTGATTGGTGGCGATGCTACCTGGAGACTTGCCAACTTTTCACACCAGATAAATATTGAAGAAAAGTACATAGGCGCGAGTTTTCACTGTAAACAAATACTTTCAACTTGCTTGTTGTAAAGTTGCAAACCAAGTTTTTAGTATAAAAATCAACTACCTTTTGTTTTAAAAAAAATTAAAACAAAAGTTTTTTTTATCTCAACCTGTTTTTTGGGTCAAATCTAGTACTTAATTGAAATTAGAACCCCTTTCAGTTGCCTAATTTGTCTGATATTTGACAGACGTCTTTAGTTCTGATGACAATACAATTTAAAACTGTTTAACTTAAAAAATATTTTTTCACAACTTATTCATATATTTTTTCCATATTTTATAATCGAACGACGAAACAGATAATATGAGGCTAGGGTGAATAGGCAATCCGTTAAATGTTGACCTAGGCATACATATTCTAATCAGATCCAGGACAATCAGCTCACCCCCGCTCGCTCCCCACTGTGCCCTCTGTTCGTCAGAAGGACACGTGGAGAGCCTCCGGAGTAGTCTTCTAGAGGGCCACTCCCACCCGCCTGGATTGGCCGCAGGCAGCAGCGTCTCCCGTGGCGAGTGGGAGGCGCTGCTCGCCTCCGTTGCCCGGGTACACCGCGTGGAGGTTCCGGCCCGTACCCAGAAGGCATTTCCCTCGCACCCCGGCAAGATAATTTAAAAAAATTACATTTTTCTGATTAAACTGTATTTCATCGAAACATTTCCAATAAATATTTATTTCATTATTTACCTGCCTATTTTTATTTGACCCCAGAAATGTACCTCATTGACTAGCGGCAATGTATATCCAAACCTTTAAGGCATGCTTTCAGTACCTTAAACTGAGCAGGCTACAGGTGCAACATCAACAAAGTTCACTTGTTTGTCACTATAGTTATCTAAAACATCTGTGAACAGCGTACGTAACATGCAATTTGACTACGAGTTCTGCACTTACGCTATAAGGCAACTCAGTATTTTATGAGTTTTGTATTTGTTCAAAATCAATTTAGGTGACAAAGTAGCATTTTGTCAAAGGAGGAAGATCTTGTAGCACTATGATCGCAATTAAAGCTAAAAACTGCTGACAAAGACCAAAATAATCCTACTAATCCTACTAGTCCTATAATCCCGCTAGTCCTACTAAGCCTACTAAACATACTAGTCCTATGTATCCTACTAGTCCTACTAATCCTACTAGCCCTACTAATTCTACTAGTCCTACTAATCCTACTAGTCATACTAATCCTACAAGTTCTAATTATCCTACTGTCCTACGAATCTTATTATCCTACTAATATTACAAAAAAGTGAAATTTTACAAAGATGTTTGGATTTTTGTTACTCAATCAACTCTAACGGTTAAACGGATCTGGCTGAAATTTGATAAAGGGATAGATATAATAGTTTGGAAAAACTTTATAAACCTTCCCATGGTTACGAAATTTGTATTCAACGTGGGCGGAGCCATAGGCAATAGCTAGTTGTACTATATTATTATCTTTCTAAGTTATCTTGAGAATTTTTTTTTCTTGTAAATATAACATCAAAGTTAGTTTTTGACTTTTAAAGCAAGAGCATAAACTTTTATTGCCTACATAATAATATTATGTAGTAATTTATGTAGGCGTATATTATACAAAGTCCTAAGATAACTTTTAACTACTAATATATACCAAGTACTTATTCTAGGAGAATCCCATTTCGGGATCTGGAATTTGCTAACCAAATTCGGTTATATAACATATTCTAAACTAGGCTATGCGCTTGGCTTCGCCCGTCTGGACGTCGGTTTTCACGTTTTTTATTATATCTCCGGTTTTACTCAACCGATTATGATCAAACATGCGTAAGATTATAAGCCTGACCAATACCTTTCTGATAAAAAAACCGCAATGAAATTCGTTCAGTAGTTTTTACGTCTATCGTGACGAGTGATTGACGTAAATTTGAACCGATGGAATTGGCTGTTTTTTAGTGTTGCGTAAGTGGCAGACATGCACACGGCCCACCGGATGGGAAGCGGTCACCGTGGCCTACGGATGTGTGCAACACTAGGGATGGTACACACGCACTGCCTACCCTGAAGGGAAGGGGGGGCTAGGAAGGCATGGGGGAAGGAGGGGTACAGTGAGCTCTGGCTACCCTACTTACCGGCGGGAACACAACACGATGGTTTTTATGGCCTTTTGAGATTAGAAGCGTACAAACAGGCAAAATTCCAAAAATCATTGTTTTGTATTCTATTACGTTCGTAATTTTTCCCCAATAAAAGTTTATCTCATATAATATCTTCCATGTACAGACAGCAATCAGTTACTGATTTAGTAAGTATATGTATAGATATACGCCTTTGTGAATTCTGCTTAGCTAATGTGAATATTATCCTTGAGACTCCTTTCGTTCTTGAAGCTTGACGAGAGACTTTTGCAGTCTTCAAGTTAGACTAAACTCGGAGACCGCAAAAGACCGTAATAGTCCAACCGTAATAGAAATAAGACTTGATAGTTTGGTTTGAATAAACGATGAGTAGTTGAATAGGCAACGATTCGTTAGTTTTAGTAAACTTATGATCTCTAAAGTGCAAGGTTTGAATGTAATTAGAACTAGTGGTAAGATGGCAATGAATTTCCTAAAAAAAATCCTACAAAAAGAAAAAAAATACCAACGTTGAAACGGAGATCAAGTTCACCGTATAAAACAGGGCTTACACAAATAATTCAGGGACAGGTGTCTAACAAGCCTATCCAATTAATTAGCAAGGAGGTCGAAGGCAGAAAGTTTGAGCTTATTGCCTTTAAATAGATCTCGGAGGAGTGAACATTATCCTGGATCAACTTCACTAAGTTCGACAACATCGTTAGTGATGGGCAGCGTGTTGCACGAATTTGTTAGGTTTTTTTAAACCGCGACGGAAACCCAAACGGGGTGTTATAAGTTTGACGTCTGTGGCATCGTAGCTCCTAAACGGATGAACCGATTTTGATTCTATTTCTATTGTTTGAAAGATGGGTTAGGGGAGAGTGTTGTCCCCCCGACGAGACAAACTGTTACTTAAAAATATGAATACGTAAATAGTATAATAATAATAAAGGTTCAATACTTATGGTAAGGTCATAATATAAAAGTTTTTTTTACTTTTTACAGGTTTTTTTAATGTTCTTTTTTGAGTCGGGGGTTTTTTAAATTTTTAATTTAATTTTTATATTAAACATAGCTTTATAATAAACTACCTAAAAACATTAAAACTATTGGTAATTTTAATGTGTATAAGATTAAACTCAAGAACTATGTACAACAAATGTAAAGTGGGCAGAATGGAGGAAAACATTTATTGTAAATTTCTAAATTATTGTCAATGTCATTTTAAGTGAACTTTATGTTTTTACGAGAAATAAATGTCTTTAAACCTACCTATATCGGCCAAACCAATATGAGTTCACCTCGCCTGGTGGTAAGCTAAAGGTAAAGTCTCAGCAAGGGGGTCCCCACTACATACACCGACAGTGCCATAATGACGGCCCTTAACTTGACGGCCTCATCTAATGCTTTTTCACCCGCCTATCCAGGTAATCTTGTTGAGAATATTATAAAGGTTTTTTTCATAACATTTTGGTGGTAAACAAGCACACGGCCCACCTTATGGGAATCGGTCACCGTGGCCTATGGACATGTGTAACACCAGAGGCGTCACACACGCGCTGTCGAGGTGTTGTCGATCGATAGTCGACTATCGATAGTTAATCGACAGTCTATCGATAGCTAACAATATTATTAAGTATCATCATTAATGAGGCAATATTATTGAATGACGGCAATACGAAATAATAAGTTAAATGAACGATTCTGAACACAAAAATATATATTTTTTTAAATTAGGTAGGCACCTGTTTATTTGATTGCAATTAGTTAAGTATAACCGGAGTTATACCAAAAACGACAACCGAGCTTTTTTTTTTTTATTCATGATAGGCTTACGTTTGACCTCAATCTCACCTGATGGTAAGTGACGATGTGGTCTACGATGAATCACGCTTGCCTAGAAGGAACCTATTCACTCGTGACTTGAAAACTCCCAGGTTATAGCTTTCCGGAAACACAGACTCAGGCTAGGAATTCCACTCAGCTCGAGCTTCATCGGTCGCCGCGGATATCAGCTAGTAATTTAATAAAAATGTCCAATTTATAAAATAAATCTGTATTATAGCTATCATTCGCAAACTGCACTCACCCAAAAAAATCCACATTCACAAAAATCGAACTATATAATAATATTCTATTACTCCATTTTTTCTTTTACCAAAAAAATTGTTTTCAAGTTTGCAATGTATTTTTATTCTAGCTGCGTTCACAAGCTTTCCTTATAATCCAGCACTTAGGAGATTAACACACATAGTATCGGAACTGTATACCGCTGTACCATCCGCAAAAAAGTAAATTTTTATACTAACTCATAGAAGGTTGTCTATTTTGTTGTTTTTTGTAGAGATATTATTATTATGTTTTATCAAAAGTTAAATATTTATAAATCTATCTATTAAATGATCCAGCTAGGATTTGGTACATGAAAACAGTTGAAAATTAGGTAACTTTTGGAAACTACAAGGAGGTAAGACACGACGGTATCTCCCGTCCACAATGAGCTGTCCGACTGGGGTAGTAACTCCACCCTACAGAAGACCGCGGTCATACCCATAATAACGATTGTGTTGTGTTCCTGCCGATAAGTAGGGTAGCCAGAGTTCACTGTACTCCTCTACCCCCCACCCCTTCCTAGCCTCCCTACCTCTTCCCAGCCCTCCCCCTTCCCTTCAAGGTAGGCAGCGCGTGTGTAACACCCTTAGTGTTGCACGCGTCCATAGGCCACGGTGACCGCTTCCCATCAGCTGGGCCGTGTGCTTGTCTGCTACACACGTAGTATTAAAAAAACCATCACACGCCATTTTGCTTCATACGTTACTTCGTCGATTCGTAACATAATACCGAACACAGAGTATAATATATATCACATTTCAACACAGACATATACCAACCTATTAATTGAAGTAACAACAGTTTAGGAAGACATTTACAAATTACAGAAACTAGACTACAGACAGACAGATATTCATCGTAGACAACTTTGGAGTGTAATATTACATTGTTAATTGTGTAGGGTTTAGATTTAAGTGGGAGGGTGTAAATGCTTGGTAGTTAGTCAATTAAGGTAGTTTGATATTAATTTATTGAGGTTAGACTTGATGCCAATTTATATAACATGCAGAATAATATAGTTTTTTATCCTGTATTAACAGTCGTTGTCACTTCACTTCGGTTTATAAGTTTTATTTTTTAACTCATGTAACATAATATATAACATAAACTCACGCCTATACCCCCAAAGGGGTAGGCAGAGGTGCTAGCACCCACATTTCGCCAGTTTATGTTTAGGTCCCAATGTAATAGGTGGCTAGCCTATTGCCATTAACCGGGTACTTATAAACCTGCTATAAATACACACATAACTTCGAAAAGCATCGAAAAGTCATTGGTGTGTGCCATGGTGAACCTGGGATCGAACCCGAGACCTTGTCTCAGCAGTCCATTACCCAGACCACTAGGCTACTTAACTCAATCGTATGTTACACATAATGTAGAATGGTTTATGTAGGTACATCGGGGACCCTTAAAATGGTCAAAGATTTTTCCAATAGGTATAGTGATTCCAGAGATTACCCCAGACATGTGAACAAACTATTAAGATTCCGCCTCTCTATTTAAAAATACCTACTGTAGTTTCTAGAAGGAGTTTTTGAGTTTCATAGGCCTTTTTCATTCATTTTATTTTTCAGCTCTGCTTCTTTTCTTCATATTATTCACTGCAACAGGTGAATGACTCTTCTAAATAGCAGGCGCTCATTAGTCAAGATGACCCTTTACCATCAAGCGGATCAAACCTTAGCATAATATCCTCAAAATTATTTTGATTTCTACCAAAACGAAAGTCTCATTCATTCCGTTCCAAACAGAAAACGCAAGACTACATTAATATTCCGAAACCAGCCTATATTTATACCCAAACCAATTGTGTAACTATTCAATTAGGGGCCACCCTATCATTGCCGGTGTAATACAATGTTCATTCACTATTTCTCGCCTAGTTTTGTTATAAAAATTGCAATGTTTTCATATACGTGAGCGGAATAGGGTTGCCTCCGTAACGTGTAGTCGTGTTGGTCCGGAGAATAAATTAACTCAGGTAAAATGAGCCTGTTTTTGTTATGTTGACTGTGGTAGTCTATTGAATATTATATAGATGCTGTGTTAGGGCAAATCGTAATATTCGGAGTCTGTGTAATATAACGAAGCCATCACTGCGTGATATTTTTTTGGTCAGTCATAATTTCTTCCTGCAATATCGTTAGTGGAATAGTATTAGTTGACAGCCACTTTGGCGTAGCGGTAGTGAACGCGGCCGCTGCGCAGGGGGCGCGGTTTCGAATCCCGCTCAGTGCAAATATTTGTATGCTCGAATATGGGTATTTGCATTGGTCTGGTCGTGCCTCGGAGAGCACGTTAAGCTGTCAGTCCCGGTTGCCATACAAACATCTATGGCAGTCGTTACGGGTAGATGGAGCTCAAAAAAATCCAACAACAACGGTCTAGCTGCAATGCTTCGGTATCGCCTAATGTCACCACGCCATTGGTTGGAAGGTCAGATGGTAGTCGCTCCACGGAAAATATCGAGGTCCAGCCAAATCAGCAGTTAAGACTGGTAAAGCGGACCCCAGACTCCGAGGTGAAAGCTTTGGATGCGACTGGGATTAACGCTAGGTTGAAGGAATATCGTCAGTGTAATATAATCTAATCTACCCGTGGCTGGGTACCTGGGGCTAATTAGAACCACTTCCTGACATCAGATTGGGCTTAAATACTTGCGTATCTTCGGTGACACCATGATAATATGGTGCTAATATGATAGTACAGTAAAAAGCATTTCATGAGGCCGTCAAGCTGATTGCCGCCACTTTAGCACTACCGGTGTATGTGATGGTGACCTCAGGCCTGAGACTTTGCCTTTAGCTTACCGTTAGGCGAGGTAAAGTCATTTTAACGTGACCTATATAAAAAAAAGTATGAAGCTGAATGATGGAGTCGAAAGGTGTCAAAAGGAACTTCTGCACTAATCAAGATAAGCCAATCGAGTTTAATCTTGGCCAATACTCTGATGCTACTTGAAATTTGGCACAGAAATAAATATATTAGTCTAAAAACGCACAATAGTTAAGTTTTTTTTTATATATAGGACACATCAAAATGACTTCACCTCGCCTGATGGTAAGCTAAAGGTAAAGTCTCAGGGTCACCACTATATACACCGGTAGTGTTACAGTGGCGGCCCTCAGCTTAACGGCCTCATCAAATAAAAGTATATTATCGCGGCAACAAAAATTCCAGTAGGTCGCGCGAACGGGATCAGCAGATATTTCACACGGATGGACCGTGTGAAATATCTACCAACTAGTCCCACCCTCTCCATTCCTATACAGAACAACACGTGCAAGGCTGAGAAATCACCCTCATATGGTGCAAACAATTCCATCAAGAACCAAGCGGTTCGGTGCCTCTTTCCTTTTCCTTTACCAGCTCACGTGTTTCCTTCCTCATACAGTCCCGGGTCCTTTAAGCGGGGCGTGAAAAAGCATTTAATGAGGCCGTCAAGCTGAGAGCCACCATTTTGGCACTATCGGTGTTTGCAATAGTGACTCCCATTCTAGAGACTTTGCCTCAGCTTACCATCAGGCGAGGTGAAGTCAAGTTGACGTGACCGACATAAAAAAAAATGGAACCTACTATAGCATACGTCAATAACATCTCCAAATCCGTCCACATTGTATTCTCAAAATTAAATTACAAATTCGACCTTCACAGTCGTACCCTTCTCATAATTATACAATGTACAGTTATAAAATAGACATAATCCTATAAGCTATCTTGAGGCTTTGTTGATTAACCGATCAATCCATGGGAAATATGACCTAATTAACGATAGCAACGTGACGTTGATATCAAAACGGGCCTCTATGGGGACTGAATACTAAACCGATCAATGGTAACGGCTCAAAAGGGATAATTTTATGGGAATTATCATGGAGTTTTAACTGCAGAAATAAACGTGACAAATCCATGGTTCTTCAGAGTGCCACAGAGTGCCTATACTGACAAAATTCTCTGAACCTTTTTCCCAACTCAGTTGGGGTCGGCTTTCCAGTCTAACTGTGATGCGGCTGAACTTCGATATTTTCCGTGGCGCGACTGCCATCTGACCTCCACAACCAATGGTCATTATGAACAATGGCGATATCGAAGTTCCAAGTTAGACTGGTTGGACTTTGGTGGGCTCCAACTACCCGTAACGACTGCCATAGAGTGCCTATACTGAGTTGCACAAAATTTTTTTTGAAAGAAATTGTCACTGACTTAAGTGATTCGGAGTGTCACGTTAGGAGCTAACTTGCTCACCGAAAAATGATTCCCACGTTTGCCACCAGGCGGCACTAATCCGACCCATACAAATTTGCGTTTACGCGCTCACCAGCGAGTGTGAAATGGCAAACGCAAAACCTCAGTATAGGCACACAGGTATTTTTTTAAATATTTTGCATGCTTCAATTAAGGTACTGTATTGTATGGTGCGGGCTGGGACCTCTACATGGTGCACCCGAGCAACGGAGGTGAGCAGCGCCTCCCAATGGCCACGGGAGACGCTGCTGCCTGCGGCAAATCTGGCTGGGGTTAGAGTGGCCCTCAAACGGGCTGCTCCGAGGCTCTCCACGTATCTGACTAGCAGAGGCACAGTTGGGAGCAGGCGGGGGGCGGGTTGATTCTCCGTGCGCGGACCGTTGGACGACAAGACGGCCGCTTGTCACCCTACACCCGCTGATGGTAGAGCGATACCACGAGGACGAAATATGCCACGGGCGAAGCCGCGAAGCACAGCTAGTTCCTTATAAATTGATATAAATTCAATTCACCCAAAAATAATAATAGCTTCCTATTTAAATGATGAACACTGACGAAACATCCCTTTCATCAACAAACAACTCGTCACCCTTAACACTACACGAAAAAAATACCATTAATCATTATTTGAAATGACAAAAACACATTTAAACACACGATATTAATCATACATACAAAACAAAGATACAGTTGACAGTCGAAATCTGGGTGATTGATCGTCGGGGGGTTAACTTCGACGGCTAGGCATCTACTGGTGTCATAGGGTTACGATAAGGGATGTCGGAAACAGGGGGGTGAAGTAATGATGTTTGAGTTGTAATATTAATACATAAAGCTATTTTTATCATTATGGGACTTTTAGTAACACTAAAGAAATGTGTTTTAAGGATTAATGGCATCAACTCAAATTTTGATTTATTTTTTTACAGTAAAGTATGAAAATGAAGTACTCGTACTTATATTATTCTTTACCAGCGTACGTGTTTCCTTCTCCTTATAATTCCAATACCTTTGAGCAGGGCGTGAAAAAGCATTTGATGAGGCCGTTAAACTGAGGAGCACCATTGTGGGATCATCAATATTTTTAATGAGAACCGCCATTAGCTTACGATCAGGTGAGGTGAAGTTATATTGAAGAGCCCAACATGCAAAATGATTAAAATGAACAGCCCTCTCAAATTTTACCGCACTCCCATCTCGGGTTTTCAAACGCCGCGCCGGGGTCCAATAATGCATCCTTTTGCTGCCGACAATATTTGGTGACCTTTCATCCATTTTGATCAGCATTTCTTTCTTACCCATACTTTTCACCCAGACTTTGGCCATCAATGAACTAAACAATGATTTAAATAAAGAGGTAAACAAAACAAATTAAAAGATATTGTGAATATTTAATACATAACTATTTGAAAGTGTTACAAATAGTATCCGATGTCCAATTGTATCAAAGACGTCATTCTGTCCCCCACATTGATTGGCGCTTGTCACTTGTCATACAAACTAACTGGCCCACTTGCACTGTCATTTGACCACCCGTGTCGACAATGATACATGCTATATTACTCTCAAAGGGGTCAAACGCCAATGCAGCTAATATTGATTGTATTATAGTAAGTATAGCATATTTGAGTATTCCATTTTTATTAAACAGTTTTATTTAACTCAACCTGTTTGTTTTTTGGGTCAAATCTAGTAATTGAATTTGAACCCCTTTCAGTTGTCTGATTTGTCTGATATTTGGCAGAAGTCTTTGGTTCTGATGACAATACAATTTTAAAACTGTATAACTTAAAAAAAAATCATAATTTATTATTGTAGTGGATTTATTAATTAAATAATAAAAGGGGATGCCAATTGCCCATTGGCACTTTGGCCAATGGGTGCCCACAGCAAAAAAATTATGCTAATTGGTAGTATATTATCATTATTGAATAACTACTGAAATATTTTAAATAAAACTAGGAGAATAGGAAATAATACAGTTTTATTTTTCACAGAAATGCTCGTTTATTATACTACTTAGAAGACTGGACTAGAAATCATAAATGTGAATAAACCGGGCAAATTTTCAAATTAACTAATGAATTATAGGCATATATCGTATAATTTCTCAGAGGGATCGAGTTCGAATCCGACCGGACATTACCAATGTGATTTTCAGTTTGTGGAATTGTATGTGCTAATCACATGTTTTACCATCTGCTGACGGTGAAGGAAAAACATCGTCACCCACATGATCTAGAAGAAATTCCAAAGACATGTCCGATTCACCAACCCGCTATAGGCAGAGTGTGTGGATTATGGTCTATACCCTCTCAGCTCTCTCGTTAGAGGAGAGGAGACCCGTGCCCAGCAGTGGGACTTAAAGGGGTTGCTATCATAGACGTCTACCACGGGTGCAGCCATGGTGCACAGCTAGTATAATATAATCAAACCCACTAAATTGCTAATTTCAATAGAGGCAGAAATTCTCACATCAGCATTCAAATCACCTTGCTATCTAGACAAGATCTTGTTACCTAACACTAGTTTATGGCACGTATCGGCTATTGTCGGTCTGATTAAACCTATTCAGTTTGATGACAATGAAGACATTAAATAACGGTGTGAGACAGGGCGGTAATGTAATATTATTGTAATTAACACGTTCGCTGCGTTAGGAGGTCTAAAGACCCCTTACGTGTACGATCGCTCGGTGCGGGGAAAAATACAGTGATCTCCGTCTAGTGCGGAGGTCACAGCTAGTAGGTTTCTGAATAAAAAAAAGAGATAAATATATGATTATATTGTTCTATTCATTTGTAACTAGAATTACTCAAAAAATACGTGAGAGGTCTAAAGACCCCTTACCGCACTACAAGGCAAATATCATCTCAGGGTGCGGGTAAGAGGCCTATAGACCTCTTAAAACGTAGTAGGTCATTCCGCCCCTTACCGCACCTGTTATTATCTATAATTTGATGACCTATGAACTAGTGATGCACTTTTTTCCGTATCAAGTGACGTTGCAGAGTGTATTAGTGGAGTGTGATAGATAACCCACGTGTTGCAAAGCTACAGAAAAATCACAAGTTTCAAAAAATGTAGTAAAAGAAAAAAATGTGTCGGTTATGTTACGAAATTCTACGTACCACTATGAACAGTCGCGAAACAAACAAAAAGTTAAAAAATTAAGTATTTTTGAGTTGATTGCAAACAACCGATGTATTTACAATATTTTTATTAACAGACATGTTTGATACTTATTGAATTTCTTAAAAGTAATGATAAGTTTTATTTTTCCCGCATGGACGCCGGCAGCCGGACGGACGATCTAATGTGCACATCACTAGTTATAACATGTTTTGAACATATAATTCAGTGCGATGGGGGGCTGATGTGCCTCCTAAACATTTTCTCATTTTCTGGGCATCCCCGACCACATACCTTCAGGCGAACGTAAATATAAGCAGAGTAACTCTTTACCTATAAGACAGTCATTTATTTTTAGACTTTTTATGATTTATCACAAGGAAAATGACATTTAAATGATCAAATTCGGTAAGAGGCTTAAAGACCTTAATCGCACCAGTAAAAGGTTACATTTAAGGCCTATAGGCCTCCTATCGCACTGCTGAAAAATTCGTTTGATTTGGCTTCGCAGCGAACGTGTTAACTAATAAAAAGTAGGAGAAAAAGTTGAAGAACGAATCCCGGGTTCCAAAGTGTAAGTTTTGGATGTATCTGTAAATACTTGAAGAGACAAAATGACATTCTATTATTATTATTATTTTTTATGTCGGATACGTCAACATGACTTCACCTCGCCTGATGGTAAGCTAAAGGCAAAATCTCTGGAATGGGAGTCACCATTGCAAACACCGATAGTGCCACAATGGTGGCTCTCAGCTTGACGGCCTCATCAAATGCTTTTTCACGCCCCGCTTAAAGGACCCGGGACTGTATGAGGATCAGATTAGCGATAACGCTAGTAGAAACGTTCAGTAACGTATTGTACTGACACAAACCAAGTGATTACAAAAACGTAACGAAGTGTGGATATTATATAACTCGAAATAAACGACTTATTATATTAAAACTCATGAAGTATGTAAGGACAAAAGCAGAAGCAGATGTTGTCTTTGCCTACCTCGAAGGGAAGAAGGCGTGAATATTTGCATGTATGTATCTATAATTATAATGTATTTATTACTATTTTATTATCATTATAGAATTAAACAAAAATAAATAGCGAAGTATCACGTTATTGATACCGAATAGAAATAGATTCGCTGCGAAGCGATTCTACTAATAGAATAGATATCAATATTTATAGACCAAGTATTAGATCAAGAGTTGGATCAACATAATGCTTCCATGTTTAAATCATGTTCAAAATACATAATCGATAATATATTTCACGTTACGCAGTGAACACAAGAACATGAAAGTAAATACCGAGATAACCCAACGTCGATTCCCTCCGACCATAATCCTATGGTATTCCTCCCCGTTTATTTTCCCCTCGCGCGCTTCATTTGTCTAATGGAATAAAGCCTGCCTGTTGATTGGAGCTCTCTGCTGTTGTCACTTTTGTATGTGGCGTGCGTTTTTGTTGTGAATACGGGAGAGGTTTTTCGATGTTAGGCAAAGCATGTTTTCCGCCATCTTTTGGAGTATTGTTTGGTGAAGGGAGAGATTAAACTTGCTGCAGTAGTAATCATTATGTGACTTGTATGGCTAAGGGGTGTAAGGGAACTAGCATATCCTACTAATCCTGCTGATATAATAAATGTAAAAGTTTGTGAAGACGTTTGGCTGTTTGATACTCAACGTACGAGTATCTAACTGAAACTTAATGCAAGGATAGATTTAAAAGTTTGGAATAACAAAAATAATACACTGGAATAAATTCCCATGGGTAGCGAGAAAGGGAACAAAATTCCACGCCAGTGAACGCTAGTTTGGAATATCTTTTAACCAACTTAAATATAAGTAAAAGAACAGTAATTATTCGGGCATTTTTGAAGTAATTTCGAAAATCCGTTCCTGAGAGGAAAACCTGCGCCTACCTGTTCGTTGTTCAGCAAGATATTGACAGGAGACAAAAATGTACATTCGTCCATATTTAGTCTTAAGATATTTATGTATAACCTGACGTCTTAAAATGCAGCAGTGGAGTTTGTTGCGCCGTTTCTTCTCCACTAGCGCCTAGGAAGCGGTGGTAAACTTAGTATTAAGTAGTTTTTGACGTCAAAAAGATGTAATTACGTTACACTATTTTGAGAAATATAAAAATTGAAATTGAAATTGAAATTGAAAAGTGCACCGAGTATGAAGTGAGCTTGATTTGTACCCCAAGCTTTTAGTTAGACCCTGTACCCAGGTTTCACCACATATAGTCCAAACGATGCATACAAAATACAATCAACAGCTTTTATAATATTAAAAATGTAAAGCATATTACCATGGCAAACTGATTTAGTGCGCAATGAATATTGATGACCGGCAATTATCGGCCGTGTCCGTCAGCGAGCCATCATTCAGCCCAAGACAATTATCCGCCCAAATTGCTATTACCTTTTGGCGTATGAATGAAAAATAAAATTATGTTGAAATTGATATCGACATTTTAAAATGATGAAATTGAACGGCTACAAAGGTGATAATTGATGATTTCAATATGAGACCTTTTCATTAATTAGGTAACATCTGCGCATGAGGCATTTTTATACTAATTAGCTGTACTATGCGGCTTCATACGTAGCATACTTTGCCCCTGTGACACCCATTTCATTTCATATTATGTCCATAATTTATTAGTTCTACAATGAGACTTTCCACACTTGAGACTTTTAGTTTACCATCAGGCGAGGTAAGTCATTGACGTGTCCAATATAAAAAAATAATATTGTACGGAAATTTGCTCAATTTATTGCCATTTATGTTTAATGATTCTCTTTCCCTGGTAAAATTGGGATTATTCAAAACCTGTAGCCTTAAACATTATATCCATCATATTTCTCTCCTTAAAACAGATCAAAAAATCAGAATTCACATTTTGGTCCTTCGAGCTGACCAGGCCCCGTAGACAAGTGTCTAAAGCTATTTACGCTGTGACACTTGTCTACGGGGGCTGGGGACATTATTTTGTTTGACATCGAGTTCTAATCACCGTCGAAACGTGAGAAGTCGATCGATTTCAAAAGGTTAACATAGAGGAAAGAACCGGTGTAAAACTAAACCAACTTAAATGTGTCGGCTAATACGAACGTGGGTGGTCACGGTACGATTGGTCAAACAGAATAAGGGGCCAGATCTTGTATTGTGTATAATATTTGTAACAAATATTGTTTGTATGTGTACTTACGTGTATATAGGCATTCTATCTCCTTCTTTGAACCAGAACATGAGGGCTACTTCGCTCACTGACGCTGCTAAGTCGCAAGGCAACCTTGTCATACTGCCAGGAGCTGACCACACTTGTATTACATCTGAAACCAAAAAATATTTGCGTTATTATACTATTAAGGTACGCCTCGAGGATCTTGCTAAACACTTATTTCATAGATACGAGTATCACCATCACCCTAATTGCCTTCTCTTACTGTTGTTTATTGATATGTCAGGATTTCCGCAAGCGATTGACATCTAAGCTCACAACCCTGAGAAGAAAACCTGTTCCAGGGGTTCTTCTGTTCCTCCAGGGGACCTCAAGGATGTTGGTTGGATGGTTGGGTTCTGATCAATATAGTATAAATACCAATATAGAACCTTTTCGCAATATCATTTCACTACGAGTACCAATGAAATATTATTACGATAAAGTAATAACCGCGAGAATTAGCCCATCCGTTACAGAAATTACCTCATAAAAAAAACCGGAAGATTATTAGCTCGCTATGACGAATATTATTTATTTTAATAATTGTTTTTCTACTAAATTTCAAGATACTTGTATCGTAAATACAATATTCAAGTCTAAAGAGCTTTTATTTTTTTCTTTTCTCTTATCCTCATAATAGAAAATCAACCACTGACGATTATTACGCTCAAACCGTACATTCACACCCAAAGCAAATAGCCAACGGCTTCTCATCACGTCTAAACCGTACCCTATCAAACACATCTAAATCAAAAAAAACTTCAAACGTCCTCATTATATTCGAAATCACATTCAAAAGATAAAAGATTTTCCAAAGGAAATCATTGGGAATGAAGGGGGGGATGTCAAAAAGAAAGAACCGTTCGGTATTGTCCATCACATTACTACAGGAAAATCTCGTGTTTAATGATGGCCCCGGCGCTTTTGTGAACCCCCCTTGTCGCCTATTCCTCCCTACTAACTTGATTCACACGTTTCGGGGCCTTTGATCTCAGTTCTCTTTCAGTGTAGGCTGTCCATGAATAATATTAACTTGTAAGCATGGGTGTGTATCCATAATAACGATTTTCGATACATATTAACTTACTTATTAAGGTACTTGAGATACGAAAGTGAAGTTATTTTTTTACAAGCTTTTATTTAACTTTCTATGTTTATTTATTAGTATGGGTCAAATCTTGGAAGCACAATTAGAATCACTTGCTAATGTTAAATTAAACTGAAATTTGTTTACTTGCGTATCTTTGGCGACAATGCGATATTATGGTACAATTAAACTGGTCTGATGATGGATTCTGTAGGTATCCACATGAAGTATTTTGTTTTTGATAATGTCAATAACCATTTTATCAAACAATCAAATGTCGGCTTAATTGTTTTGTCGTGGCAAATACCAGGAAGATATACAGGATTGAAGATGAAGACAGTAAGTGGTCAAAGAAACTTCAGAACTAAATCAGATAAACTTCATATGATATGTATGCACCTATTAGAAAGCTATGGATGTGTGCAATACCACGAGCGGCACATTCACGCTGCCGACCCTATAAATACTTCTTAAACGGGTTTTCCTTCTTTAAGAACCCATATTGTAGACGCTGGAGAAAACCACAGCAGGAGGATTATTTTACAGCCCAAGAAAGTGAAAATGGATCAAGGAAAGGAGACAACTAAACTAATTTGTATCGAGCTCAGTGTCGATGTCATATGAAAAGGCAGTTTCACCCAACATAATCTGAAGAAGAATGGATCTATCACCTTCAAGAATAAAATTTATCTTAAATAGCTTCTCCAAAGATTAATGCATGGCCACTCTACAATATGACGCATTCGACATTTCGTCGACTCGCCGTCATTACTTCACACTACGCCACTACTTAAGCGGACGACTTGCGATTATACTCGTCTACTATATTGTATTTTGTTATAATTAAATTCCCTTTGATTTCTTCGGCCTTTTGTTCTACGCGTTTTTGTAAAGAAATATTTTTGTTTTCCCTTTTTATTATTGCTTTGGATCAGATTGTTTTCGGTAGAGTAACAGTTTGTGGAAAATTGGTACTCAAATAGAAATTCAAGAATAAATTTGTTCCAATGAATTGATTTGCGTTTATGCTTTACACACTGTGTTTTATTAAATTCAACTATAGTCAAAGCATTTCGACAAATAAAAGGAATTTGTATGTTTGTATTTCATTGCTTTAGTTTTTCCAAGTGACTATAATAATGGAATCTTCAAGAAGGACTTTTGTAATAAAACTGTGACTACTGTAATGTAAAATAATCATATTTCAATTTTCAAAATTGAAATATCATATTTATTTATATATTTATATATATAAAAATCATATTTCAAAATTGTAAAATACTTGTAATAATCATATTTCATTTTAACCATCGGAGATTTGATTCAAGCTAAACGTGAATATTAGGAGTAAACGAGTTTATATAAATGGAGCAGAATATTATTGTCTTACTTCAAATAATATTGTAAATGTGAATCATTATGAAGAAGTTTGTTAGTCAATAACGCTCAAACGGCTGAAAGGATTCGGCGGAAATTTATTTGCAGGGACAGTTTAGTCTACCTATATTACACATAGGTTACAGGGCTTTCGTAACAGCTATTTATGAATAAAATATACCTATTTATTCTCAATAAAACACAACACTGTGACCTAAAACACGTAGTGTATCTTAGATTCTGTCAAAAAAAATTACCCGATAAAATTATTTTTGTGGAAGAAAGCAGACACATTTGGCTAAAGAAAATGAGAAATGGTGACATTACAGTAAATAGTGGCTGTGTACAGCTGACTTGGGAGTTTTTCGCATGTCTCCACACATTAATAAGCCCCAACATAAATTGGAGCGAGCGGGTAATGTGGCCGGCGCAAGATGCGAACTTATGCCTCCAATTTTTTTAACAAAAAATCTGGGCAAAGTATATTGCAGTGAACTTGCTCATTTTGAGATACAATTGTATTACTTAGTTAAGTTTTTGTTTGTCTAGGCTATAACGAGATTTGTTTGCATTCTCATTGTGATCAGAGTTATCGTTTTTAACGATGTAATTTCAATCCATTAATAATACAATATTGTAAATTTAACTGTATCTCTACACATCGATATACTCGTATATAAAATACTTATAATGTATGAAAATACTTATAATTTATGAAAATATATTAATGTATAATAATATATGAACGATTCAGTTTTTTTTTAATTCATGTCTGTTTGTCTATTTATTCATTTAATTTTGTCTGTTTCTTCGCAATAGACGCAAAAACTACTAAACCGATTTCTTTTCTATTAGAAAGGTCTTGATCAGATTTAAAATATGCCGTATATTTGATTGCAATTAGTTGAATTAGAGATATGACTAAAAAACGATATCCAACCTCAAACTGTATTCTTTTTTTTTAGTGAACGCATATTATCAGCATCAATTTTTTAATTAACTTTGAAATCTGCACAATCATCATCCACTTTAACACTGACTGTACAAAATATTTATTTTCTTTTGATTGAAGAATTAACGGATCAAGTTTATCCTGCCCTCTGTAAGTTCTACTTTAAACCACTTACCTAATAGGTAGTAATGTTTATCGTCTCCCCCACTTCGTCAGTACACTCGTTTGACCGATCTACGGCCTATTACGTTAGTATTATAGCTACTTTGGCAGCTCTTAAGTTTTCATCTACAATTTTGTTCTTTATCTTCAAATGGATAAGGTCGAGTATTTGTAATCAAGTCATTAATAAATAAAGTCTTATGTGAGTACGTGGACACAAAACCTTTACGAAAAGCTTTAATTAATTCAGACTTCTACGATAGGTTAACCTTCGTACTCTTAAGATGTCAGGTGTATTTCAACTATAGAATGTTCTGGATTTTTTTTAGACACGCTAAATAAAATAAGAGCAGACTCCTTTTTTTTTTCAGAAAAGCACACGGCCCTACTGATGATAAGCGGTTACCGTAGCCTATAGACGTGTGCAACACCAGGGGCATCACACTCGCACTACTGACCCTGCACTTCACACTAATATTGAATTTCCGCATGAATAAAAAGGGCATTTTAACCGGTTATCAACAGAACTTATCCATAAAATTTTGGTTTTTGTTTGAACACAAATAATTTCAATACAGAATCTATCACGCTACGAAAGTCTTATAGAAATATTGCCATGGGTTGATCTATAGTTCGGTAATCCGATTACTCTGTGCTTCGAGAGCGGTTATAACCGTTAGTCTCAGCTATCACAAAGGCCAATCACTATCTATTGTGAAAATAAGTACCCTCAAGTATTTTGATAAACTAGTTCCTTAGTCCCTTTGTAGACTGAATGGATAAACAGATGAACTGAACCTGAATCTATTTATATAGAGAGCTGGACTCCAAATTCTATACATAATAATTACTTTTTAGAAGGTTTTTATATGGTCGACCGCGAGTGGAATGCTCCTGTGGCACACGTCCATAAGCCACGGTGACCGCTTCTCATCAGGTGGGCTATGGACTTGTTTGCCACCTATGTGGTATAAAAAAACTTGTTCCAATTTAGGTACCAACTCAGAGCCTAAAGCGTTGGACCTACATACTTGATATTTCGGTAGATGTTTGTTATGTTGTATGCATCCACTACGTTAGAATTTTTAGAAATTTCATTTCTATGGTTGCAAAATAAATTAAGAGGTTGTATTGGATAAAGATGGCGAAAATAAAAATAGCGTCTTAGTCTAAGATCCAACTATGCACTTACTAAGAAGCTAGTTTTAAAAAAATGCATTGTAAAAATTCATAACTTAGGTATTCACTTTAAACTCACTAGAAAAAAATTACCTCAATATACTTAAGAATACTAAAGTTAGGCAGAAAAAGACGTAGGCCTCTATATTATATAAAATGTAAGTTTTTATAATACTACGAGTAGGTATATTTTTCAATTATAGAATGAACACAATCCCCCGGTCCCAATAAATAAGTCTCAGAAAGTTATTTAACAAAATATTTATTTTTATCTTTCAGTACCTATTCTTTGATCTCGCATGTTTTACAGGAATGGACAAAATTATTCGTATTTGATAGAAATATGATTCGTTTATGTTTTTCAACACTTTGATTGATGATCCGATTTTTTATTTATGGATGTTCATTTTATTTGTATGAATAAGTAGTAGTTTATGAGATTTTTCTTGATTTAAGCCATCGTAATTTAAACATTATATTATAGTCTGCTAGCCTATGCCCGCGGCTCCACCCTGCATTAATATCGGTTTTCACGTTTTTTGACCATATCTCCGATTCAACTCAACCTATTTTTTTGATTGTTATCAAACGTGCGAAAGATTTTAAGCCTGACCAAGACCTTATAAAACACCTGACCTTTCAAAAAAAAAACCGCATCAAAATCCGTTCAGTACTTTTTGGGTCCATCGCGAAAAAATAGACGACATATTCTAAAAAAACTTACTTTATTTTATATTCAGAATCGTTCCTATAACATAACCCAAGTATTTTTTTTAATATCTCCAATGTACAGACACAGCTACTTAACAATTTAATAATAGTAGAGATAGATGAATAGATATCATCTCTGTTTTCCCTTCAAGAATATGATAGGCATGTTCAAACGTATAAACGAGTGAAAATAAACCAAAAAATAAGTTCATTCGTTTCGCAATCAAGCATCTGTATCACGCGGTATAAAGTACCCAGCAATTAAATCTTAATCGAGAGCATCGTTAGCACTGGAATGTAATGGTAGATATATGGGAACGCTTAGTCATGAGGGAAAAATTTTACATATGCACATAATAATTGACACTCGCCCTATTGTGATGTTCGCTGTAGTTTCATATGGATTTGCAGATATGCCAAGTGCTGTATGACTCTTTTGAAGTGTTCCGATATCAAAAACCAAAGTTCTTCTTCTTCTTGGAGGGCCATCTATTCAATGAAGGTCGACAGTCATTAAGGTAACTTGACCTTCGATACTGCAGCTCTAAAGAGAGAACAGGTGCTCTTGTTGTACCACTTGCGTAGGTTCTTCAGCCGGGAATAGGATATTATTTTAGTTCATTGCGTTATGTAATTTGAAGTTCATCAACATCGTCTGCCTGCCCTTACCTCAATCATTTAGCGTCAACATAACACATTTCATTCATACATTTCTGCTAGACATCGTATTTATTTAGTTACTCCTTTCAATATCATGTCCTCTTCCAAACAATCTATTCTTCTTTTCTTTGCCCTGCCACCCAAAGACGACCATTTGATTGTGTATCAACCAAAATATAGTAGTGATAAAAAGGGATTAAATACTCTCGAAGCCACTAAAAACAATGAAACAACTATTTTTAGAGCATGATCTAAACACAAGTTATATTTATAAATCCAAAATTGTTAATAACCCCACTCACGTTTAAATAGTTTTATTATCCTTTTTTCGTCTACCCGCGTTAAAAAGTGCACTTGTGTTTTGTGAATATCTCGGAAATATTTCGTTTTAAATATACTTAATTACTCTATTACAGTATAAAAATAGTGTTTTCGGGTTGTTTGCGACCTAAAACAATAGTGAAAGTGTTGTCTTGCGGAACTTTTGCGAGCTTAGCAGTGACGAACTGTCGTAAAATTCTATAACCTCTAACCAGTAAATTTCAAATAATTTTTTATCAAAATGCCGGTTTGCCTAAAATGTATCAAGGATATACCTAAAATTGATGAAAAAAACCCTAAAATACAGTGTTACGGTTGCGAAAGGCGTATTTGTGTGAAGTGTAGTGGGTTGCTTGCCACGGAGTTGAGAGTTATTGTGCTGCAGTCACCTACCCTTAAGTATTTGTGCCCTGATTGCGAGCTCGGAGTGCGTCAATTGCCTGCACTAAGAAACACCGTTTCTCAGCTGAAAATAGAAATCGAAGCCTTAAAAGCGCAACAAAATCAAGGTAAAAGTATGGAATGCATTCTCGGTGAGTTGGCGGAGAGGGAGAAACGCAGCGCGAATGTCATCATGTTTGGCATTGATGAGTGTCAGCGGCAGAGCGGCAATGCTGATCGGGACAAAGAGGTACGTGTTGAACACGATAAAAAGCAGGTGCAGCAAGCCCTGACTGATATATCGGTCTCAGACTCACCAGTGGCTGTGATTCGTCTTGGCAAACCTAACCAAGGCTCTTCACCTCGTCCCCTGAAGGTAATATTTGCTAGCAAAAAATCTGCAATTAACGTGCTAAAAAACAACAAGAACCTACCGTCTGGGATATCAGCTAAGAATGATCATACGCCCTATCAACGCGAATACCTTAAGAACCTGAGAGAAGAGCTAAAGCAGCGGACTGACAATGGTGAAGCTGACTTGACCATAAAATATGTCAATAACACCCCCAAGATTGTTAGTACAAAAAAGTTATAAACACATGCAATAGTATTGTGCAAATTACATTTTTCTATACGAACCTGGCATCCATTATGGCCAAACGAGATTTGCTTATTGTTGAGGTTAATAGGCTAAAACCTACATTTATTGTTATAACTGAGACACATTTAAAACCGTCTATACCTAACAGTCTGGTTGACATCAAGGGCTATATACTTTTTCGTCACGATAGAATCAAAGGTACTGGATGGGGTGGAGTTGCTATTTACGTGTCAACAGAATTTCAAGGCAGGCCTATTCAGGCTACCCCACACCCCACATACAACAATAACACACAAGTGGAAGCTTTATGGTTGAACTTAAAGTGTGATGATTTCAAAATGGTACTTGCTGGTGTCTATCGTCCCACCCATTACACGTTTGAAGAGACCGACAAATTGTTATTTGAAACTATCAAACAGGCTTCTGATGGAAATGACCCCTTGCTAATAATGGGCGATTTTAATCTCCCAGAACTAAAATGGCCATTAAACAATGTAGACACAGATAAACACAATACGCTCCATGAACGATTTATTGACATGTACGAAAACAGTAACCTCAATCAACTTGTGAATAAAGTTACGAGACAGCGAAATCACGAGGAATCGCTGCTTGATCTCATTCTCTGTAATGAGGATAATCTCTGTACCAGCGTCGAACACCTTCCGAATATAGGCAAGAGCGACCATCAGGTGTTGTTAGCTACACTACAATTCAGACGTAAACTAACTGGAAAATCGCTTACCCAAACACCTAGAAGGAACTTCTTTAATGTGAATTACTCTGAAATGATGACACACACACTAAACGAAGAAATTATACTTGATATAGATATAACTGACGTAAATGAAGCTTGGAAGAATTTCGCACAGAGAACACACAATGCTATTGAAAAACATATACCACTTAAAACCAATTATAAAAAACCTAACCTCAACAAGCCCTGGATAAACCAACAAGTTTTGGACAAAGTCGAATGCAAAATGATTTTGTGGAAACAGTATACATTAAGTGGTTCTAAAACAGCATATAAGAAATACAGGCAAGCTAACAATAAACTTGTAACCATGGTTAGAAATCTCAGAATTGAATTTGAGAGAGGAATTGTAAGAAGTGGACCAAAGTCATTTTATTCTTACGTACGCCAACAACTTTCCTCAACGGTATCCGTACCACCATCATTAAAAGACGACATTGGGAACATTACAAATGATCAAATGAAAGTTGCTAACCTGTTCGCCCAACAATTTGAGAAATCCTTTGTAGTGGAACCAAAATATATGACTATCCCTCAAGTGCAAATGCCGAGAGTAGAAAATTCTATCCACTCACTGATAATTACACCAGATAAAGTTTCCAAAGCCTTAAATACTTTCAACGACTCTACTTCGATGGGGCCAGATGCCTTGCCGTCAATATTGTTAAAACAATGCAGTAAGGTCCTCAGCGCACAGTTGGCTCACATCATGAACTTTTCGCTTGAAAATGGAAAATTACCACAGGATTGGAAAGTAGCCCATGTCACTCCTATATATAAAAAAGGCGATAAATATGCTGCTGGGAATTATCGACCGATTAGTCTCACGAGCATAGTCTGTAAAACTATGGAGAAAATAATTGCGGCCGAACTAAGAACCTTTATGGATAAAGAAAACATAATTACCGACGAACAGCATGGCTTTGTACCAAAGAGATCCACGGTCACAAATCTTCTCATGTGTTTAGACAAATGGACAGATAACTGGGATAGACGGCAACCAACAGATGTCATATACCTGGACTATGAGAAGGCATTTGATAGAGTTCCTATTCAAAGACTAATAGTCAAACTAGAACACTTTGGTGTTCGCGGGCAGCTTCTCCAATGGATAGAAGATTTCTTAACTGACAGAAAGTTTCGAGTGAGGGTAGGGGAAACCCTGTCAGATGCTTATGACGTTCACAGTGGCGTGCCGCAAGGGTCTGTCCTTGGGCCAATACTGTTTGGAATCTTCATCACCAACCTCAAGAGTGCTATTCAGTCTGACCTGTCGATGTTTGCAGATGACACAAAAATCATAGGTAATCCACTCATCACCCACAATGTCATTCAACAAGACTTGGACCGTATCGTGCAATGGACAAAAGATTGGCTGATCTCACTCAATGCTACAAAATGTACTGTGTTGCACATAGGAAACACCAATCCTAAACTTAAATATCACGTGGACAATGTGCCCCTTCAGGCCGTGAATACACAAAGAGATCTTGGAGTCACGATAACACAAAATTTAAAATGGGACGTACACATCACAAATATTACGAAACGGGCAAATTCCATGCTGTACACAATCAGAAAGGCATTCTATACTATCACTAAAGAATTATTCATCAAAATGTACAAAACATACATTCGCCCATTGCTGGAATATGCATTTCAAATTTGGTCTCCTCATTTTAAAAAAGACATCGAAATGTTGGAGAAGGTCCAAAGAAGAGCAACAAAAATGGTTACATCCCTTAAAAAGAAGTCCTACGAAGAACGCCTCCTAGAACTCAACTTGACAACACTGGAGCAAAGGCGAAATAGAGGAGACCTCATAGAAACGTACAAAATACTCAGCGATCACTACAACGTCAGAAACATAAAAGATCTGTACATGATGAACCAGAACACACGTCTTAGAGGCCATTCCTTGAAGTTAACTAAACCTCTGTGTGCTAGCAACCCCAGAACACACTTCTTGCCATATCGAGTGATGAAATTGTGGAACTCTCTCCCGGAAACTGTAATAAGTGCTCCAACAGTAAACTGTTTCAAAAATAGACTTGACAGACATTTAAATAATTAAGAACACAAGTGCAGTGATATACACGTATCAACTTTTAAACTTTCGCGTTCCATAACTTATTATACGTAAACGGTATCCAAAGGTATGTATATACCTTTAACGTGTATCGCGTTAAGTCCCGTTTACGTATAATAAAATACACGTATCAGCTCGTAGAGCTGCTAGTGTATCAAATAATAATAATAATAATAATAATATCCGTAAAAATATTTCACCCGTAATTGAATTTCCAATTCGTATAGTACAAGAATAAATAGGAATACTGCAGTGATCTTTATAAGTCGGTCTGGACAGCCATGGAAATTAAACTTTTCCATTCTAACTCCATTTGTCCGGCACCGGACGGATCAACCGGGTTTCGTGCCGCACATTTATTGCGTTGGGAATCCAGGAACAATTTACATACGACCTGGGAACGTAATCCGGGGAATCGTTTGGAGAGAAATCAAAGTTTAGGATTTTCAAAGGGTCCGATTTTACGGATTAATTTTGATAGGGTATCTGGCTTCAGGTGTTTACGGAATTAATTTTACCTCTGTTATTTTAATTCAAAGGGTGATTTCGAATTTTACTCATTATGTTTAAGATACGGTTCGCTTACCATAAGTCCTTAAGATAATCGATTTTTAGAAATTACCTAAATTGAAAATTATGTGCGGTCTCGTGTTATGTTTTAAGCGAAATTATATTTCAATTATAAGATACGTTACGTTTTAATATTTTCTTAGTCTGCATGCTCAATGTTGCGATCATTTGCATGTTAATTAGCTGTAAGTGCGTTTTGTTTATCTTATTAAGGGTATATTCAGATTATAACATTTTTGTGTGTTCAAGTCACGCTCTTAGAAATTGCTTGTGCATGGAAACGTGTAAACTAGGGATATCTTTAGGCGCTGGCTAATGAGTTGGGACCATAATTATATAATCATACAAACAAAAGTACTCATAAAGATTAGTTCACAAGAACGTATCGCAAGATTTCTTTGATAATTCAGAAACAATCATTCAATATCAGTAGCTTAGTGGTTAAGTATAGACTTAGAGATCAAGAGGCCTCAGATTTGAATACTGGCTGCTGTACTACCGATATGAACCCACTCCTATCATTAGCAATTTAGGTTAACCAGAAGAGGGGCAAAAGTAATAGGTACTAATAATGTCTGTTACTAATATTTTTAATTTACTCCTGTTCTCGGAATTATCTCTCTTCTGCAGGAGTTTTAGAGCCCTATCGACTTTTTTTCTTTGCATATTTCAGAGCATTTTTTTATTTTTAATAAAAAAAATCGTCGTTAAACGAATTCATTTTATTATTTCTCTCAGGCAAGATCCTCTCAACGTGATGGATTCGTACAACCAATCATATGCATGTTGACGCCTATCCGAACCAGTGGCAGTGAATCAATCGCTCGAAGGAACCTTTAGAAATCGACACGTCCGTTGAAAATGTACCATCATAACTGAATCATACCAACACAATGATAAATTGATTTTTGGAATCGCATCACAATATTTTTATGTACCTACCTATTATTGTAACTACGTGTAAATTATTACACTGTATTACATATTCTATGAAACCATTCTTAATTATAGATACCTACTCTTAGCCATTCTTATTATAAGTTCTGTTTATCTTGACCATTTTTAACGGAGAAGATATTTGATGGCAGGCTGCTACGCCTGTTAATCTTCGCTCACTTATATGCTTCTCATCTTCAGATTGGAAAGTTAAGGGAAAAAACGATAGCAAGGGGGGCAAGGCTCATACGAAACTATCACACATAAAGATTACATAGCAGCATTCTACGCTTGAATAAGCAAAAATAAGGAGACAATATTTCCTTGATTGTTTTCCGCAAAGTTGAGATAGAAAATACATACTCACAAATTATTATACCATTAATTCCTAAATATAATTATTTTGTAGATAAGTAAACATAATCGTATAACATGTTAGATATTAATATTTGATTTTAGTTCCAAATGTCATTGTAACAATTTGAAATTCTCAGACATCAAATAGCAGTTAAGGATCTTATTAATGATTCCGTAGTCGTTAAAACTGACCCTTATTATCCCTTCGAACATAAGCAGGCATTAGCTGTTACTAACACTTCGGCATCTGTTAAAGTGGAAACTGTTACTACTAATCATAATAGGTTCGCTCGTTGAGGCGAGACCTGTCTTAGTAATGGCTGTGGAACGTCTGAAAATAGGTATTATTTTAGTTCAGAAATGAGATCGGCCGCGTCTGTTGAGATGAAGCTTCATAACACTCTTAACATCATACGTTCCAAACATCAGCTGATGTTCTTGAAATTTACAACATTTTGATTCAACCTTTAGAGTAGGCACGACATGTTTTGTATATGTGTATGTATGTGTGTGTATGTGTGTGTTTGTGTGTATGTGTGTGTTTGTGGTTCTTTCTTTGAAATTTTGTCACCGAAATATAATTAATGGCTAATTTGGATTTTCATTTCATGCAATTTTCCAAAGGAAACATAAGGCTCGTTATACTCGTAGCAGTGTTAAAAAGACATTGCCGACTGAAGATGCACCAGATATGCACCTGTGAAAGCCGACCCCAGTTTACTGGAGTGCATGGATGGCGATGCTACTACTAGCTAAACTAGCTTCTATTTACTTGCCGAATGCCCTATATCACAGAACAAAGAAAAATCTTTTTTAATGTTCTGTGCCCTATAGGTATATTCAATTAGGTTAAATTTAAATCAGCTTATTAATATTTTGACAAGACAAAACTTGATAAGACAAGCAAGAAGAGAGAGAGATATTACTTGTATGTATCACAGGAATGATACCGCAGTTGCGTCTTGTGAAAACATAAATTTACCAAAATTTGCCTTTATACTAGACCCCAATATACTAGGATACAACATGAATAAATAGGACAAGTTTAATAAAACCTTCCTAATCTTAATAAAGATATGAAAGACGTCCCAAAATTTTCCATCACGACTAAAATATTCCAACCATGATGTTACCTATTCAAATCAGTGTTCCTCGCAAAAACCGTAGTACAGATTGCGAAATATAATTGACGGTTCGGTCCGGTTCAAAACTATGGAGAGAGCTAATTGTGTTCGTGAGATGAATATGTATGAGCCTCATCGATCCGGCGACTAACGAATATGGGAGGTTTCTGAATCGTATCAAATATCAAAATGTTACTGGTGAACTTTGTATTGTCATGATGGTTATAGCTGCGTGTGTTGACTACGAGTTGTATTGTTTAGCATCTGAAATTTAGAAATGGTTTCAACCAATTTGTCTACAACAGTACTAGTTCCACTCTCATTCTCCTCCGCCCTACAGAAGACCGCGGCCATAATAACCATCGTGTTGTGTTCCCGCCGGTAAGTAGGGTAGCCAGAGCTCACTGTACCCCTCCTCCCCCTCCCCTTCCTAATCTCCCTACCCCTACCCACCTCTCCTCCTTTCCCTTCAGGGTAGGCAGCGCGTGTGTGACACCTTAGTGTTGCACACGTTCATAGGCCACGGTGGCCGCTTTCCATCAGGTGGGCCGTGTGCTTGTCTGCCACCTACGTAGTATAAAAAAAAATCTCACTATTGTAACTTCTGTACACCAGCCTAACAGTAGTGACCCACGAATACATCGAGTAATGACATTCGGTAAGGCGCAGAGAAAGTAAAATTGTGTTGAAACCCGCATCGAAATTAATCAGAAGTAAATTGAAGGAGTTCGAAATCTACTTTCCTCCTTTCAAAACCGGAGAAAATAGACACAAATAGGCAAAACACCTATAAAAGAGACAAGGATAGAAATATAATGGGTCTTAAGTAAGCTTTATTTAATTCCAATAATATGCATGGCAGAAACGCTTAAATGCATGGAATAGTTTATAGATAAAGTGATCAAAATATTATCAAACATAATACGCTAATATATATGAAGGATATGCATGGAATAGTTAATAGACAAAGTGATAAAAACATACTATTAGCAAACATAATACGCTAATATGAAGGATGCTCTTATTGCTTCTACGTTTTGCAGTGAAAATTGATTTGTATCCGAGTGAAATCAAGAGTAAACTATTTCTTTCATCTTCTAACTCACGCAAAAGCTTAAACTTATAGGTACCTCAGGAACGAAGATGTATTATTTAATTACGAATACATAATGTATGACGTGTAAAATATCCTGAGAAGTTTCAACGTGAATTTACTTCACACAGCATTTCTGTGTGAGAGGAGTTCAAGTAATGAAGAGATTATAATTTTCAGGGCTTATTGCTTGTGAGTAGGTGTGGAACTATTTTCATAAATTTATATTACTTTGTATCTTTAAGAGAACTCGGATTGTAGCTCTCAAACTTTTATTGTAGTTAGGAATATGAATATTAGAAGTATATTTATCTCTGGAATTTTAGGCAATATTGGAGTAACATCTACTTTTTTATTGGACTTGTCAACATAAATTCACCTCGTTTGACGGTAAGGTAAAGTCTCAGGACCGGGGATAGCCACAACATACACCGATGATAGTGCTGCAGCAGTGGTCCTCAGCTTAACGGCCTCATCAAGTGCTTTTTCACGCCCCACTTATAGGACCCGGGACTATAGGAGGAAGGAAACACATGCGCTGGTCAAGAGTCTTTAAGGTGCGGCAAAGAAAAAGGCACCGCTTGGTTCTTGGAACGTTTTGCCAACTATTTTTTTTTTCTGTCTGTAAATTTTTTGTAGTTAGACGGGCAAAAAAATGTGTGATAATTGCAATAATTTATTGGCCTAGTCTATCATCATAACAACTTTTTGTCCTGATTGCGTCCGAGACTTTCACCTCGAAGCATGGGCCTTCCAGTTATTCCTCTTCTACTTCGCACCTAGTCTACTACATATTTTTAAATAAATTGCATCTCTTTAAAAACCAATCTTTGTATATACAAACACACACACTAACGAGGAGGTGAACACGACGGTATCTCCCGCCCGAAATGAGCTGTCCGACTGCTGAAGTTCCTCCGCCCTACAAAACACCGCGGCCATAATAACCTTGAGTTGTGTTCCCGCCGGTAAGTAGGGTAGCCAGAGCTCACTGCACCCATCTCTCCCCACCCCTTCCTAGCCTCCCCACCCGTTCCTAGCCCTCCCCTCTTCTCTTCAGGGTAGGCAGCGCGGGTGTGACACCTTAGGTGTTGCACACGTCCATAGGCCATGGTGACCGCTTCCTATCAGGTGAGCCATGTGCTTGTCTGCCGCCTACGTAGTATAAGAAAAAAACACACATATTTTTTCATATTCTAATTGTTTCCAAAAAATATTAGCTTCTTAGAAAAATGCAATATTGTGATGCGACTTTGAGTCCAGTTACGTTTGATCCTCAACATCTACGACGCTGTCCACCATTTGGTTTCCGGTCTTCTCTTCTACATCCTCCATAAACCAAGATCCATTATCAATTTAGCCAGAAACTTGGCCTCTTCTTGGGAGATATCCGCTATAAACTCCAATTAGAAACAACTAACGATGGCATCTAAGTGGAAACTTCACTTACCGAACCACGCATATGGTTCGCATATATTTTGGCAAGATGCAACAGGGCTGACAATGTTTGTATACAAACCTCAGTTTATTTTATTATTTGACACGTCAATATGACTTCACCTCGTCTAATTAATAGTAAGCTTAAGTTAAATTCTCAGGAATGGGGTCACCTAATGGTGACCCCACAACTTTACCTACATTGATAAAAGACCTGACTATGTTTGATTTAGCAGGATATGAAAAAGCATTTGATGGCTTTTTCATATCCTGGTTAAAAGTCGGGTCTTTTGTCTTTTGCGGCAGGAGGAAGGAAACGCATGCACTTTTTTTAAATTCATGATAGACTTACGTTTGACCTCTATCTCACCTGATGGTAAGTGACGATGTGGTCCACAATGAATCACGCTTGCCTAGAAGGAACCTATTTACTCTTGAGCTTTCCGAAAACATAAACACATGCAGGGAATTCTACTCCTTAGCTGTATTCATGATAAATGTGTAGGTGCTGGTAAAGAATTCCAAGATTTTATAGTACGGCAAAGAAAAGAGGCACTGAAACGCCTGGTTCTTGATTGGTTGAGAGAAAATAAGAGCCTACGGACGCCATACGACTGTAGGTCTTACTTCTTTCTCCTAAACACTACCTTTCTCTTAAGCTTCTAGCCAGTTATTTAGATGTACAACCAGCCTTACAATGTTTAGAGTACAAATCTACCATTAATGCACTACGAAAATAAACATTATGTAAACCATTATAATTTCAGCACCTCCGCCATGTTAACCCGCAATAGCGGTTTCCTCCACGCTTCTCATATAACACATTGAGTCAACCCTAACCTACTCGACGAGGCATTCGCGAGCCCCAACATTGTCAGGCGTGCAAAATTAATACATCACTGCCGTCCTTCTGCTGGCTTTATCTCATTAACTCACTAGTTAGTCAGCTAGATGATTGAGTGCGCGGTTATCGTGTGTCGACAACGCTCGCTTTTGGAGATGATATTAAATGAGGATCGTTGGTATTCAGTAGTTAGTGCAGGGTTATAACAGTTTGAAGTATTGCTCTTTATGATTAAGGTAGCAGTGTGGTGTGAAACTGGCATAAGCTATAGATATCACTTACTATTTGGAGGGTTGTATCTTTAACAGTAAGAAATGCTATCAAGTCAGAATAAAAAATTTGTTCTCAAGCCTGTGAATAAACGATTTAATTATAGTAAAGTAAACTCGTAAACTAGGCTAGGATACAATTCTGGACTACCCGGGCCACAATTTACAAAAACGTCCCCTTGTCTATTCGTTTGAGCAATATACCACCCTACCCCCGACCTTTCCCTTCAGGGTCGGCAGCGCGTGGGTGACGCTCTCGGTGTTGCACAGGTCCATTGGCCACGGTGACCAATTCGCATCAGGTGGGCCGTGTGCTTGTCTGCCACCTACGTGGTATAAAAAATATATATAAAGTAATACATTGATTAAGACTACCTTTACTGTGTTTACTGCTTATAATTTACACCTAAGAACTGGTGTACCTTTTAATACTATCATAGAATCCTGAAGCATTGGATATACAGGACACGACCAGTATCCTTAAAGCCCTGGTCAACCTCACTCGGAAGTAGGTACACCTGCTAAACAACGGACTTGGCTTTGATGCAAGTATTCCTCTAAGAGTTGGGAGTACAAGACGGCAGTCGCTTTAAAAATGTCTTCGAAATAAGGATATTGATAAATTTCTAAACCAATGTCACAGTTAGAGGAACGGAGTCGCGGGTATTAGCCAAAGAATCTACAGTTGTATACAATTAATTTTCAGAATTACAAACATTTCACTGATATGAAATACGAGATTTGATTGTGTCTGGGATCACCCAGATACTAAATATCACAAGGTAATATATAACAACAGAAGACAATAACTAATTCAGAACTCCGCCAAACAATACCATATTTGTGAATGAGAATGTTCATTTACTGAGATAGCATTCAAAGTTACTAGACAGTCGATATCTTTGTTCCCAATGTGCGTAGAGTGAGGCATTTCATAGATAAGACAAGTAGTGTTAATAAGACAAGCAGTGTTACCAGTTTCTAGGAATGCGTTAAGTTTTCTTACAGATGATGATCTTCTATAATAATTATAAAACTTGCAACGTAAGACTGCGGGCATATTAGATGAGTAATCGTTTAATATTTCAATATCACGAATAACTGTCCAAAAAACGTCACCAATTTTATCAACAAAAAAAATCTATCAATATTATAGGACGTTCTTAAGTTGGTAGCCCAAATCTCGTTGAACCATGCCATTCTTTTTTCTATTTTATTTTTACATTTTTTATTTGTTAGGTAATTATTATATAATAATGTATCGCAGGCTTCTGATGGGATCACTCCATTTCATAGATTGCTCTAAATTCAGTAATGTTTACTGAAACAAAGCCCATTACGCCAATACAAGGAATTCACAAGTAAAAAAATAGCTTATCTGATGACTTAACCCTAAACTTGGCAGCGGAAAAAGTGATCGTTTTTCTTTTTCTTTTTTAGTTAACTTAGCTTCTAAGTGATAATTATACATGAAAAAAATACAAAAAAAAATATCTTATTTATATTTTTGGATTTATGACGTGTATCTTATAATATACATTGCCAAGAGTTCTAAATTGTAGTAGAAAATAATTGCGTATCTTTAGAGATACATTGCCTGCTGGTAAGAGAAAAAAAACATAGTATTTTGGTAAGGAAAATATTTTATTATTTATCATAAGTCACAGCTATTAGTAAAAATTACTTATAATAATAACGCCGATTGTGAAACCTGAGAAAAGTGGAACAATAGTCGGTGTAAGATGGCATATCAACGACACCCATGAGAAGGTTAATGGCAATGAACTCTTTTATATCGACGGTAGTTACATTCAGCGAAGTGCCCTTTAGTGGAACATGATACCGATTTGTATATCGTCAGGCAAAAACAATCAATCAATTAGCCTATCGACGTCCACTGCTGGACATAGGCCTCCCCCAATGTGCGCCATACCACTCGATTCTCTAACTTCCGCATCCAGTGCATACCAGCTACCTTTTTCAGGTCGTCAGTCCATCTGACTGGGGGGAGGGGGGGGGGGGCGTTCCACTTTCCTTTTGCCGACTCACGGTTTCCATTCTAGAACTCGTTTGCCCCAACAGCCATCGGTCGTTTTACAGATGTGGCCGGCCCATTGCCACTTCAGCTGGCTTATTCTGGCGAGCTATGTCGGTAAGTTTAGTTCTTTGTCGAATGTCCTCACTCCAGATTTTATCCTTCAAAGAGACTCCAAGCATAGCTCGCTCCATAGCCCGCTGCGCGACTTTATATTTGTGGACTAACCCCAACGTCAATATCCACGTTTCGGCACCGTAAGTCGTCATGACTTATGGTGCAGAAACGTGGATATTGATGGTATTGGTACGATGCACTGGTTGAAGACCTTCGTTTTGAGGCATTGTGGTAAGGGAGAGGAGGTTACCGGACGTAGTTTGCCAAATGCTGCCCAACCTAACTGGATAATTCTGGCCACTTCTTCCTCGCAATTTTTTCTACCAAGCTGGATGACCTGCCAGACAAAAACATGTAAAAGTATTCTGAAGGTGATTGGCATCAGAAGGTTTGCAGTACCACAAAAATGCTGATGAGCTGTTGTAATTATGTAAACACCTAGGTAGATGCAGTCCACCTTCACAGGAATCAGTCTTTTCTAGGTCAGAGTCTGCTTCTGGCTTAGGTACTTATGTCAAAATTTGCTGAGATCATTGTGATTGGCTGCAAATCGTGAAATTATTGCACATTAAAACAAGAAAAACAACAAAATAAAACCAAATTTTATTAAAACATGTTTTTTACATCAAATTATAACAAAAAAACCATTTCACACTTTTTGTCGAGTCCTTGTCAATGTATCCTAAAATACACATGACCAAATAAACGTTACTATATGCATAACCTGGCAATGTGCATTTATAGATACACCAATAAAAACGCTCACGATTGTTGTACAAAGTGTGTTTTTTTCTCTCAAATTGAAATTAAAACCGTAAGTACAGGTATTCAACTATAAAATGAAGTAACTAGCTTAGGGCTCAACAAGTAAATTAAGGAATTATTACAAGTTATTACCTTGAGTCTCGGCATCGCCTTCGCATGGTCCAACATCTTGCGATCCACTGTCAAATAGTGTTGCCAGAATGCTAAAATATATTTTTTGGTAGAAAGTTTGGACGTTATACTACCATTTCAAACAAAAAAAAACAGTTGAAAATGAGTGATACTACTCGCAATATTTTTTTTTATAAAATGTGCATTATTAGATACGCTGCCAAGTTAAGGGTTAACAGAGAGAAATTATAAACCAACTTTAAACTCGAATATATAAAAATTTTGCATTACTAAATTATAATTCCTTCTTATCTCATGAAAGTAGCAATCAACAATTTGAAAATTTTAGCAGTTTGGAACTATTTTAACGCAAAAGACTAAAATTTTTCATGACATCCCAAACAATTAAACAAAAAATATCTTGTAGCACTATTATTCAAATAAAGCCCCACATACTAAGCTAATAGCAGACTATTGTATGACAAAATAGTACTAGCTGAAATTCCAGTAATTTTTCCCACAGTTTCCACTCTATTTGTTCTAAGCTCTACTTGCAGAGCGTCCGATACGATTGTTCAAAGCACTTCCAAGTTGCGCATTCAATTTGCATCCAACAGTGTTGCTGCAACGCTCATTTTTACTCGGAACTGGGGCGGCCTCTGGTGAAAAAATACTAGTATTGTTCGAGTATGTCCTCTGTTCGCTAAATCTGGCATCCACTGCTCATTTTTTTGTGTTTTTGTATCACGAAAACAAAATCTAAATGTTTACTTCAGGTAGGTTTCTCTGTTGAAAGTTTTCATAGGCCAAAATATTAAATGCTTCAAAAGTTTTGTAATAACCACCTTACGAGGCAGTGAGAGAGTGATAGAATATTTTAATCTCATGCTGGATTGAAGAACAAAATGTTGTCAGGCAAACTTCAGTTCCTGAATATTGGTTTCAGAATATGTTTTGAAAATAGTTATTTGCGGTGCCTATAGGATATATAGGATATATATATATATAAACTTTTGAAGGAGGTCGTGTACGGGTATATTACGAACTAACCTATGCCCGCGACTTCGCTTGCGTGGACATCCATTTTATCATTTTTTGACTATATTTCTGGTTCCACTCAACCGATTGTGATCAAACTTACATGAGATTTTATGTCTGACTAAACTTTTCAAAAAAATACATCAATACCCGTTCAGTAGTTTTTGCGTCCATCGCGCACAAACAGACAAGAATACTAAAAAAATATTTTTGTTCAGAATCGTTCAAATAACTTAACCCAAGTATATTTTTTCAAATATCTCCAATGTAAAGACACAGTCACTTTACAAATCTATACTAATATTATAAAGAGGTAAAGTTTGTGTGTTTGTATATTTGTTAAATTGTAAGGGGTAATCTCGGGATCTACTGAACCGATTTTAAAAATTCTTTCACCAATAGAAAGCCACGTCATTCGTGAGTGTCATATACTGAATATCATCACGCTACTGCCTAAGGGAGCGGAGCAATTATCATAAATGTGAACAATTCCGGTAGATTCCCATACATTTTAGGAAAACTGATAAATTATGAGCATATTATGTGAGTTAAAAGGGTGCATCGGGGTTTGAAATACGCCACGGACGAAGCCGGCGTGGGTCAGCTAGTATATTATAATAGTAAAGATACAACTGTGTGTAAAAATAATTCGTGTTAACATTAAAATTGCTATTCTGATTAATTGAAGAACAACTCTTCGCTGAGACTTTCGCGAGACACTTTCAGCTTGCTATCACATTATTATCTCAACGTCTCGTGTGGGTAGTGATTGCATTATCAATGACAACGGCTTCCATTTTATCAAAGAATCAAGAAGAATCAAAGAATCAATTTCATTTATTCAATTTAGGCACACAAGGAGCACATATGAACGTCAAAAATTTACAGTAAAAAAAAAATATGTCAAGAAATATAAATACAATAAATAATAATCATTAGAAAATGATTCTTCCGCTGGTTCAGTATGTTGGTTCTACTGAGAAGATACCAGCAAGAAACTCAGTGAACACGATTATCCATTATTTATTTTTATATTTTTTTATGTTTTTATTTAATACAATTTTTAAAGTGCGAGCGAGCAAGAGATTAGGATGACCATGCATTTTTATCATCAAAATATTCATTTAATTTATAATAACCTTTTTTCATTAAACAATTTTTTACTTCAATTTTAAACTTATTAAGTGGCATGTCAACCAGATCCTGAGGAATTTTATTGAACATTTTTATCCAGTTACCTACAAACGAATTACCAACCTTATGAAGCCTTAGCATTGGCACTACAAGTTTATTCTTATTTCTCGTATTATAATTGTGAACGTCCGATTTTTTTTGGAAGAGATCTAGATTTTTGCGTACATATAAGATATTATCGTAAATGTATTGAGAAGCAACTGTTAAAATATTAATTTCTTTAAATAGTTCTCTCAGCGAGTCAAGGGGTCTGAGGCCATAGATAGCTCGTATCGCTCGTTTTTGTAATATGAAAATGGTCTCAATATCTGCAGCTGAGCCCCACAGCATCAGACCATACGACATTACGCTATGAAAGTAGCTAAAATAAACTAATCGTGCCGTTTCCTCATCAGTTAGTGATCTTATTTTTCTAACCGCATAGGCTGCTGAGCTGAGTCTTCCTGCTAAGGCTGTGATATGAGAACCCCATTGCAGTTTACTATCTAGAGTGATTCCAAGAAAAACTGTGGTATCGACTATTTGAACAGTTTCATCGTTCATTACAATATGAGTATCTACCTGTTTTACATTAGGCATCGTAAACTTTACACATTTTGTTTTCTTAGCATTGAGTAGCAGGTTATTACTTGTGAACCAATACAATATTTCAGAGAGAATATTATTTACATCGTCAAATACTAGCTTTTGCCTGTTAGTTTTAAAAATTAATGATGTGTCATCAGCAAATAATACTATTTCACAAAGATTTTCAGTGAAGTAAGGAAGATCATTTACATATATCAAGAATAAAAGGGGTCCTAGTATCGAGCCCTGGGGTACTCCCATGACTAATGGGGCACCAGATGAATTGGTGCCATTAATGTTGACTTTTTGTACTCTGCCAGTGAGGTAAGACTCAAGCAAGCTAAGTGAACCGTTCGAAACACCATAGTGACCTAATTTTAATAACAAAGTCTCGTGATCAACACAATCAAAAGCTTTCGAAAGATCACAGAAGATACCGATGGCATCCTGCTTCTCCTCCCAAGCATCAAATATATGTTTAATGAGTGCAACGCCTGCATCCGTTGTGTTTCTACCTTTAGTGAAACCAAATTGTTTATCATGAAGTAACTTATTGCACGTAAAATGTGAAAGCAGTTGGTTAAATATTATTTTTTCAAAAATTTTACTGAGGACTGGGAGTATGGAGATAGGCCGAAAATTTGATGGATCACTTTTTTCCCCTGCTTTGAATAACGGAATGATTTTACTGTACTTCATGAGAGTAGGAAACTGTTTATCATCTATACATTGATTAAATATAAATGCAAGATAAGGCGCAATAGTGGGCATTACTGGTTTTATTATATTGGTTGAAATGCCCCAAAGATCTTCAGTTTTTTTAATATTTAGTTCTTTAAAAGTTTTAAGAATGGTTACAGGGTCAATGTACTGAAAATCAAAATTAACATTACATTTTTCAACACTAGTTTCAAGAAGAGACGCGGCTACATTTTTTGAAGAATTCAATTTACTTGTAGTGGTAATAGGAATATTTGTGAAAAAGGATTCAAAGGTATTGGCCACTGCGGCATCAGTATTAATGTGTTTATCATCTATTTTTAATTCGAAGGATCGATCACGTGACCTTGCTTTACAGGTTTCTTTGTTAATAACATTCCAGGTTGCCTTAATTTTATTATCAGATTTTTGTATTTTGGCTCGAATATAGTTAGATTTGGCTATTGAACAGACTTTTTTGAACATTTTTGAGTACTTTTTAGTATGTTCAATAACTTGTGGATTGCTTGTACATGCCTTTGTTTCGTATAACTCATACAATTTCTTTCTACTTTTATGGATTCCAGGCGTAGCCCAATCACTAAATTTAATTTTGAATGGGTTAATATTTATTGTTTTTTTAGTGAAAATATTATCAAATTCGTATTGGATCACTCCGAACAGATCTTTGTAAAGATCATTCGGGTTCACATCATTACGCGGCTCCAAAAGAGGCACTTTATTGTCAATATTTTCTTTAAATTTTTCTAATCGATAATTTGTGATTGGTCTACATACAATATTTTTGGATAATGGAGCATGTTGGTGCTCAAATCTAGCTAACTGACCTTCATGATCTGATTTTATGAAGTTTATTTTAGACTTCTCACTTACATTGCCGTCAGTAAAAATATTGTCCAAGCAGGTAGCTGTTGTGGATGTAGTGCGAGTTGGTTCACAAAAGAGATTTTGTAAGTTAAAGGATTTAAAAAGATTGAGGAACCTTACCGCGTTCTGAGTGTTTTCTAAAATATCAATATTAAAATCGCCACATACAACTACCGACTTCTTACATTTACATATTTTTTTTAAGATATCTTCCATAATAGATAAGAACAGGTGGCAATCTCCAGAGGGAGGTCTATAGACGCTAACAATAATGAATTGCTCGAGCTCTGCACATGATATTTCAATATTTCGCTCATTTGAGAGTGCTACTATATCTTTTCTTTCTTTAGATTTTAAATTGTCATTAATCAAAATTAATGATCCACCTCTTATAGCGGAATCTCTAGTAAACGAACTAATGATTTTAAAATTATCAATATTAACTAACAGTTCATGTTCTTCTAACCAGTGTTCAGTTAAGCAAAGTACATGAATATGCATTTCATTTAAAAATAATTCCAGTTCTAACTCTTTGCCAGAAAAGCCAGCAATATTTTGGTGAATAATATTCATGTACATAGATTTATTCTTTGGCGCTAAAATTAAATTGCTAGAGATTTCTTCTATTGTCCTAGAATTAAGTTTAAATGATTGTCATTGTCACTCTTATTTGGAACAGATTCCAAGGTCGCAAGACAAACATTGTCATTTTTATGCTCAATAAAAGCAGGTTGGTTAGCCAAGTTCTTGGCTGAATATTTAATATAATATGATAGCGAAGATGCTATCTGTCTCTTAAAAGAACTATTCAAATAGAATTTATTTTTTGTCAATAATAATTTATTTTCTAAATATAAATTTATATCAATCAAGTGGAATTTATTTGGGTTATGATATGACAATGTATGCAGTGTTTGATTGAGCTTATATCTAATATTGTTTTCTACCTGTGACAAGCTACGGCTATATGGAAGCGTGAATAAAATTATATTTTTAACATTTAATAAGCTCAGTGATTCAAAACAATTAATAAGCTCATTTCTGTTTGCATTTCCCCTGTCTCCCACTAGAATTAAAAGTGTATTGTGGCTGTTTAAACGGTAATTCTTAATTTTTTCAATAATGGTACAATAAGTTAAACCCGGCATACAATGGTTAATTATCTTTTGTTCTAAATATGAACTTAGTACCTGACCCATTGATTTCCCCATTTCATCACAAAACATCACTATTTCAGATGGTACATTATTTAGTTCCGCATAGGAGCTACTGGGCTTTTTATTTGGCTCAAGTGAAGAGCTTTTGGGTGAAGTCAGAGAGGACATACAGGCTGGATGAGGACTGAGTAAATTATCTTTTGATGGTAATGTGGAATTAGGAGTCATCAGATCCTTCATGGCCAGAATGTATTCCTGATACTCACTTTTAACATTACAATACTTGACAGTCATTAGGTCTAGTGTTTTTTTTAAATTACTAATTTCTGTTTCTAACTTTAATATGTTATTATTATAATCTGAAATATTATTTTCTATTAATAAGGAATACATATCAAGCTCATCGCCGAGCTGCCTTCTTTCTTTAATATACTTGACTTTTTTGTACATACATTTTTGTCTTTTGATAAGTTTCTGTGTTTTTCTTATATATTTATTAATTTTCACATATTTCTTAAGTTTGTTCCTACTGCACTCAACTATGCCCATCTTGGGGTTAGAAGTATAATCTATTAAGGTATCATCCTTTGTTAAGTCAATAGTAATTGTGGGATCTAAGTTAGGTTCAGTTGAAACAAGGCTGGGCACACTACCGACTAACTCATGGAACAAATTGTGGGTATGGGATACTACGGTGTCACGTTTCTCAGCCTCAAGGTGGGTAATGTGGCCGTGGGCTTCTTGCAGTTCCTGCTCTAAGACCGACATGCGCTTGAGGCCGAGCTCGTACTCGTCGCTGCACTCCCTAAACCCATCCACAATATTGTGCAATCTGTCCCGCTCATCTAACACTAACCTATGCTCAGTGTGCAGCTCAGTCAACTGCTTTTTTACCAAGTCGTATTTATTTAAACTATCCAGTAGCTCCTTTTCATTGTCATCTCTTTCTTTGTACAACTGTTCAACCAGCGCTTTGGATACTTCTAATTCCTTCAAAGTCAGCTCAAGTTTTTTAAGAATATTATCTAGTTTAGCCTCATCACGGCGTGCAGAAGTCATGCTACGCGTGGCTGGCATTGTGATTTTATAAAATTAAAGCGTAATAAATACCAAAAGGCAGTTTGATCAGCAGGTACCCGACAAAATAAATATGTAACCTCAAAACGAAATTGATCGAGTACGCTGTAAATATAAACTAATATGATAATTTAGTAGTTATTGGTATATTACCTGTGTAAGAATCACTGAAAAACTGTAATAAAGAGATGACAAAGTTCACAAAATCAAAAACAAATAACTTCGAATATGCGGTGTCATTGACTTTAGCCGGTGAACAAAATCAGCTGAGCGCAATTTTCACTGATTTATATCACTTTTACACACACGTTTTAATCTAAATACACTTTGTGATGGTATAATTGTGTTTTGTGATGAGTTTTAGCCTTAAATATAGAAATATTTAATTATAAATTAAAATAAATACGGGACGAAATGCAATCAGATGTTAGCCGTAGTGTTGCCACAAAAAAAAAAAAAAAAAAAAAAAAAAAAAAAAAAAAAAAAAAAAACTTATCGCGTTGTTGACAGCTGTAGCCGTTGTTAATGCCAAGATTAAAGTTGAAAGCACTTGACTTTTATCAATACGGGTGGTCTGCATATAATGCGTGTGGGAAACTAAACACCAGTTTTTAAAATCTGTTGCCAGTTTTATTTAGGTACTAGCTGATGACCCCGGCTCCGCGCGGAGTCCTATAATCGTTTTCTAGTCCGGTTCTACTGAACCAAATACAAACATAGGGCAGATTTTAGCCCTAACCAAAACCTTTCTAATAAAAAAATAAAAACCAATTTTCATACCAAAAAAATAAATAAAACTATTTTTAGAACTTTTGTCTGTTTGAATCAGGTAATCTTTAGAACGGCTGGGCCAATCTTAACGGGACTTTTACTGGCAGATCCTTAATATTTTAAAGCATAACATAGGCTATCTTTAAAAAATTAAAACCTTAAAAGTCTAAATATATACACGAAGCTGGCACAACTAAAAGTTTACTAAAAGAAAATTAAGATTCAATTCTAGAATATTTTCCTTAGAGAATTTAACTACAGTCTTGTCGTACAGGAGAATGACTGATTAATTACCTCGTACTTGTAGATGTGGGTCCTCAATTACGGTTCAGTTGCGGTCGAATTGTGGCTAATGCTACATTACACAACGTTTAACTCCAACATCTTGGAGCTGAAGGTTTATTAGATTTTAACCGAATCGTACCATTCACGATCGCATGGCTGGATGGAATCGTAAAATACGAGTTGAACGGAATGTCAACTTAGCTGAAAAATAAAACCGATAATGGATAATTTAGTTTGTGAACTGAGAGTAAAAGTTGCATTGTTGCAAACTTATCTTACTGCCTACTATTCTATCAAACTTCCTACTAATAATTAGTACCGTGAAAGTTTGTACAGATGTTAGTTTCTCAATCACGCTATAACGATTGAACGGCTTACTCTTCTTCTATTTTTTCTAATTGGAATAGCTCGCTATGGGTAGCGGGAACGTATTATTATAATCACGCCGCCGAAGCCGATGGCTAAAAGTAGTTCAACTATTCTACTGCCTGTAATATCCTACTTGCCATTTCCTAGTCCTACTAATATTATAAATGTGAAAGTTCGTGATTGTTTTTTGGATGTTTGTTACTATGTTACTCAATCACTGTCAAACGGCTGAACGGGTATCGCTGCAATTTGGTACAGCGATAAACTATGGTCTAGAATACGAAATACAGTAAGTACCTACTGTAAACACATAGGCTAATTTTATGCCTGAAATAGCCTATATCCTAGCCCTGAGTGACGGAAACGGTATCATAACTCCATGTGGGCGAAACAGCAGACTAGTTCAACCGTAAATAAATAAGTGAATAAGTAAGGATAGTATTTTAAATATGTACCTATTTATAGTAAGAAGCTGTCGCCCTACCTGTGTTTAAAACGTTCCCCTAATTCAATAAATGTTGTTCAATTCTCCCTATCATGTCAACACAAAGTATAAGGTTACGTAGCCACCCGTTGCTGTCACATTAATGTATCTAAATGGAACATTAGCATAGCCGTATATTGTTACCTTGCAGCCCTAATTTGATATTTATATAGGGTGCGTCAAATACTTGCTAGTAAATTTTATAAGACTTTTAAATGCCTGAACTTTTAAAATAAGGCTTTAACGATATCGCAATGTACACTTCAAGTAGCGATAAACTGTGATATACGGTTTATTAGTATTTTTATAATGGTCATGTTAATTATGATTTCATCTCGCCTGATGGTAAGCTAAAATTATAATCTCAGATTGCGGCTAAGAAGAGTACCGGTACCTGAAAATGTTAATTTCCATACATTACTGCAAATCAAATAACTGCGGGTATTTATGAATTTTAATCCCCCTTTCCTTTCCTACACAGAACTACACTTGCTAGACTGAGATATCACCCTCACATGGTGGCATCAATTCCATCAAGAACCAAGCGGTTCGGTGCCTCTTTTATTTGCCGCACCATAAAGGCTTGGAATTCTTTACCAACGCATGTGTTTCCTTCCTCCTAATAGTCCCGGGGCCTTTAAGCGGGGCGTGAAAAAGCATTTAATGAGGCCGTCAACCTGAGGGCCGCCACTGTAGCCACGGTGTATGTGGTGGCGACCACACGTCATGAGACTTTGTGTTTAGCTTACCATCAGGCGAGGTAAAGTCATTTTGACGTGTCCTATATAAAAAAAAAATAAATGCAAATGCACGGGGGACGACATAATGTCACATTGGAAGCCGCAAGGGACAGCTTTTTGAAGCATAAAAATGTCATATTAAAAATAAAAGAACTATCAAAATCCGATAATCCTAAAATACTCATCACAAATGTAATTTAATGCAAACAGTATATGAAGCACTGACTTCATAAAATAAGACATTTGACGCAGACGCCGTCATCTGTGCGGGAGGAAATTGCGCCACTATGAGTGGATGAGCACCGCCGCCATATTGCGACGCCATTTTCCATTCCAATTTTGTGATTCCCACTTGAATAACGAGATGTGATTGGAACTATAAAAATCTAGAAAAAAAATTACCTACGAACACTTTCATTTATTTTTTCACTAGCTTTTACCCTTGGTTTTGCCTGATTAAAATTCTGTTGACGCTTCTCACCCCATAGAAATCTATTCCCTGGATAAAAAGTGAGAGTTTGTTACTCAATCACGTCTAACAGGTGAACGAAACTGGCAAAAATTTGGTACAGGGCCTCGATTCTGCTAAAGGGAAATCAGTGTCATGCCATTGGCACTCTAAAAAATGCTATTTAATTGTAAACTTTAAACTTGTACAGTTAAAGTCTAAAATCAAATGAAAAGAATTCATTAAACTTTTTCATTCGCTCTACAAAATATCATTTAATTTTAGACTTTAGCTTGATAACAATATAGTCCAAAATTAAATGACATTTTTGAAGAGTTAGTGGCATGACAGTGGTCTGCTTTTAGCAGAATCGGGGCCCAGATTTATAGTCTGGAATAACAAATAAACTATCTTTTATCTTAGAAATAGGTTCCTTAAGGTAGGAATTAGATTAGAATGCCACGCTGGTAAAACCGCGGACAAAGCCGTGGTCGACAGCAGGCTAGCAATCACGTCTGCGACATTTTCATTAATTTAATTGTTCTTCTATTTAAGTCACAATGAAAACTTAATATTTGCTTATATATTTCATACCAGATGTGACTTCACCACGTTAATTAAATCTAGCCCTCTTGTCAATTCCTTCAATTGTAACGCTCAATTCTAGATGGATGGACTGCTCACCCATTAGGAATGCACTAATAATATCATACGGCTGACTGAATTGTCTATCAAGTACTAGGAATGGCTTTGTCCTCAGTACACAATTGTATTTGATGTTCACTGCTGACTGAATGATGAAAACTTCATGCAAAGTGTCATCAATGACCAATAATGAAGTCTCCAATACAGGCATTATTTGCTTAAAAGGAGGCTTCGATGAATCACACTTGCCTAGTATTTGGTGTCATAAAATTGTAACTGTCCGATCCATGTGTTACCATTTTGGCGTGCAAACATTTCCTGTGTAAGCTCGGGTGTCATCTAAATACTACGTTAGTTTTTAAAAACCATGTTATGATTCTTCTATCACCATGCAAGGAGATTCTACAAGCTGTAGCAGTTCCCACGACAGATTAAAACAAATTTGGGCAACGTCTCGTCTTAATTACAATCCTGATCATGATGACCGCGAGAAAAATGCACTTAGTCATGCAAAAACAGACAACAGTCAAGTGGGAGACGCGAACATCACTACAGACACTTAATTGACTCGTTTTTAAATAGGCTACTTGACAAAGACTGTGATGTCAACTGAATTGGATATCTCACTAAATTCTATTTAAATTATTTATTTAATGCAATTTTTAAGCAATTGCATGCTAACTATTTCTAATGATTTTCTGATTGAAAAAAATGATCATCCAGGACGGGACTTGAACCCGTGACCAGTCCCTTACAGGGGGAATGCTCTGACCAACTGAGCTACCTGGACCCATCTTAGATGCTCGAAATTTTCCGATATTATATTCTACGGCTTAGGATGCCGGTGGAGCCATCTACCGTAATTCGTTCGAACTACGGAAACAATGAACAATATTGCAATTATTGTTTTAAAAGATTATTTTTTAGTTTCTCCGCCCGATTCGGCATAAAATCTACTTACCGGCGGGAACACAACACAATGGTTATTTGACGGTCCGAAATGACCGAAATATCCGAAATGACCTGTCCGACTGGGGTAGTCCCCAGTCGGACAGGTCATTTCGGACGGGAGATACTATAAGTTCGGCATCAAAATTTATAGTTTTTTAGTGTTATAGTGTAGTGTTAGTGTTGTGGAGTTGTAGGATACATTCAGTCTGTTTACATACTTTATCACGTTTATTATTATTTTTATTTGAAATATTAACCACCTCAGTTACGGTACCCTAAAAGAAGCATGACAAAGGTTCACAAAGATTTACTCATATAGGACATGTCACCGCTAATGATGACTAATGAAAAAGTGGTCAAAGACTTAAATTAGCTTCTAGGAAGTGCTATTTTGGTGTAAACTAAAATTGGCAGCCTCTAAATATAAATGTGGTTTCTATGAAGAATGCTAGGCAGAGCTAACTCATGATAGTAGTGGTATTTACTATATGTTTGTATTTTTTCAATCATTTCATTCTGTATAGACTATTAAACGGAACTTACAAAACGCTAAAATTATTTTTTTTTTAAACTAAATGAACAAATGGACTACCGCACCGGTTCGAAACGTAGCCCAGACCTAAGAAGACTCCGGCAAGAAACTCAGCGGGCTATTTTTTTGGTATATTTACAATTTCCTTAATCTAAATACAGTTATTGATTTGAGTACATAGCATAGTTGTTTATCGTCTAAATTCATACATTCATACCCAAAAAATTTTGATCGAAAAGGTAAGTTTTATTTTTCAACTTTTTGCTAAGAAATGAAACATGTTTTTCAGATATTTTGGCAAATTAAATAAAAGTAGTCACACTTAGAGTACGTTGAAATGGCAGCAAAGCAATGGCTTTAAATAACGATCAATCCTGGGTTTTAGCACTAAATAAAAATACCCAAGACCTAAATTCCATTTTAAACTCTCTTGAAGATTTACTACTAATTGCATGTGATAGTGTTTAAACTTGCGTGTTGGCACATTTTTAAATGTTCTATTAGCCAAAAGTATGTACTTACAATTGATTTTGATTCGTAGATCGGAACAATTCGTGAGTCCTAAATTTTTGTCGTCATCATCATCGTAGTGTAACTCTTGGTTAGATAGTAACCCATTTATGTCCCACTGCTGAGCACGGGTCTCCTCTCCTCTAATGAGAGAGCTGAGAAGGGTTTAGACCTTAATCCACACACGCTGGCCTAATGTGGGTTGGTGGATCGGACATTCAGCTAGGTACCACTACTTGCCAGAGCTCACTGTACCGACCTCTCCCCCCCATCCCTTCCTAGCCTCCCCGCCCCTTTCTAGCCCCCCCGCCCCTTACGGTACAATCCGGAGATGGCCCGGATCAAGCTGGGGTGCGAGGGAAATGCTCTATGGGCCACCTTACATCCTGGCGTCAGAAGACCCTAGATGGCGTGCGGTTTTAGTCGGTAAGAGTCTGACATAACATACCCCGCCGGATGCGGGGTGGGTATTCATAAGGATTTCTTAAGTCGTAAAGAGAGGTATTATACCCACACTGTATACACCCTAATGGAGTCAGTTCCTAATATTGTCATGTATATAACTTATACTTCGACAGTGTACACAAACAAATGTTTTATACAAAATATTACAGTCAAAAGATCTGTATAATCAATCAAAATGCGATGTGGAATACAAAACAGCAGAGATTTCTGTAACATTACGTCACGTTTGAACGGAATAAAATGTGGAACGAACCGGAAAATACTTCGTCAGCGGAAACTATTGTAAAAGAAAGACAACACATTTTTACAGACTTACATTTTTACAGAATAAAACTAGTGTGGGAGATCTATTTTATTTAGTGATACATATTCAATGTACCTACACTTAATGTATTTTAGGTATTTATGTGTACTGAACAGATTCTTTTCAATAGACTCTATCGCAATTTAGTTATGTTTTATCGTAAAATTTTACTGTTTTTGACGTTTTAGTACGCTTCTATCAGAGCTTTATTATGGCACCCTGCACAGGGTCGTTTCGCGTATGGTATGAATCGCGGAATGGCCTCTTTTGAATTGGCTGTTTGACACCAAGATCAAAACATGGAACCCTTCGTGGTTTTCGGTATGCTAATTTATATAGTTCTGTTAAGTTCTGGGTCCTTTAAGCGGGGCGTGAAAAAGCATCTGATGAGGCACTGTCAAGCTGAGGACTACCACTATCGGTATTTGTAAATGGTAACTCCCATTCCAGAAACTTTACCTGTAGCTTACCATCAAGCGAGGTAAAGTCATATTGACGTGACCTAAAATTAAATAAAAAAAAATTAAGTACGTCTTTTCTAAATATCTGAGCTTATAATATATCATAATCATCTTCTATTTTCCCACTCTTGGGATGCCTATACATAATAACAATAAGGTCGCCAATTACATAAATAATGTGGATAAAGAAAAACAAAGTAACAATTCTTTCATCAATTCTCTCTTCTCCGTTACCTTAATTGTAAATCGACATTCTATTGTCTTCGATCTCTCATGATTGACATCCTTTATCTCCTAATGCGATCACCGCCCAGCATTGGCCAATATTGGCCCAGCACGGCGCCGATATAAATTACAGTCGGCAGCAATTTTAATAATGAAACTATTAATCAACCGTTTAGTTCTAATTCTTTCGTCTACGTCACTTATGTGTGTATAATGAGGCACTTCTATAGTACTGCTGCTGCTGCCTATTAGATTGAGATTAATGTGTGTGTTGATAAGTCGTTCATCTCTCGTTGATATTGAAAGTTATAATTTGGCCTTAGGGTTGCCTAAAATAATAAAATCACAGTTTCAGTATTTTGATTATAATCTATCCCTGTACTAAATTTCACTCAGATCCGTTTCACCGTTATAGCGTGATTGAGTAACACACAACATCTTCACAAATTTTCAAATTTTTATAAAATTAGTAGGATAGGATAGTAGTTAGTAGAGGAAGGATTTTTTTAGTAGCTGTACGCGTTTTAAAGGATATACTTGAACGAAAGTTAAGTTACTTTCGAGTAACAATAAGCTATTTGAGCTGCCGAATTATGATTATAATACCTACTAGATGGCTGTCTAAAATAAAAAAAATAGTTACTGGCATATCTAAAAACACAAGTGATATAAATCACCTTCCACTGGTTAGTAAAAATAGTGACTATATTACTTCCAAGAAATTACGATTAGTACCTATTTTAAAAACAGCACGCTATCAAAGATACGAAAACGTTTCTCTACTCTCCTGTAAATTAATTTTAATACAGATACTAGGTTTTGATATACATCGTTGGGCTTCGCTGAGGAAGGACGCGTGTTAAGTGTATTCTAAATATTTCCTAATTGTTCAAACTTAAATTAGTGATTGGTTGGTTGTTGACATCGGCGCCTCTCGTTTCTTCTTGTGGAGTTCTTACCTGTTGCTCCTCCCTGTGGGCGGTGGAAGCGAGATACCAAATTTGAAGACACTCCTAAATACCATCCCATCGTCGCTTCAAGTTGGTGAGAATTTCATGTTTCATGAAATATCTATATTGATAATTACATGCTTGAAAAAGTGCTTTGAGAAGACTGGGGTTCGAACCTCTGACTTTTGACTTGCGGAGTGCTGCATTGACCGCGACGCCACCGAGTAGTTGAGACTGCACTGTGAAATCAGCGATTACAATCTAGCGACACAGCGACATCTGTTCGCCAGTACCGAAAGCTTTTGGACGGCTAGTGTGATTTACTGTTCAAGTTAACTGATACTCGTTCGGTGTTAGTAGTACTCCACACAATATACAGATGGCGTCCAAGGGGGTTACTTGTGCTGGCTGTCGGAGTTATGTTGACAACCGAGAGTATTTAAAGTGCAGCAAGTGCAATAAATTTTACGATCTTGCCTGTGCAAATATACTTGACAAAAGGACTTTCACTGCAATGAGTAAAGAGCAGAGAATGAAGTGGACTTGTCATGAGTGTAGGAGCAGACAGCCAAAGGTGGGAAATACCAATACGCCTGTGCGCAATCTCAAAGAGGATGACACGGGCGTACCTGATGAAGAGGTTGGTTTGGACAATGTTACCACTAGAAGAAAGCAAACGGATTGCAATGGGAAGGCATCTTCGGACAACCCTAGTTCCGGAAACTATGTGGAGGACAGGGATGGCGCGTTTCTCTCAGCTATAAGTGAACAAGTTCTCAAAGCTATTAAGACTGAGTTACCAAAGATGATTTCTCATATATTAAAATCAGAGTTATCATCAATCAAGAACGACTTACTGGACCTTCGTCAGTCTGTGGACTTCTTGAGCACTATGCATGACGATATGAAGAACAAGATTGATGCCTTAGTTAGAGACAACGTCTCATTATGTAGGGAAAATTCGAATCTCAAAACGACAGTGCAAGATTTATCTGATCGCTTGAACAATATGGAACAACATCTGCGCGAAAATAATGTAGAGGTGCTGGGCATCCCTGAGCACCACAATGAACATTTGCCGAATCTACTCCAGCAATGTTCCCAAGTGATAGGTTACCATTTGAAAGAAGACTCTATAGTAAAGTGCACTCGAGTTGCCAAGCTGAATAAGGAAAGCAAGTTTCCTCGCACCATTGTGGTTAAATTCAACAGTGTGAGAAACCGAGATGAGTTCTATTCGGCGGTACATAGATATAATAAATCAAACCCTACTAATAAACTTAACACCGCATTGCTGGGGATTGGGGGCGAAAAGATGCCGGTCTACGTGTCGGAGCACTTGTCTCCGTCTAACAAGGCTTTACATGCTGCTGCGCGTACGAGAGCCAGAGAACTTGGGTATAAATTCGTCTGGGTTAAGAATGGACGCATTTACGTGAGAAAGGAGCATGATACAAAATTTATACTCATTAAGAATGAAAGCAGTCTTAGTTTGATATGTTAGTATTAGATAAGCTTAAAACATAGATATTGCTTCGAATTTTTTTGCTTAGTTTTTTTTTTTTTTGGAGATTTAAATGTATTTATCAATATATTACCAGAATATGAGAGGTATGAGAACTAAAATCACTGATATTTATAATACTGTACTATGTAATAATTTTGATATTATTTGTTTGTGTGAAACTTGGCTTGATGATGCTTTTCTGTCTTCTGAATTGTTTGATGAGAGATATTGTGTTTTGCGTAGGGACCGGGATTCTGCATTTTGTGCTCAGCATGACAAGGGTTATGGTGGGGGTGTGCTGGTCGCTTATTTGAAGAGACTCCAGGTAACAATAAGAAATGACTGGTTATCCAAAGAATTGGAGGATATGTGGGTACAAGTAAAAGTTGATAGGTCTTCCATTATAAACATAGGTCTAGTCTACATACCGGGTTATCTATCTTCAAATACTGTCTGTGATTTCATCAACAAATGTAATAACATATTCGACAATTATTCGAATCATTTGACCTGTGTTCTGGGTGACTTCAACCTACCTCTTATGGACTGGTCAGCTGAAACAGGTACCCCTAAAAACCATTACTCGGAGAAATCCAAAGCTTTATATGATCTTTTTCAGTGTACCACTATACGTCAGCTCAATCATACGATCAACCAGAATGGACGAATATTAGACCTAGCTATCACTGACCATCCAGATTCCTTCACTTTAACACCTTCTCTACCTATCAGTCGGCAGGATGATCATCACCCACCATTTGAACTTCTACTCCAAACCGCTACTGAAACATTAGCTCATAACCGTTCACTGCAAAAACTGTGCTATCGTAGAACTGACTATGACAGCTGTAAAAGAGAAATAGATCAGGTTGATTGGGTGACATATGCGCATAACTTGGAGTGTGACGATTTTGTACAATTTTTTTACAATAACATCTACACCATAATAGAGAAACACACCCCAAAAGCAAAAGTATCCAACAATAACTATCCAGTCTGGTTTTCTAAAAATCTAATAAGGCTGCTTAAGAGTAAAAGTAAGGCTCACACTAAATTCAAGTGCTATAGGAATCCCAGAGACTATGATATGTTTTCTATGTTGAGAGCTCGGGCCAGGGTTGTTACTTCGCAGTGTTTTAAAGACTACATTGAGCGAATTGAAGTCGATCTGAAACTAAACATAAAAGCGTTTTGGCGCTACACAAAAAACAAGCGTATTACCAATAATATTCCGAGTAGTGTATATTATAAGGACGCGGTCGGGGAAACAGGCGAAGAAATTGTAAACATGTTTGCAGGGTACTTTTCATCGGTCTATTGTACTACCTCAACTAATACATATTGCCCCAATTTTCAGTCCTCCAATTATACTATTGGAAATTTATATATACCAAAAAGTATTCTTTTAAAGAAATTACAGAATGTTGATCTGTCCAAGAATGGTGGATTTGATAACATACCACCAATATTCATTCGGCTTTGTGCATCTAGTCTTGTGACTCCACTACAGATTATATTTAATAAGTCTATTGGCGAGGGCACATTTCCTAGTTTGTGGAAAATTGCCAAAGTAACACCAATACATAAATCCGGAGACAAGGGAGATATTACTAATTATAGACCTATATGTATACTGAACTGGTTTGCCAAGGTATTCGAGGGCTTTATTTATGCTCATATATATAATCATCTCAAACATGTTTTGAGTCCTCGACAGCACGGGTTTATGACCGGTAGATCAACTAACTCTAATCTTCTCTGTTATACAAATTATATATGCGAATCTTTTAATGATAAACAGCAGGTAGATTCTGTATATACTGACTTCTCAAAGGCATTTGATCGGGTAGATCACTGCATATTGCTTTCGAAGGCCCAGTATCTCGGAATACATGGAAATCTGTACAGGTGGCTCACATCGTATTTAACAAACCGCAGTCAGATTGTTGCGCTTAGTGGATATGAGTCTGTTCCATTCTTGGCGACGTCAGGAGTGCCACAAGGCTCGAATCTGGGTCCATTGCTGTTTCTGTTGTTTGTCAATGATTTGCTTGGTAAAATTAATAGCGAATGTTTGGCTTACGCTGATGACATAAAGATCTATAAAAGAATCTCTAACTATCAAGACTGTGAGATTCTACAGGCCGACATAGACACTATTGTGTATTGGTGTGATGAGAATTCTATGTCACTGAACATAAAAAAGTGCCAGGTTATCACTTTCACAAAGAACAGAAATTCACTGATATATAACTATAATATTAAGGGAATTATTATTGACCGAGTTAAGGTGGTTCGTGACCTAGGCGTATTATTTGATGCTGACATGTCTTTCAGGTCACATTGCGAGCACATCTGCAGTAAAGCAAATCGCATGCTTTCATTTGTGCTACGTAATGCAAAACCTTTCAGGCAGGCTGAGTCATTGATCGTTTTGTACTGTGCTTTGGTAAGGAGTATTGCCGAATACTGTGCATCCGTCTGGGCTCCAATATATGCAGTGCATGTCAATAGACTAGAGGCCATTCAGAAAAGGTTTGTTAGGGCTTTGTGTATAAAATATGGGCTTAGACGTAAAATACCTGAATATGAAGACAGACTTGAAACCTTTGGGATCATGAGCTTGGAGAAGAGGAGAAGGATGGGTGACCTGTGTACTCTATACAAGATTGTAAATGGCTTGCTTGACTGTAACCTTGTCACCCACCTGAACTTTAAGGTGCCCACTCGGTCGGTGCGCATCCCACAACTTTTTTCTATACCTCTGAGCAAGAATAATGTTTCTCAGAATAATCCACTTCATAGAATGTGTAGTCACTATAATATGGTTTGTACTAAACTGGACATTTTTTTCGACAGCATGGGTGCCTTTAAAAGGCAACTACTGTGACTGCCAGCCATTTTTGTTTTGCTTGTTGCTTGCGATGTTTATTTCTTTTATATTTAATTTAAGTACAATTTAACCATTACCATGGCGAGGCTGTTTAATGTTAAATGCTGAGTACAGACATAATTGGGTGGCAGATTGTACAAATGTACTCTAAAGTTGTATTTTCTGTTTATTGTAATCTGTTATCTGTTTCTGTACCAAATAAAATAAAATAAAATAAAATAAAATATTACGCAGCCAAAGAGTACCATTATTAAGGTTACTTGTCAGTATTCCTAAAAAAATATAATATCATCTCCAAATTCAATCTCAGTGATTTGATTACAATGTTCATGTTTCCTTCGCTCCCCTAACGTAATCAAAAACATTTCATACAATTTCGATACAATTTTCAGAAGCATGATCAGAAGCAGAAGCACGGAGTTCCACTCATCCCGTAGGTGGAAAGCGAAGTACAATAAATTGGATATAGTTAGTAGGTTGCATTAGCGAGCGTGTAAAAGACGGTGTTACATCAAAAGAGGCGAACACTACCAATTGAGTTAGTGTGCGCGTTTCCATTGCTCAACGGTATTACTATTGTATAAAAACCGTTTTTTATGTATGTTTGCTACTGAATGGCTCCTAAACGTTAAAACCGATAGTGATAAAATTTGGTTTGTTACTTGTTAGTTTTAAAGGCTCTAGGGACCAATACTAGATAACTTAGATTTACAAAATTGAATTACGAGTTTATTTCGGTATAAGTGTCTTTTTCAGGCATAAAGGTTTCCTTCGTGCAATTTTATTATTATGCAGTGCCGAAAGTTTAATAAATAAATAAATAAATAAAAAGAACTTCCCTTAAATATAAAATTATTAAAGTTTATTTTAATTGAAAAAAGGCCAGGTCAGAAGCACTTGAAACTGGCAACCTTATGCATACTAATATTATAATTGCGAAAGTAACTCTGTCTGTCTGTCTGTCTGTTACGCTTTCACGCCTGAACCGCTGAACCAATTTTGATGAAATTTGGTATAGGAGTAGATTAGACCTCGAGAATGAACATAGGCTATGTTTGGTCGCGATAACCGACATCCACGCGGGCGAAGTCGCGGGCGGAAGCTAGTATGACATATATAATCACAGTTGAGGAAGCTCGAAAGAAGCAGATGGCGGGGTGTTATCTGTGGCCAACTCGTATGGAAAAAAGCTTGATTGCTATGTATAAGTATGTAAACTCTAATAAAATTATTATATTAAATCATAGATGATGCGGCAAAGGTGATGATTATCATAATTATGATAATGGTGATTAATCATTCAAAACGTCACATTTTGAATGTCGTGTCGTATGTTACTATGGACAAAAACAGCACTACGCAGCACGTTATTAGATCATAGCCAGAGCGATGCGGCAAAGGGTCCATGTTTTATGTATGCGGCGCGGTGCGAATGTCGCTATTACGATACACGCGGCTTCAGCTTAACGTGTTGCTGAACGAATGGGGCCGAAGACAGATGTGGTTAGTGTGTGGGATTTCGAATCATTATGGCTTCGCTAGGGAAGGTTCTTTCGACATATTTTAAGATAGCCACTCGAATATGTTGGAAAAATGAACCTACTCGTAGATTGTTTGGCAGTGTAACATGTACGATTCTTTAAACGGTAGTAATCCTGATTCTAATAAGTATGTACACAAATTAATAAAATCGAAATGTCTGTTTGTAACGTTAATATGATAACTAACGGCACTTACAGCAAAAAAAAAAACTAATAATAAAAAAGTTTTATTTCAACAACGGTTTGAGCGTTTTTTGACTATATCTCCGGTTTTACTCAACCAATTGACATAATGATATAATGATATGACAACTAACGGCACTTACAGCAAAAAGAAAAACAAATAATAAAATAGTTTTATTTCAACAACGGTATTATTGTAAACGGTAATATTTATTTTTAAATTATCTCCAATGTGAAGACACCATTACAACCACGGAGCACAATTAAACCAGATTACAACACATTTGTACTCAAACAGATTTCGTATTACATTGAAGTTTCGCAATATCTTTAAATTTCAAAAGCTAAACTATACCAGGGCTTATGCTTCTACACTATATCATTAAAATAATATTTCCTTTCCTATTCAAGTTACGTGTGCACACGAGCGCCATCTTGCAGTCCTACATAGAATTAACGTCTCCAAGTGAATGTATAAATATGGCCTGCATTACGTATGCATTCCGCCATGAATTTACATGAGCCCGATATTGTACTTCAAATTGTATCTTCCAGTGTTTCAGTACTTGTATGGATGTTTGTATGAACTTATATACATATTTAATGTTCTACGAAATAACTTAGCAATGGTCTTGATACCTTTCTCTAATTTAGTTAAGTGATTTTTTTATGTCGGTCACGTCAATATGACTTCACCTCGCCTGGTGAATGGGGTCCCCATTACATACAACGACAGTGCCATAATGGTGGTCCTCAACTTTTCACGCCCCGCTTAAAGGACCCGGGACTGTAGGAGGAAGGAAACACGTGAACTGGTAAAGAATTACAGGTCTTTATGGTGCGGCAAATAAAAGAGGTACCGAACCGCTTATTTCTTGATGGAATTGTTTGCACGGTATAAGGGTGATATCTCAGCCTTGCACAATGTTTTGCACAATAAGATACTCTGCAATATTTTCATCACTAACTGTCGCCCGTGGCTATTTGTTCCTGTGCCCATTATCCATGGATACTATTCCAGGAAGCCGTTTTTGAGTTCTAGTCACGATCACGGTATAACTATTAAGGTTCTAGTCAATTAAAACAAAACAACTGCGTAAAGAATCTAAAAACATATCAGCTAATATTATGATACAACCCCTCAGAGTCAAACCGTAGCTTTTCAAAGCGCTTCCGCGAACGAGACTCCCGGCAAAATGAGAAAAATCAAGATTTTGATCACGTACCACACAAATGTTCTGTTCACATGACGATTCTAACACTTTGTGAGGAACCAACACTTTATTGCATAAATAAAAACGCTATGATTATGTTAATGGCTCAAGATCAAACATTATCCCTTTTTCATTAACATCGTAATTCTTTTCTTTATCGCCTGTTATTTGTTTCATTTCTGTTATCATTATTATCTTAGCATTGTTCCTGGCTACGTCTAGGGGCCTTGAAAACTGGGATTTGCTTACTTCTTATGCTCCTTTTGGTTTGGTTTATATCACTTTAATGGAAGTTGCTTCTTTTGGTATGGTTTATACCACTTTAATGGAAGTTATTGCCATCTGCCTTTCAAAATCGAAAGGATAGCTTGAGCCAAAACCTCTTCCATCAATTAACTGAGGTACCGGCTTACAGATTAGGTTGACTTAACCCCAAAGGCTTTGATAGAGATACAGTCAATTCTTTGTTTACAATTAAATATTTTAGTTAGTATTAGTTATTTCCTTAAAAGAGGCTCAATGAAACAATAATAAAAAAATAATTAAAACATTAATTTATCAAGAGAAAGAAAAGAATATCGTCTAAACGAATTCAGAACTTTATGAGTTTAATACTGACTGCACTTAGATTAATAAAATAATGGATTGTGAATAATATTTCTATTTTGATCTAAACGAAGAAATATATTACCCCAAAACCCAAATTATATTACGTATCATCACTAAACTGTAAACATATAAACTTCTCAAACATTTCACTCATTTTAGTGGTGAAAAAATCCATCATAATCTATTTATATTCAGCTCCCCCATCAAAACTGTCCTAAATACAGAATTGCATGGCGACATAGCATATTTAGGGATCGGCATGCTTTGGCTGGAAGCCAAAGATCACCAGATTTAGCCCCTGCCCTAAGCGCCACCTAAAAAAAGTAGCTTAACTTGTGTTTAGTTTGAAATTAGCCTTTTGTAAAAGCAAGATGAAGTAAAAGACCTAAATACAGCCGCTAGACAAATTGGTGCCGCAACTGTTGGCTAGTTAAACATTATATTAGGAAGATGGTGTGCCATTCGAATTTGTAACTACAGTAAGTTGTTTTTCGTTCTAAATTTGCTGCGTTGCTGATAAGGAGTATTTTGATTTCAATTAATTTTACTTGTCTTATCTAGAAACTAGGAATTCCTCTTTTCACTTTACAATTGTTAACAAGGCACACATTTTTTAGGAGTAAATGGAAGCAGGTAAATATTTTCACACCTTATTATTTCATTTATCTAAATCTACCTAATAATTGAAAAATTCGCAAGTTACTTATATTATTTTGTGACCGGTACATACTGCAATAATAGGCGTAACTAAAAAAATATATATATTTATAAATATATTTATAAACTGAATACTTTCCTCCACAAACTTGTATATCTGATATTCTTCCTTCACGTTCAATAATTAAGTGAGAAAAATGACAGATACAAGACTGATTTTATACACAAAAAAGCCATCTCCAGATTCGTGACAAAGCAAACAAATAGCTGCTAGTCTCAAAATAGAGTTGTTCTAAAAGGACAAAGAGTTAATCTCGGTTGTTACTGCTTATGGTATCGAAGAAATCGTAAAGATTTTAATCTGTTGCTTCTGTTACAATGCCATTACGATTGTTTGTTTGTTAATTAATGTTCTGGGGATAATACTGATGCGTGTGGTCGCAGTTTCTTAGTCAGCGTTAATTCAGTGTTTACTGATAAGTTTTGTGATTCATCTAACTTTATTAGTTTTGTAATATTCAGTTTTAATGTATTGTAATTTTGAAAACAATATTCAAAATATCTGTGGTATAGCAGTAGAGTAATCGACTGCTAATTTAGATGTCGCGGATTCTCGCTTAGCTAAAATATTTGTTTGCATAAATAGTTATATTTGAATTATAATATGGTCTGGGAGTTTCTTTGTATGTATTTAGAAAAAAATGTGTCTTGATACCTTCAATAACGGGTAGGTAAATTCTATACTTCGAGTGTACATTTTTAGGTGTATGGACCGAGGTTAGTGTGAATTATAATATAATGGTATGATACGCAGAACGCAAAAAATGCCTCAGGGTTTTATGAATCAGAGTCCCAAAACTCGCAGTGTGAAATGACTAACCAGCCATAATATGGGATACTTAAGCTATGCTTACTTTGGGTCTAGATAGCGTTGTGTAGAATCAATGTCCAAGAATACTTAAAGTCGATAATAAAGTGAGAGAGTATTTTCTTCCAACATTTTTATTTTCAACTTCCAAAGCCAAATTATATGACACGATGGTAATATATGCAGTAAAGCTCCTGCTGCATTTTATTTCTTCTATTAAAACACACCCACACACAGTTAAGTACTTAATTAAGTTACCAAGACCTTCAAACACATAAAACTTACCACCATAGCTAAAAGTCAACGACATACCTCAGTTAAAACTGTCGCCGTGTAGAGAGGAGCTAGAAATTGGCATGATGCCAGAACTAATATAGATTCTCGTAGCCACGTGGTTGGTTTAGTTTTTGTTATTGTTTAGAACATTTTTGACAGCTATCAGCTGGGTTATACAGAAGCAGAGACATCTGTTGTTTGCGAATGCATTCTAAAGACTTTACTAATTTTTGCATCTATTTCAAGGCGGGTCTCAAGCTGGAAGTTACATAAATCTTTATCAGGATGTTGACTTTTTATCAAAAAATTAATTTATAGTAATAATTTACTACCATGTTCGATGCTTTTCGAAGTTATGTGTGTATTTATCGCAGGTTTATTAGTGCCTCGGAGAGCACGTTAAGCCGTCGGTCCCGGTTGCCATACAAACATCTATGGCAGTCGTTACGGGTAGTTGGAGCCCTGAAAAGTCCAACCAGTTTAACTTGGAACAGGTTTATTAGTGCCTCGGAGAGCACGTTAAGCCGTCGGTCCCGGTTGCCATACAAACATCTATGGCAGTCGTTACGGGTAGTTGGAGCCCTGAAAAGTCCAACCAGTTTAACTTGGAACTTCGATATCGCCATTGGTTGTGGAGGTCAGATGGCAGTCGCTCCACGGAAAATATCGAAGTTCAGCCGCATCACAATTAGACTGGAAAGCCGACCCCAACTGAGTTGGGAAAAGGTTCAGATAATGATGAATTTACTACCATGTTCATTATTATTATTGGGTCTAAGTAATAAAAAATAATAATTCACTTCATGGTTTTTTTTGGATTTTTAACAAATTCAGGACAGTTTGAGATAACCCAGTAAAAAGAGTAGTCATTGACCGTAGTAGTCAAGGAGTAGGTACACGATCAGCAGCGTCCATTATGCATGTTATCTTTAAAGAAAATGAGGAAAAAAAGGAGAAGATGAAAAGGATCTTATAAATTCCGGAACTTATAATATCTTCCCTGATATTTTCCTTGTCAGGCTAACGTATTTAGGCTGACAAAAACGACCAGTACAAAGTAGTACTAAAAGAAAACGACTACATCCACAGCTCGAAATGTACCTTCGTAGTGGAGAAAATCACAGCGGCAAAACAAATAGCTACATTATCTAATATTAACATTGGATCTAACAGAAAGCTAGTAATAATGTAGCCCACAGCGTTGCTCTCAGATAACCATTTGGAATAAGTAAGAACTCGCTACGAAGCCAGCTATTCATACATATTAAAACAAAAAAGAAAAAGCAAATAGTAATGGATATTATTATTTGTGATATTACTATTTTTCTGAGCGTAGCCTTGCGAATGAGGTGTCAAAATCTTGTTTTGGAGAAATAGACAATTATGAACTCCATTATAATAAAATTCGCACACCATGTGCAGTTCGATCCAACTTGAGAGATAGGATAGTTTTTGAAACGGATTTCGACATCCACGCGGGCGGAGCCGCGGGCAACAGCTAGTTATAATATATAATTTTAACTCCTCCAATTTACTTCTGATTAATTTCGATGCATCTTCCAAGACAGTTTTACTTTCCCTGGGACTTCCTGAGTGTAATTACTCGGTATGTTCGTGGGTCACTACTATAGGATCCTGGTGTACAGGAGGTACAGTATTGGGAATAAGGGCGGGATTAGTCCCGTAAAAAAATAAATAAATGGACTCCAAGATGCAGTGACACCTTTCAGTTATACAACGACGTAGCAGTACACGAAGTCAGTGTTGGTATTTGGCAAGTGCCCATTGTAAATAGTTTGCTTGCACGAACCTAGTATCTATAACAGTTGAGGGGCCACATAACATTGTACATTATTTGGATGCTATTTTACAATAGTTTTCTACAGCGCTCCTTAAATTGAAAGCAGTATGAAAAATAACTTCGGCAATTGATTTAGACGTCATATATAGTTAGTTATACAGATTGATTTTTTTTTTATACCACTTAGGTGGCAGACAAGCACCTTTATTTTGATTTATTAACCACAAGATTTATAATCTCTTACCATCATCATACTTTATTTGGATAAACATTTCTTTTATTTGAAATATTTTAAAACATAGGTCAAATTTTTATACGAATTTTGTAGTATTTGTAAACCTTTGTTATGAAAACTTGTAAAACTGTCGCACAAATTAACAAAAAAGTTTAACAGTTCAGGATGAAATTAATCAGTAAGAGAAAATAAGAAGTTTGTTTGACCATCGAACTGAGGAAGTGCGCCTGGCATTATTGTAATAATATTGATAGTGCGATGCAGGATCTATAATACTGCAATATGGTCTCACTAGATGGCGCTGAAAATAATGTCACCATAATACTCTTGCCATAAACTTATAGTTTTTATATCCAAAATCCATTAATTTTAAACGTTTTCACACTTTATGAGTTTTCTGGCTTTTGCTGTGAGTTAAACTTGTGGTCGTATTAAGATGTTTGACAACCAAACAGGTGCACGAGCTGTCACCTCGACCGTTAAAATTATAGTGGCCTATTACAACCTCTACGGTTCATCTATTCCCAGCGCCGCCTAGCACGCTAAGATTTACGATGTTGAAATGTCACTGTGTACTATCTATAATCTGTGTTAATTATGTATTTAACTTTTTTTTTACTGTGACTTTATTGGTTAAGCGGTAACTTTAAATTCATCAAAACCTATATGCTGTAGCTCCCGGTTAATGGATTATTTTAAGGTACCTATTAAAATGATCGTTAAAAAAACACTAATAACTTCTGTTCAATGATTTCATGAAAGGATACAACGGAACGATAAAATCATCATCCTTTACATGTAACCTGATGAATTTATAATCTAATTTAATAAATAGTATGATTTTATGAGCTTTTCGAATGAAATAATAATGTAGGTGCTTGTTGCTAATAATAATACCTATGCTTTTGTCTTTTTATAACCTACTCAAAAATTTTGAAACTGTTGTCAGTTTCAAAATTCAGACGCCATTTCTTCAGAATTAGCGTGTGCTAATCCTGAAAAATGGCATCTGACATTCCTATTATATCAGTTTAAACGAATAGTGTCTAATAACATAATCAATCTGTAGCTAACTCAAATCGTAAAACAACAAACTTTTAACGACATTTTTATTTTGAATTTAGAATTCTTAAAACCTAGGCGGGTTCAAAACCCTCGGCAATCCATATATCATCAGCAAGCGAAAGTTTGTGACGTCACCTGACAGCTGTCGCACTCGTTCACCCATATTCATAAATAAAAAATAAAAGTTTTGATGTTTGCACAATTTCTTTACGTACTGAAGTCTTTTGTGTTAATAAAATTTAATTTAATAAGAGGACAATACAGGAAGGAAGAGAAGATAAACTATCAACCCCACACTAGGTTAAGCCTGTCGCGTGGGGTTTTTATATTATTATAGTATTTCTAATTTAAATTTATACATTTGTGTACGATCGATACCATAGTACGGTTGATTAAATTCATAAGCTACAATTTATTATTATCAAAAAGAACAGAGAAATCAGAACGAGATTTACGTGTGTATGTGTGTGTGTGTGTGTGTGTGTGTGTGTGTGTGTGTGTGTGTGTGTGTGTGTATTTGTATGTGTGAGTGCGTGTGTTGTGTGATTCACTTCAGTAGTATAATGGGCAAGATTCAAACCCAGTAACTCTGGATCGTAAGGTCCTTAACACTAAACTGCCGACGCTCATATTCCTTATCCTTTGTGACAATCGTTTTAAAGTGAGTTTGAAATATTTCACACTCCATAAACTAAACTTGTACAGTTGTCAAAATAACCAATTGGCAATGTATAGCAATGTGTAATTACGAGGGGTTTGAACCGGGCTAACTCTAAATATGTTCAGTTAAATATAGCCCTCCTAACACCTGTCCAGCTCGTATAAATAGATCATGTTACTGCCAAAAGGAATTACATTTGAGAGTTTCAAATAACAATATTGATTATTAGTTCCGTTAAAATAGATGCAGCTATTGTAGTTCTTTTATTGTACAATTCGTACATAATATGTATGGCTTTGTCCCTCTAGGGTAGGCAGAGATAACAGCCCGTCATCTGCTTCTATCTATACATACTTCACGCGCTTCCTCTACTGTCATTAAACATTTTTTACAAGCCCACTGCGCCAGTTAGAGTATTATTGATCATGTATTTATCGAACATTGCATTGGTCTGGGTGTTTGTATTATAATTATAGATATTTTATTTATAAAAGAATGTTTTTTTTATCTACTATGTAGGTGGCAGACAAGCACACGGCCCACCTGATTCGCATTCTAAAGCCCATAAATGGCAAGTTCTACTTAGTTTGGGTCTAGATGGCGCTGTGTGGTGACTTTATATCCTGCAAGATGTTTTTACTAACGCGGAAATGATGCGGAGGTGTTGTTTGTTTATGGAGTTCGAATGGAAAATGATGAACAGATAAGACGAAGAAATAAAGTTAAAGTTTGTTACTCTTTCACGCAAAAATGGCAGAACAGATCTGGGCCTCGATTCTGCTAAAGACAAACTACTGTAATACCACTAACACTCTAAAAATGCTATTTAATTGTAGACTAAAGTCAGGTTTAAACCCAGACTATGAAGTCCAGGCTTAATCTTAAGACCAAGGTTTAAACTTCTTCTTATTACAAAAACAGAATAATCCGTAGACTACTTAGGCCATGGTTTAAATCTTGGCCTAATAACAACCACAGATTACTCTAAACTTTTATTCGTTCATTGTGATATCATTCGGTCGCAACGTTCCGTTTTCTCCGAAAGCAAAAATTTTCTGAAATCGTTAATAAATATTATTTACTAAAACATGGTGAAAAAAATATTTACAACATTATAATTATTAAATTTAAAGTCATGAACGATAGTTGGACTTTATTTTATAGGACAATATCATTATCATGCCTTTATTTAGCAATCATTGTTATAATATTGGAAGATCTATGATGAACGTTAAATGGAGCGTAGTTTTTCGGAGCCCGCGCGTTGTTCAAATTTTTTTTTAATTTTTATACCCACTTTTGAATCATTTCAATACCCGTAAGTACTAACTTTTACGTTTCCAGTGGTTTAAACTTTTAATTTTGAATTAAATAATGGAAGGAGAAAAGAAAAAGAGGGGCGAAAATTGGACTGCCGAAGAAAAAGTAAGCCAAAATATGATGTATTTTGGTATTTTCCACAAATCAAATCAAAATGACAAGTTTGACGTTTTATTTTCGTGGTTTAGACACTTAGACCAACGTTAAACTAGGTGTCACGCAGGTTTATCTTTAGACCAGAGATAAACCTTGGTTTAGTACTAAAACGCGTTTTGTAATAACATTTTCGTTAAACCATGGTCTAAAGACGATTTAAACCTAGGTTTAAAGTTAGTCCGTGTTTTGTAATAAGACCGTTAAAGTTCAAATGAAAATAATTCATTTACCTTTTTTATTCGCTCTACAAAATATCATTTTTTGACTTTAGACTTTGACCTGATACCAATAAAGTCTACAATTAAATGGCATTTTTAGAGTGTCAGTGGTATTACAGTGGTTTGCCTTTAGCAGAATCGAGGCCCTGGCTAAAACTTGTTACAGAGATAGATTAAAATAATAAAAGCTCATATTATTTTCTATCCCTGAAGTAGGTTTCCATGAGAAGCGAAATTGGGAACAGAATGCCACACGCGCGAAGCCACGGGCAACAGTTAGTATAATTATAATTACTAGAATAACGAAGCACATTAATTAATACGAACACACGGGGCTTCTCTCAAAGGTCGACATTGTTAACCCGGATTATTGACATGAGAAAACTAAGTATTACATCATACATACATACACTCACACCTTTATATCTCTGAATATAGTCAGATAAAATAATATAATAATAATTTGTGATGGTAGCTGAATGGATACGGACGCGGCCTCTCCTCAGAGGTATCGAGTTCGAATCCGGCCGAACAGCACCAGTGAATTTCACTTTGTGGAATTTATAATGTGCTAATCACTTGATTTACCATCTGCTGACGGTGAAGGAAAAAATAGTGAGGAAACCCACATGTCCTAGAAGAAATTCTAAGGACATGTCCAATTCACCAACCCGCATTAGGCCAGCGTGTGTGGATTAAGGCCCATACCCTCTCAACTCTCTCGTTAGAGGAGAGGAGACGCGTGCCCAGCAGTGGAACAAAAATGGGTTGCTATAGAAAATCAGAAAAATGTCACATACTAATTGTGGCGGGCCTTATATATTTAGCGCCATCTAGCGTAATCAAGCTAGACTTCTAGAATACTACTGATCCTGCATCACGCAGTGAAAGTTCTCACGTAGTTATTTTTTTTTTATAATATTTCCACAAATTCATTTTCATCACATGTACCTATTATACCGAATAAGAATTACAAGGTAGTAAAATTGAGAATATTATTGAAAGGTAAAGGTAAGATATCGCTTTTATGGAGTGGTAGCAACTATACTACTACTTGTTTACTGTTATAAATCTTTATTTATAAGCTATTACCAACTATTTTACTTCAGGGGTTTACATTACTAACTGTTTGCTATGTAAAATATTACGTAAGGGTGCTGATGTACGAAGTACAGACCTTTTTTTAATTCATTTAGAAATAGAAAACTTACGAAATGAAAATGGTAAGGGATATGTGGATAGATAATGAACATTTTATAATAAATCAAATGACAAAAATGAACACAACAATGTTTGATAAAAATAATAAAATATACAATATAATATACAATACACAGCATTTGTTCCTGGCAATATATGGATGAATAAGAGTAAAAGGATTAAAACTTGGGTAGTCTATTCAGTAAACTTATTACATCAGTGTAAATGTGCACAATTTTTAATTTGGCCAAAAAGTTTCATATAAACAAATAAAATAGTCAAAAGGCAGAAGTCTAAACACATTTTACTAAATAAAGTAAAGTATTTAACAGTTAAAAAATATATTCTGTATAAAAGTTTCAGTATCCATTATTGAATTAGCCCAATGCTGTTAATTTAATGTTTCAAATCGATACGACTATTTAGAAGTTGTTAAAATTACCTTCCAATATTTATTTACATGCGTCTAAAAACATACCAATAAAATCAAATTAGGGGCATTATTCTGTTTGACATTGATTTCTAATCACAGTCGAAACGTGAGAAGTCTGTCGATTTCAATAGGTTAACATAGAGGAAGGAACCGGTGTAAAACTAAACCAACCTAAATGTGTTGGCTAATACGAACGTGGATGGTTACGGTACGATTTGTCAAACAGAATAAGGGCCCAGGTACATACCAAAATTAGAAAGAAGAATAATAAATAAATAGAAACAGACAATAAAACTACATGATCATAAAGATTGTGTTTATAGTAAAATGAGTAAATTGAGAGATTTAACACGAACACACGCATTTAATTGCGATACGGTTTAAGTAATGCTTACTCTAAAGTTAACTAACGCCAGAAGAACAGAAATTAATGACTGTGCGTAATCCCGTGGAGTTTCAGTAAACATTCATTAAGTGAATATAAAGCCTAAAGATTTTGATGATGTGAGATTATGATATGTAGTGCAATTAACCGAAAATAATTTGAATATCTCTGGGATAATTCGATTTGTATTAGATTTTATAGATAAGAATAATGATAGGTTTAAACTTAAATTAAACGTGCCTAATTCAATGAAGTTTGTAGCTGTAATTAATGAAAGTCAAGCACGATTAAAATATAACAAGAAACTAACATTAGTATTTGAATAATTTAATGGTTTATTAACACGTATTTCTTTAATCGTTGAGCTCACTTTATCGCTCGCTTCATTGAAACTCTGTCTTGCAATTGAGTTATTAACAGAAAAACTAAATAACACTTGGTAATCAAACCTGAGACCTCGTGCACAGTAGTAACACTCTTGGTAACATAATTTATCACCATCAGCAACTCACCTTTATCCTTTATTTATTTGGAGTTGGTGCAATATGGATGCTTTTGGCATTCATTTCTGGTTAGACTCGTACTCATTTTGACATATACCTAATACTATCATTCACACAGTCCATTCATCGTCTCTTAAGTCTTTATCTTCTTTGTAACTGTCTAAATCCGATACATAAGTATTTTTATTTAATTTATTTCTATTAAACTTACGTGGGAATTGAACGAAAATAAGTATGGACAAAATAGAAAAAAACTCCACAGTTTTACATTCGTTTAGTTTGGTTTCATTGTACCAGTGCAGATACTCAACTGAAATTCAATAATTTAATCCACAAAAAGAACAACTCCAGTATTTCTGCTACAGTTATTCCCACTGGACTACTGGGAATAACTGTAGCAGCTGTAGTGAAACAATTATTCTAGCCGCATAAAAAAGTTAATTCGATTTTGAGGTTCAATAAATGTTGCAGTTAGTAAGGTCCTATAAACTATTTTAATGCTTGTGAAACGAGGTGGCACATAATCTGAGGATTATAAAATACAAGGTTGTTTTAGGGGTACGGATAATGGTCAGTTTTCATTGTATGCTGGATTATATTATTAGTTTTATTGGTTGTTTGGAAATAATATTACTGGAGATAACAGTAATTATTTAATGTTTCTTTTATACGATTGTGGTGAAGCCCAAAATGGAGGATTATGTATATCTTTGCTTTCCCTATGTTGAATCGTAAATATTAAGCTGCTGAGCCGACTAGTTAAACTCAAAATAGCGGATATCTGGCATAAAGGCCGGATTTTAAAATGTTGTAGTTTCTAGAATTAATATGTTTTCAGGTTGGCTGAAATCGTTTTGGTTCTTTTGATAATATACATTTCATAATTAGAAGAATGGAGTTTAGAAAAAAAATCCATTTGGTGACAATATACTCGAACGCAAACATAAGAGTAATCTTATAGTACCTACCTACCTACGAGACTAACGATACATATGTTTATCTTCTCATCGATTTTATTGGAATTTAACGTATTGGAATTTAAAACTGAAATTGAAAGATATCTGAAATGGCGGCTGACACTGGTGTTATTATTTTAAACAGAAAATTATTCAAAATTTATGAAAATACTGAAGCCACAGTCAGATGTATTAATTAAGAACTGTTTGCATGTTTGCATACAATCGGGTTGTTTTCATTTATTTTTGATATTTCACGCGTCGGTCAATATCTATAATTGTCGCTCCAATATTATCCTTGACAAAATAGGTAATTCAGATATTTGAGATGGAACTGTTTTACTCGAATGAGTATTTTAAACAGTAGAAATATTCAACCTATTTTCAAATATCAAATCATTAGTAGAAGTAAAAGAGGCGTTTCATAAACTCGACCTGTTAAATCCACTTCACGCTAATAAGTAGGTATATAAGCCTATCCTCTGTTATCGTGTATGTAGATTTTGTTAACTTTTTAATCTGGCGAGTTGTAAGCCTAACTAACCTCGTTAAGCTAATATTAATTAACGGAGCTTAAATTGAAGGGTTGGTTGCAATTAGCTATTTTTGTTCGTGGTATACTTGTTTGTTTAAATTTGAATGTACTTGAATTGTTTCAACAGTTAATTAATAAACAAATTGCTAGACCAGCTAAATAAATTTTGTTTGTTTTACAATTAAGTCAATTTTGAAAATATGCGGCGTGGGCTTGTAATGAAAAAAGTTAAAACGCTGATAACTTTTTTAGTCCTCGGGGCTGTATTTAAATAAGCACCTGTATTATTTTGAAAATGTAGTTGCCTATTAAAATTAGTTCTAATTATCTACATAGAAATTGTTGGATTCAAATAACAAAAAGAAAACATTGTCTTTGCATATCAAAAACTCCTAAAAATATTGATCAGTCACAAAAAATAGAAAAAAAGTTCATTTAGTCTGATGGATCCATCGTGGATTCAACTTTACAATCGAACCACACGGTTATGACGATGAAAATAAAGAAAATTAGCTCGTGAAATCTTTAAAAACAGTAAAACTCACATTTATTATAAAATCCATCAATTTTTATCAGCCATGAAAGAGCCCAATAAGTTAAACCGGTCATTGACAGGGTATATGACAAAACCGTTGGTGCAACTACATATTGCCGTTCTTGGCTGATGGCCAAAATAAAGAGAATCGGGTCGACTACTTTCTATGTATACTGAAATAGATGAAAAGTTCAATGTGTGTTTACAACAAGAGTATTATCATCTAATGAGCTGCCTCACAGTTAGTATTCACGCGTGACCTTAAAATACCAGTTGCGGTGACTGAATATCTGTGCCAAATCATTATGTCAATCTTTTGAAATGGTTTAGGCGTGAGATTTGTATATTTGGAAATCACTTTATATGAAAGTGATAATACAATATCGAAACTTAACTTTTCTATTGTTATTACAAGCTTTTATTTGACTTGCTGTTCGCATGTGATGTAAGTTGACCGTCTCTTGTGGTAACCAATTGAGCTGAAATGCTTGTTACTCAATTACGTCAGAACGGCTTAACGGATTTGATTGAAATTTGACAAAGAGATAGATTATGGTCTAGAAAAGCATCTCTTAATGCATACTTTTTGTTCCTGGAATAGTTTTCCAGGGGTTATAGAAACGTGATTAAAATTACATGAAGGTGGAGCCGCGGGCAACAGCTAGGTATTAACTACAATAAAGAGTAAGTAAGTAAGTAATATATTTACTAAAAATAATTCTTTTAAATATTTCAAGAATGTGAATTCATAAAAAAACTATTTTGGATGATGACGATCCAGTCTAGTATCCAGTTAAGTAATATTGTTATTTAAAGTCAACGTAAATCAACCATATCCGTGGCATTTTTAAAAACATGTTTACTAGTTTGAGGTGCAATCAAACGTGGTTAATCACAAAAGTAATATATTATCATAACAACATGAAAAATCATTAATCAATCATACATCAAAAGAAGTATGAAAAACTTATAAATACCGAAGTTGGCAAGACGGTAATACCACCGGCTATGCTGATTCATTATATGAATGTATTACAAAATCCGAAAATCAAAGCGGCACATGACGGGAAACTTATGAATCAAGCTACAAATATACTAAATATAACATTGCATTCGGCGTTACACTTTTGTTATTGTTCATCAGCTTGTGAAACAGATAAGAAATTGTATTCTTAACCACACGATGGAAATCCATCAGCAAAAGCATTTCCCCCGGAAGTATAAACATAGCCAAATATTCAGACGGACATTCTAAACAATAGTCAGTGTTGTGTCATAGTGTGCCTACTGATACACAAGCAAATATAACTGTGTTACTTTGTTTCTGTGGCGTAGCGGTAGTGCTGATGCGACTGCTACGTAGGGGGCGCGGGTTCAATCCCCGCTCAGTGCAAATATTTGTATGCATGAATATGTCTATTTGCATTGGTCTGGGTGTTTCTATGTATAATAAGTATGTATTTACAAAAAAAAGTATATAAGTATGTTTATCAGCATTCTAGAACCCATAACACAAGCTAGTTAAACTATGCTTACTTTGGGTCTAGAGGGCGCTGTGTAGAATGTCGTAGAATATTTATTTATTATTTATTTATTTCTATGTAATTATTCACGTACTTTTGCCATAGTTACAAGTTTAAAACCTACACAGTAGTACGTCTGTGTTAGTACTATTATTATATTATGTGACAGTAGGTACGACACGTCTATACCTTGACAACATAATAATATATTATTATGGATCCCATCCCTCTAAAATTTTAATACATAAGAAGAATTTTAAAAAATCTGGTTCTATTAATGGCATTGGGTTAGTCATCTTTATTCAGTTTGTGCCCAGTAAAGGTATAATCTATTTAAACTTTTGCAGGCAGATTAATCAAAACTGTTTTGACAGTAAATCTTTGCGTGCATCATCAATGCTATTGTAAATTACTTAGATGTAATCAAACAAAATTATATGAACTAAAACAACTGTATTAAACACGAAGATTTCTGTTTAAAATACAACATAAAAAAAACAAAAGACGACAACAAATCATCACAAAAAAGGCTCCCTATATCGTGAATTCTTTGAAAATATGACATTTGTCAAGGACGTAAAGTAATTAAATTTTCATTTGTCGAAGGAACTAAAGCCGAACTGTCGTCAGACGGTACGTTGATTTCCGGTAGGTTATTCCGGACTGAAATTCCACGATGTTCTACTGCATTTGTATATAGCACTACCTTTAGCTATAGTTTTTTAAGGTCATGCTTCCTACTTCTCTACTCTAGTAATATTGTGTGAAAGTTTTCATGGTTTTACTATTTCTAGTCTCTAACTACTCTAATGAGATAGAGGTGTGACTATAAATGTATGTATCCGTTATCGTTATATTTTACCGTTAAGGCAATATAGTAATACTAGCGTACCCGCGCGCGGCTCCGCTCGCGTGGATGTTGGCTATCGCCACCAAGTCTTATTTAAACCAAGGGACTGCCCGTACTAACTTTCAATGTCTATTCCTTGACAAACAGTAGTAGTAAGTATTCATTTCATCCCGAGTTCCGTGCATCGCGACAGAAAGTCGATAATTTACATACTATCATTGTCCCTCAGACCAACAAAAAAGCATTGTCCTTTTTCTTGCCTTTTTCATTGTCTTCAGAATTTTATCTGAATTAGATAGCCACTATGGCCAAAGTACCTATGTGTGCTTTGAAGTTGCCCTTTGAGAAACATGATTCTCATAAACCCTTTTAGTTAGTCATTACGTATTTATTTCTGAAAAACTGATTTTATTATTGAAATAATTGCTGCAGACATTGACATTTGACAATAGATATAAAATTGACATAAAGAGTATGTTGTAAGAGGTTGTAAGGTTGTAATAATAAAAAACTGGTCAAGTGCGAGTTGAATTCGTGCACTGGACTGAGGGAGGAACTAAACGCTGCTGCAGAGCTTCTAGTCTTGACAGATAGAGATACAGACTTTTATGGTGATGTGGGTAAAATTTAAGTACTACGGTCTTCGGGCTCTTCCCTTTACTTATGCCAAAGCGAATATACTCTTTCTTTTCTTCTTACGAAAACCCTCTCGGACTTACCTCAACGTTGGCTCCGGTGAAGTAATCAGTCATCAAAAAATAAAAATAAAAAAACTTTGCCAGTGTGTGAATCCACGGAGCAACCCCAACATGACGCTTAGACGTCAGCTCCCAGCCCATACAAAGCAGGAACTCTACAAAACAGCCAAGTTCAGCGAGCACCTCCGTCACGTGGCAGGTGATTACCCAAGTCGTTCATAAATCCATTCCACGTAGCGGAATTGGGATCGCTGCCCCTCGATTTCTGTCGTGGCAGGCCTCAAACCTTTATGTCCTGGAGGTATTGTCTAAACATATTGCCCAAACGGCAGCATCTTTTGCATTGACGTTTGATTTTTTTATAGCTTCAAGACATGCAGACCTAAATATTGCATTATTAGTTTCGACTTAATCTTCCCGTGTTACTGAGAAAAAGGTCTTGACAAAGAGACATAAATAATATATATTTTTGTGTGGGAGCTAACTTTGTGCTATAAGACCTTGCTTTTTACCAAATTTCATGATTTTACCTCAACGAAAGTACTCTTTAGATGCATTTCATTCCTTTGCATAGTATCTTCTTCTAGCATACCTACAGCACGAACCAATTCTAATTGATGCCCCTAGGATGCATTCCTGAGAAAGAGGTCTTGACGGACAGCAAAGAGATCCTATAAGAGTTGTTTTTTCCTAATAAGGTACAGAACTCTAAAAATATATAAATTCTCTTTGTCTTTGTGCAATAAGAAGCAATGGATATTTATTACTCTATGCAAATTTAGACAAAGCGAGACAAAGTCACTTTTAGTTCCTGTTGCCATGACAACTAATATAGATGGCGATAAAAACGTCTGCAACATCTAATTTTCTTTTTATTACTGAATTTCCTAAATGAATCATACATTTTTAATTATGTTATATGCTATTCGAGGCGAAGACAAATCCAAAAAATCATAGATCATGAAAATCTGTTCAGCCATTCTTGAGTTCTGGCAAAAGCACGTTTTTAGCCCTTTTTAGGGCTTTAGGGTTCGAATTTCAAAAAATCCTTTCTTAGTACACCTCTACGCATCAAAACGAACACTCCCTACAAATTTCAAGTCTCTACAACCAGCGGTTTAGGCTGTGCGTTGTATCTAAGTCAGTCAGTCAATCAGCCTGTCAGGACATTGAATTATATAGTATAGATTTAATTTTGTACTATAGATTATTGCAGCTACTGTTCCAGAGTGACCCTATCTTAATGTTAATAAAAGTACTCAAGATCAGGTTAATATATAAATAAAATTACCAAATTAGAATTTATGTTGCTTCTTGACCATACCTACCTCTTAACTTAATGAAAGTCCTTTTAGATGGTAGAAAAATTTAGTTGGTCTGTATGTATTGAGTTCAAATTGTATTTAAATAATTTATCAGATTATACTGTTGCGATTTTTAGCTCAACATTCTATACCTTTCTCATTTCAAATTAAGCATTAGAACTTGATGATAAAGTACTTTTTTTATCAAAATATTGAAAGTCTACTTACTTGAATCTATGATCTCCAAACTCGTTCGTATCAATGTCTGTAACACTATCACCGTCAATAACACACAAAAGTTCATATCCTTTGCCATGACTACCGTTTGGCGTCCGTTTCACCAACACTGTTTCACCATGATCTACCAAAATATACATTGATGACACTGTGATTGCACCTGATACACTTTCATTCCTATACACGATACATTTTTAATCCTCATCCATTTCAAAATTCACTCTTGGAATCATGCCAATTCTAACCTTCTTTTTTTCGGTACCGGAATCGAATCTGAAACGAAATAATATTATATTTAATAAAGTAAACACTTCTTTTAGTTCATGTTTATTCAGAGAAACTTTATAAATAATAGTTGGCATATTGAAAATAGTGCTGTGCATGTGTTCAGTGGAGTGAGAATTAGGTCAATTTTGTTATCTTCTATCTAGTTGTTATGTAGTATTTCAACAAGTTTCAAGTTACTTACTAATAACTGTGTCTAATAAAAATGTTTCTTTTAAATATTACATACTATTCAATAATAATTATGTCGACATCGATGGGGAGGAATTTTTTGACACCTACAAAAAATTCCACCCCATCGATGTCGAAATATTACCCATCGTGTTGTGTTCCCACCGATAAGTAGGGTAGCCAGAGCTTACTGTACCCCTCCCCCCCACTCCTTCCTAGCCCTCTCCCCTTCCCTTCAGGGTAGGCAGCGCGTGTTTGACACCATAAGTGTTGCACACATTCATAGGCCACGGTGACCGCTTCCCATCAGGTGGGCCGTGTGCTTGTCTAATACCTACGTAGATTAAAAAAAACACCTAAACTTTTTATTATTTACTTTATTTTATATAAATTAAATATAGTTATCTTACTATAATTATATTGTAATATCAAAAACACAATCAAATTCTTTCCTAAAATATTTTATTAACTTTAAAGTCAAGAGTAAGTAAAAAAAACAATTTGTACTAATAATAATTTTAAAATTGTGAATTTTGTGAGGTTTACATTATGTTTGCGGTAATCTTCGGCACCCACTATATTTATTGAAAAAAGTCTTTCACCACTTGAAAGGTAAATTTTATTATCCTCGACGGACATAGGCTATATTATGAGTAAATTACGATGATTTAGGTTAAAAAACTCATGATTAACCGAAGTGAAGTGAGGACGGATGACCAACAGTTTATAATTAACAATTTTGAGAAGTAAAACAATTTCTTTTACTACATCTTTTAACCTACTGCTGTCTACTAATGTTATTACATTTTCACAGTTAAATTATATTATAGCAGATAATTAGATAGGGGAAATAGATTATCACAGACGAGCATAATATATTTGCCTATAGCATAGAGCTCTGCGGTCATAATTAAATAAGATGCCTTTGTGTGTAGGTTCGAGTAAACAGACATTAATGATTGTAATACCTGCTTTGAGACACGTGATTGAGATGCCTTAGGGGTATAAGATGATGGATAAGCCAATTTAAGACAGATTCTCTCTTCCAGAGAGCCAAACCAGTCTAGTCTCAAATCTCATGTCGATCGTCGAATGTCAAAAAGGTATTATCGAAACCGAAAGCCTTTTTTGACTGAGATTTAATTTTTTGAAGATATATTATGTTTGTTACGAGAATTGGCCCTCAAATCTTTCTTTCTCTTTCAGATTTTACATTATATTGTCAGCTATATTATCGTGATTTCCACTTATACTTCCTGAGTAAAATCCTTGGGGTCTATGAACACTTACTATTTGAATCCCAACCTGGGTGTTTAAGAATTTATGATTAGGTATAAATTGTGTGTTGTGTGTGTGTGTGTGTGTCTAATAATAATGAAAGTAATAGCATCTCCCAAAATTCATCATCGATCCGTAAGACAATCCATTTCAAAAGATAGTAAAATAAAGCAATTTAAAAAAATAACGATTAAATAGAACAAAGACGCAACAAAAAAAAACTAATAAAAACTGTTTATCAACTCTCTTCTTGGCACCTAAATTCGGTTGCATTAGAGTGTTCCAGTGTTCATATTATCACATTACCCAGCCACACATAAATTAGCTGCAGCAGCGTCAATAAACATGGACCTTGCAAATCCTGGCAGCCCCAATGACGTTAGCCGTCGTAATTATATTGTCCTAGCACGTAGGTTATGCAAACAATCGCTTTGGACTGGCTTAAATTAGGTACGCGAATTAGTTTGAATGTTTAATTTGGAGGCGTGCTGCATATTTGGTAGTGAGCAAGTAATGTAATTTAAATTGGATGTTGAGATTGTTGAAAGGATAAAGTATGTCCTTTTTAATATACCTACTCAACTATAGTTTTAGTCAATCCTATCCTACTAATATCATAACGTGAAAATTTGTGAAGTTGTTTGAATGTTTATTACTCAATCACAACGGGTTTGGCTGAAAATTGACATGGGTAGATTATAATAATAATAGTCTGGAATAACACATAGGTTACTTTTATCCCGGGAATAGGTTGCTATTGATAACCGCAGCGGGAACAAAATTCCACGCGCGTGGAATCATTTCACATAAATCATCAATTTTCTCTATCCATACGAGCGCTAATTTCAGTTGCTTCTGAAACTGATACATTGGATCCCAGAAGCGCTTCTTTTCTTTTTACAAGCTTGTTTCATGTATATATTAGTTCATTCTGGCTTTTACATGAGCATCTTCCGTTTGACTATCTAACCCAGGAAAGAAAGTCTGAATTAGAGTTATATATGTTTACAGACTTGTAGGGTTGTTAGTTTGGGCCTCAAAGATCTAGTTATTTTTACCTCATTCCTTGCTAAACTTCTTGATAATAAACATAGCTAATAACGTTGCTAGTAACTAGTTTCATAACTATAACGTTATTATAGTTATTACAGTTAATTACCATCACTAAGAAAAGAATTCAAATTTGGAATACTGTGGGGCTGTTAAAATACATCACGCGTCCTGTGCACGTTAATTGAATCAGTTAATTAACAATTTCAAGGTAAAGGAAGCACATCCGTGGTGGGAGAGAGAGGGAAATAAAGATGGGAAGAGGCGGATGTGACGTACTGCGACGAATATAATTTGGTGTCTCACCTCGAGATGTTCTGGTTGGACTTGGAACACGCTTAGACGTTCCGTTGATATTCAAACAAGTTTTGATATTTGAACGAGAATTTATTTTTGAGTTTATTAATATTTAAATATTTAATGATATAGGATAATAAATATAGAGAACTTCTACCTCAGGCACTAACACTATACAATATGTAAACATTAGTGATTGAACAATACGGGAACATAATATCATTGCCCCAAGACCGATGTATGGCAGAGTTTTGAATATACCGGATATGTCTAGAAATACTCTAACCAACAGTTGGAGTATTTCTGACCATAAGAGACTAGAAGCGGGTTCAAGTCCCGTCCTAGACTTTTCCGATCTTTTATAGCAAAAGTTTGCATAATAATTACTTCAATATTTCATTAAAAACCATAATTGTTTGTGTGCGCACGTTTTTATATAGGTACCTACCTATAGTAGGTATATCGTTATACTAAAATCCTTTACGACAATTTAGATTTAGCGTGTATACCATTACATTGTCAATTACGGTACAAAATTGCTGCTCATTTACTGTACGCGAACTCCGCTAAAAGTTTACTGCGTGTAGTATTATATCTGCCTCGCTATACTGTAAATTACTTAATTTTTTGGGATATATTGTAGCGATTTTGGTAGTAAGCCTTTTATCGTCAACGCTATTCTGTTACTACATATATACATACCTACATACAAATCACGCTTTTTTCCCATTATCGTAGGCAGAGACAACATCTTTCCACTTGCTACGATTTTAGCATACTTCTTTCGCTTCTTTAACTTTCATAACTGTTTTCATACATGCACGCCGGTTGCGGATACACTTGACCTGACCTTTCTCCAAAACGTCCTGAACTGATTAGAATATGTACGCCTAGGTCGGCCTTTTGTTACTAATTGGATATCGAAATCTTGTTTTAACGGACTCAAACCAACTAAAACCACCAGCTAACGTGCCTCTTTGGTAGTTTTTACCGCCTCTACCATGGTGAGTGTTCCGATGAGCTCTACCTACTAGACCCATCCTCTCCTTTCCTATACAGGACAACTCACGTGTAAGGCTGAGATACCACCCTCTTACTGTGCAAACAATTCCATCAAGAACTAAGCGGTTCGGTGCCTCTTTTCTTTGCCGCACCTAAAAGACCTGGGATTCTTTACCGGCTCAGGTGCTTCCTTCCTCCCACAGTCTCGGATCCTTTAAACGGGGCGTAAAAAATCATTTGATGAGGCCATCAAGTTGAGGGCTACCATTATGACACTGTCCGTGTATGTAATAGGACCCCCTTCCTCAGACTTTACCTTTAGCTTACCATCAGGCGAGGTGAAGTCATAGGCAAAGTTTCTAATCTACAATTTTATACAACAAACTTCAGTACAGTTTGATGCAAATAATAAGTTCATGTGTATACACGCTTTCATTTTCATTTATCAACATAATATACAAACTTGAACAAGTAGGTACTGGTTAGTAGGACAAGGTGAATCGAGTTGGGGACCCTAATAAATTGGTTGTTCCTCTGAAATGAGGAACCGGAACTCTTGATACGGGAGCTATTATTATTGTTTTCGTTTGTGTTTGGAACATTATCAATATGTATCAAACTAATACATTAGCATAGTTTCCAGTGAAGTAAAATACAATGAACACCCCATCTCTTCCCTTGGGTGTGATACAAGATAATAAGGGATAGGGCTGTTATCCATCTTACAGTTAACAGCCGTTAACTTGTACTTGATTGACGTCGTTAACGTATTTATTGATAGTATGAAAATTAAAAGAAATAATAGAATGCATTAATTTAATATGTGGCATGACAGACGCATAATTATTGATACAACGATACATGCAATAAAAAAAGCTTAAATGCTATTTATAAGTAACTAATCTGATATTTATGATGTTAAAGAGAACTTAGTCGAATCGCCAGGCAATTGGTAACTAATGGATCTATAATACACCAATACCATGAGTACGTTAATTCCTGTTAACATAATTACAAAACAAAATATAAAATGAAAAAGTTTATTGATAATGTAATATAAGTACAAAAACATTACCCTCCTTTCTTCGGCAGTTGGGTAAAAAATACCAAATTTAAATGTTAATACTCATTAATTTGTAAACGCCACCACTAACCAACATAAAATTAATTTAAATTTATGCTATGTGGGTATAAACAAAATAGAAACATATCGACTTCAGTTTCCAAAAACTGCGGGCTTTCTTTCAACGTCCCCTTGTATCATGATATTTCTATTAATAAGTGTGACCCCAAAGGTCTCCAATAAAGAAAACATAACCGTCACACTATTATACCAACGCCCCCTAATACATGACAAATAAATGCCCATTACGTTTCAATAGCAACAAATTGCAGTTACCCTCATGATGTTATCTGGACGGCGTTGCGTGACGAGAACATTTTGTAGACTGATAAGATTGAAGATCGGACACTAAATGCGGATGTGGTTAATGTAAAGCTTTTATTTTTAGATTTATCTTGTGATTGCTAAGAAGTAGGTGTTTTAGGTAAATGAGGATTTTTCTTTGTTCTGTGGGTAAATGTGATAACGTTTGGTCTATTTATTCACTCGCATATGTACGAGTACATATGCGAGTGAAGCCGAAAATATATTGCTAAACCAAAAATTTCAGAACGGCTCGATCGATTTTGATGTTTTCGATTTTTTAATGCTTTAAAATTTTGTGGAATATTTATTTGGTTATTTATAATGCTTGGAACATAATATTACGATCGAAGAATATTTCTCCATATTGAATGGATAAATTTATAAAATAAATTTTGGTCCAAGTCCAAATTTCTCCATATATTTGTACTTGATTGCATGTTAGTAGTAATTGTTAAGAGTATATTATGAAGAGGTGAATACATACACATTCAATCAACAAAATGTGGGACTTATAAATAATATAACATTTAATTAATATAAGTAATAGATTTGATATGAAGATGAAGCTATATGAAAACCAATATCGACCTTAAGAGCTTCAAACAATATTAAACTCCATATGTTCGTACAAAATGAAATCATAACTTTTGCTTAATTTAATCTCGATTGAATTGGTTTAGGTACGCCTATTCGACGGAAATTTTCAGTAAATTTACAACATTCGAATCAAATTATGAAGCCGATCAAAACATAATTATTAATTGCTTCATCTCATATTATTATGAGACGTCTCACCTTATACTTGTATGAGAGACAGGGGCTCTATTGTAAGAGAAGCAAAACCTCGGTGCAAAGAGAAAAAAATGCATACTATTCTATGCTTTACAAATTCTTGAGTGTTATAAAGTTGATATTAGTTGCATTTAAGTTTTCAAGTAGATTAGAGGAAGGAGTTTAAAAGAAAGAAAGTAAGAAAATATACATAAAGATGCTTGAAATAAATAATATATGAAACACACACAAAGATGAGAGAGATGCACCAAATAAATAAAATATTTATTAGCACCTCAGACAGGCACTCGCACAAGCCGTATATAAAATACAGCATACTATTGCTAAAAATCCTTTTCAGAGTAAAAATGCTTAAATGTTTGGGCTGATTCATTCGTAATAGTAAAATATAAATGTTCTATTATTAAATTGTTCGGTATTATTCATCATCATCATCATCATTCTCTGAACCTTTTCCCAACTCAGTTGGGGTCGGCTTTCCAGTCTAACTGTGATGCGGCTGAACTTCGATATTTTTACGTGGAGCGACTGCCATCTGACCTCCACAACCAATGGCGATATCGAAGTTCCAAGTTAGACTGGTTGGACTTGGTTATTAAAAGAGCAAATGAAAAATCGATAAATATCCACACAGCATCACTTTCAGCTGAATTAGATAATGCTGGTAAACCAATAACCCACTTACTACTACAATACACAAACTACAGTTTGATTGACATCTATTTCACAATGTTTATTTGGAAATCGCAGCGGATAATAGCAATATTGTTGATCCAACACTCATTTCTGTTACTACTAATGCCAATATTGTTGTGTCTACGAGCCTTTCAATTTGGGATTAGTAAATTAAACTAACAATAGTTTCTAATGCTTAGATCAGGAAAGTGATTACTTTAGATTTGAACTCTTTGGCTTGGTTATTTTAGAGTTTATTTTTATTTATCATTATTTACTATAGAAGTTGAGCTAGTAATTTATATTTCATACTAAATTGTACATTTGTTTTGCAGGTTTAATAGAAGTTTTGAAATTCAAAACAGTCTTTGAGAGTTTTTTTCTTTCCAAGTTATCGAATAATCTAGTTTTATAAAACGGCAAGTAAAGTCGCAACGACTTCATTAAAAAAAAATCATTTTATCTTAGTTATAAGTTTTTTTTAAAATTTTGTATATTGTGTTGGCAAGCTATACATCCGCAGTACGATAAACGTCCGCAGACTCCAGTAATACCCAACCTTGGAATAACATAAAAATAAGAAATAATATTCACAACATAAATAACGAATTTTGATTAGATTTCTCAGGTTCCATTAGTCACCAACGATAACAATCTATTTATTGAAAGGAATTTCTATTTCAATACAATATAAGGCCATTCTTCAAACGTAATTGATCCTCCACTTTTCATGTATCATTGTTGATTGAAAAATTATATCTGAATAACATGAATAATGTACAAATCCATGGTAACTAATTAAATAATGGAAAACCTTTGCAAGCGAATGTATGAAGGCATCTATTTCATCAACGTGTATTTCATTTTGTATTACTTCTAAGACTTCGTGTATTAGATGCTTGGTAGCAAATATTTACATGTTTTAAATAGATAAGGTTAATGCTGATTAGTCCATACTCTAAACGCTAATTATTAGATAAATAAAAAGTAAAAGACGAGAAAAAAATATACAAACATATTTATCCTTTTCTAAAACTAAATACATAGTAAATGTAATAGACACCTGTAAACCAACCACAGTTAAATAATATTTGAGAAATTTAAATTAAGAATACTCCAATCAAAAATAGAATATCTGACTAACTAGCCACAGACCATAAAATTAACTAACATTTGAGAAATTCAGTCCAAGAATATAACTAAAAAGAATATTTTGACATCGTACAAACTTTAAGCAAAGAAACCAAATAAACTCCGAAGTAGATTCGCAATCCATATTTTTAGCTCCATTTCGTTCGAAAAGGGGTAACTTAAGAAACAAAGTTTTCTATATACAAAGCATTCATGATTCATATAGCTGATACTAATTGCCGTGGCGCCAACGAGACAGAAATTTATTTAAATGTAACCGCAAACGATTCTCAGAATCTCGATAGATCTTCAAAAAGACATTGTATAAAGTAGAAATCTCCCTTGATGGTTTCAAATAAATATGGCGTCGATTGAGTTACTAATTTTGAAGAAAGAAATGTGTCTGTCTTGTTATAGATAAAGTGTTAGAGATTTACCAGGGGAAGTTATTTGTGGTATACTTGAAAGGGTTTGGAATTCAATCTTGGTCGTTACTCGTGTTGAATACAAGACCAACTCGTTACTGTCAGGTATAAATTAAATACGATCCATAATAGGTTTGTAATGCTTCAATTATAGCTTTTTTTATAGTCGATAGGTTCGCGTTTGACCACTGTTGTACTTGATGATATGGTTGATGATGGAGCACGCTTGCCTAGAAGCAACCTATCACTCTTGAATTAAAGCCTTAAAAGCTATAGCTTTCCGGAAACACAGACTCGGGCAGGACATTCGACAGTACGCATAATGAACGTATTGCTGAAGCAATTCGTGAATCTGAGCAGAATGTCCACCATATAACGAAGGCGTATCGATGTATATCTAGTTGTTCGGTGATTAGGCTTAAAGGTTTAACACATATTACTGTAAAATGATTTTCTGATCGGAAAATGTGATCATCCAGGACGGGACTTGAACCCGTGATCAGTCCCTTACAGGGGGAATGCTCTGACCAACTAAGCTACCTGAACCCATTCTAGATGCTCGAAATTTTCCGAGTTTAGTTCTTCTGCCCAGTGAAGCTTAAAAACTAAGGATATTTGCCGTCTGCAGCAACCCCAAAGGTAATTTTTTGGCTAAAGTAGTCATGCTGTCAGTAAGTACTTCAACGATGGAATCATCATAACTGCGAAGTTCTAAGAAATCGAGTCAAATCTTCATTTTCATATCAGTAAGCGCCATTAGCCTTGAGAGTCTCTTACCACTCGTACAATCTTACTTTAAAAATAAAATAATGTTTATATTACAATTTTTTTCTATATCTATTTTCTGAAACATTCGTCATAAGCTTCGCCCACATTCTAGTCGAATCATATTTAATATTAGAAATGGAAATAAAAATGGTGCGTTCAAAATCTTCTCTTTACCTCATTATGCTTTTATAGTTATCTGTATGAAGTGAACTATTAATAATGTATATAGCTTCTTAGATTTATGATTATAGACAATACTCGCAATCAATAACTTTGACTATTAACGCTTTGTGACAATTTTGAAGCAGTTGAAGTCGGTGGATTGATACATTTTCTTTTTATGGCATTTTTGAAATGCCATATGAAATATGAAATGCGGTTAATGGCAATAGGCTCGCCACCTATTACATTGGGAACTAAACAAACTGGCGAAATGTGGGTGCTAGCACCTCTGCTTACCCCTTCGGGGATATAGGCGTGAGTTTATGTTATGTTATGTTTTGAAATGCATGTTTAATGTTCACTTTACTTTGTCAAACTGGAGTCAATTAAAGGAATAATTAAGTAACCTCTTCTAAATTGACGCTTCATTTATCATTATCAAGTTACGTTTCCGTGATGTATTTTACAACATAGGCAAGTATTTATATTTCTTAGGATAATTTATTAAAAACATTGAATTTTAGTTCAAACCTATCAATTACAACCAGGAAACGTAAGCTGAACATAAGTTAAATATTAATTATGATACTCCCGCATTTATCAATTTTTAAAGTTATATTTATAGTCATGTCAATCATATTAACATTTTTCTTATCACCCCTCTGTACCGAATACCCTCGTCTTTCTTCGCACCATTAATCTCCCTGACTTATAGTTTCTATAATTAGTAAAATAGTTCGAACAATGCGTACGACATCAACTTTAACCACAGAAAGTGCTCCCAACCGTCTCAAATCATCTACAGTTTACAATATGTCACTTAGATCAAAGAACTTTTACATCAAACGCTAGTGTAATGAGTTACGTTCAAATCATATCTTATTGTATTATTTTTAAGATTCCTTTTCGTGTGTACCATGTATACGTCTATCAAAGAATACAGGTTGAAGAGATTTATTGGTGGTCCTTTTTTAACTTGACGACAAACTTAGATGTTGCGCTAAATCTGTCTTTAATTATTGCTTGTTTATAGTAACTTTGACGTACATTTAAAGTCTTACTCCCTATTTTTTGCTTCGGTTTATTTTTGTTTGATTTCGTGCAGGAATCTGTTTAGATAGAAATTACTCTCTGAAGCCAGAAATATCGAGGTTTTGTGGCCGTTTTTAGAATATCCGTTTATTTGATAATATGTTTTCCCTTAGGGGTTATATCTCGTAAGCAAACTAATAGATAATTAAGGAAATGAGCATTCATATTCATTACTTGAATGGATTTATTGAAGTTTTCCGTTTCTATGAAATATTTAAATTTTGTATACATAGTTAAATAAATAGTTTAAAGAACTCGATTTCGTGTAATAATCGTGACCTTATTTCATCAACGTAAAAAAAATCTAGCTTTATGTGCTAGATAGAAAGTTTTTATCCACTAAATTATTTTTATGTAGACTGTAATTATATTTTAAACACAATAATAAATATTAGAAACCAGTTAAAGCATAACTTTAGTACTATGACTTTAGGAGTCTGTCAACGTACTATTAGTTAGTTATTAGAAAAAGTTAATTTGGAAATTATGAAATAAGTTCATAAAACTTTTATCAAGCAAGTACTATGACGTCATTATATTTCAGTTTCATAAACAATCCATCGTACCATCATTGGTGATGATCGTAGCCACGCCATAATTGTTTATAATTAAAATTAATTTCATGATGGCTATTAAGAATTTAATTAGGCCACTTGGTTCAATAGAGGATCATAAAAATAATACGTAAACATAAATTAATGATTTATTGAATGAAAACGTAATAAATTTACTATTAGGCGATTTTTCAAGGTTACTCCTTGGTTATAGGATTTTCTCATAGTCAATTTATGTATCATCTGTTGCTCATGTTAATATATTCGACGAATTAAAATACTACTACTAGTTATACTACTCGTTGCGGTTTTAATAATTACTACTAATGTGTTTTAATAATAACTCGTAAGTGGAGCTTGAGTGAGTCAACTGTGAGTACTTTTCACAGTTGACTCACTCAAGCTCCACTTAGGAGTTCCATGTCCGTTCTCCAACACCTCCTTTCAATTATTTGATTTAATTTGACTTTTGACTGCCATCTGTTGCCCAACTACACCGAGAGGAAATCTTATGCCAGAAAGCCGTTTGTCAACGCCTCAGCCTGCTTCTGCTAGGCCTGCGCTCGTGGAGGACGGAGGTCGAGGATCAAGAATACACGTAAGAACTTCTAGATTTCGAGCTGCATTGCGAATCTGGCTGTAAATAATATTGATAGCTAGATTTGCAGTTTGAGTCTATATATTACGTAAATTGAGGTTTCCCGTTTTCATCCCACGAATACTTTCTCCAGTTTTAGCCGAACAGTTATTCCGTTTCGGTAATCATAAGCGTTTTCTTTTGAATAAAGACGTTTGATTTTAAATCACTCAAACATAGGTGTTAACTTTTGCTGCACGGGCAATAAGGGTTATTTCTCTCACATTTAATTTACCTAATTAAAAGTACCTTCAAGTTTCTCATTACTTTCTCATTTACCCTCAGAATTTTACCATTAACTCATCTTCTTTGACATGCAAGTAAAAGGGTAACCTAATTTAACTCAATGTCACATGTCAAAAATAAAGGTGCAGATGGTTATGATAGATTGACAGCTCGTAACCTCCGTATTAACTTATTTCAATCAACATCTCTGTTGAACACATGGTTTCTAAGTTGTATCTAAATATATATTTAGATGACTCATTTTATTCATAACTTGGAATGCCACAGGGGACAATTTTGTGAAATAAAAAATAAAACTTGGTTAAATTTTACTGCCATGACCTGTGCATCGTAGCAAAGCAAAATGTTAAAACATACTCGTAGTTTTAATGTACTATGTGAATTAAATAATGTTCTGTTTTTAGGAGTAATACGTGTGAACGTGTGCAGTAGTAACTACAGGGTCGATACAGGAACTGCTAAACCTGTAAAAACCTTCTTAATTCCCATATTATAGTCGCTTGGACAAACCATAGCAGGGAAATCATTTCACAGTTTGAGCGTAAGTTATTAACCATTTTTTTATATCACTTAGGGAGCAGACAAGCACACCTGCTGGGAAGCGGTCACCGTGGCCTTTGGACGTGTGCAACACCAGGGGTATCACACTCGCACTGCCAAGCTTGTTAAAACCTTCTAACACCCTTAATTACTCCTGAAAATTTAAAGCAACAATGTATAGTTTTGAATCGTAAAATAAATATGATAATTTCTTCATAGAACGTACTACCGTTGTGCTACCAACAATACAAATATATATAAAAACATCGCTAAACTCGCGTATTTCAAATACTCCACACACAACATTTCTAAAGAATACTAACAATAGGGGTATAGCCAAACGATGTTCCTCATCCACAAACTAACCGGCTCTTGCTTGACCTATTTCATTGTACAATCGTTTAACTGGGTAACTATTTACATCATAAAAGAATTCTCTTTCGCGTGTTTCGAACTTGCTAGTATCTATTTGTGCATTTAGAAGTACCGTTTACGTACCAATGTCAATCATTTTGAGGACGTTTTCAAATAGTGTACTAGTTGCTGCTGAACTAAAACTGTCTTGTCAATGTCGTGTTTTGGGATTGACATAAGAATTTTGTAGGAAATTTGTAATGTTTCGTAATCTTGTTGTGTGAAAATCGGACTAATGAATTTCAAGTTATGTAGATTATTGTAGATGCCAATAGAACAATAACATTTCTTGTAACTATTTATAGGATGTATTTCTTTTGTAAATTTACGTCTGTATATATTCGAAAAATACCTTGACTTGCTTAGTACTTTTTGGTCCCACATGATAATCTCCTATAATAGGATACTTTTAAAAGATTTTGTGTAATAATGTTGATCTTCTTCTAAACTAGTATTCCTAACCAAGTATTTTTTAAATTAACTACAATTTACAGACAACTATTGTTAGGTTTATGCTCTGAAACTCCAGGGGCATAAAGCTATCTCTGGACACAACTAATTTAATTTAATGACAGAAGTATCACGGAATGCGAAATGGAAGTGTTATTTGAAAATGAACCGGTTAAATAGTTGTAAGCTGACACTATTACGGTCATTTCTACTCGTGCTAATTAGCACTCACTCGTTGGATTAGATAGGATTTCGCGTAATTGGAGCTAATCACTGCTGTGAAGTTCGTAGACACTATGGCCTGAGGTCAATGAACACTTAGCGATTTCTACACTATTATGAAATTGTAAATAAGTTATGTATGTACGTTCATCGTCGTGTTAAATGAACGATTCTTAAAACAAAATATGTTTTTGTCTTGCTATTTGTTCGCGATTCACGCAAAAACTACCAAACAATTTTTGATGAGGTTTTTTTCTAGCAGAAATATCTTAGCTTTAAAATATGCCATATTAAGATTACAATTGGTTTTAAGTTGAATTAGAGATTTTTTTATGTCGATCACATCAGTATGACTTCACCTCGCCTGATGGTAAGCTAAAGGTCTTTGGAATGGGAGTCACCATTACAAACACCGGTAGTGATATAATGCCTTCAGCTTGACGGCCTCATCAAATACTTTTTCAGTCCCCGCGTAAAGGACCCGGGACTGTAGGAGGAAGGAAACATGCGCTGGTAAAGAATTCCAAGTCTTTAAGGTGCGGCAAATAAAAGAGGCACTAAACCGCTTGGTTCTTGATGAAATTGATTGCACCGTGTCAGGGTGATACCTCAGCCTGGCACATGTATTTCTGTTTATGAGGAAGGAAACACCTGAAAACAATTAGCTGACATCTTTTTTTTTATTGGTAGTAGGCTCGCGTTTGACGACAATCTCACCTATTGGTAAGTGATGATGTGGTCGACGGTGGAGCACGCTTGCCTAGAAGTAACCTATTCACTCTAGACTTGAAAACTCCCAGGTTGTAGCTTTCCGGAAATACAGACTCAGGCAGGGCATTCCACTCTTTAGCAGTACGCACGATAAACGTAGGTACTACCAAAACCTTTTGTGCGTATGAGTGGGATATCCACCATTTGCGCGGGTTGCGGGCATAAGTTAGTATTTATTCATATTATTGTAACCATGGAGCTATTATGAAGATTGTAGCACACAAATAATGATTGACAGCCACAGTCACTGCAGAAACGCTTGCATGGCGTGTAAATATCAATCAGAATGGATCCGCAGATAATTGAAGGTCATTCTTGTTTGTTTTGTAATCGTTCTGTCCTTATGCTGTCACATCATATATTGGATAAAAAGATGACATTATTGTCAGAGTAGAGGATGATCGGTGGCTAACATATTTAGCTGACTTCAAAAAAGGAGGAGGTTCTTAATTCGAGTATATTTTTTAGGTTTGTTACTTCAGAACTTTCGACTGGGTCAACCGATTTTGATTATCCTTTTTTTAGTTGTTAGCTGGTGGTTCCCGTGTGGTTCCATTTTAATTTAGTCCGTCGAAGTCGGTTTTTTTTTTCTTAAAAAACTTTTCATTTTATTTATCTTATAATTCACACTAAAGTTGGCGTGGATGGAGACTGATAAACCAATATCTACCGCCTGTATTGTGACAGTCTCCTCTTTAGCGCGTTCCGTTTGTAGATTTTATATGTCCATGAGAGCATTTGGATATTTTACTTGTCCTATATCCTGGTAAACGTCTTATCGGTCGGTTGATTTTTTTTATAATAGGATACGTCAAAGTCTCAGGACCGGGGTCACCACTACACACACCGATAGCACCACAGTGATGGCCCTCACGTTTCACGCCCCACTTAAAGGCACTATAGGAGTAAGGTAAAAAATTCCAAATCTTTATGGTGCGGCAAATAAAAGACTCTTCATCTCAATTGCGCTTGTTAAAAAATATCTTATCATTACAGCAATTTTCTTCTTCATTTCGCGTTAAATTCGCCACGTAAATGCTTGCAGGCTATAACTAGCGTATTATGCAATAAGTGTCACGCAAACGGCTCATGAATGCAGTTCTATCAATTGCAGTTAATAAAGCGCGTGATGTCTTGAGATTATCTTACACCTCATCAGACGGTTAAAGTACTTGTTGGTTGTTTTTGGGGGAGACTGTAGACTAAGAATGATATACCTCGTCTAAGTATTGCGATATTAAAGCGCATCTAGTTCTCAACTGACGTTATAGACTTAGGTGGGTACTTGATATTCCGTGAAATGTTCTTTAAAAATTATACTAGAGGTCACGATAGTCAGAAAATGTAAATTAATGGAGGTAAGAGACGACGGTCTATCCGAAATGAACAGTCCAACAGGGGTGATACCTCCGCTCTACAAAAGACCGCGGTCATAATAACCATCGTGTTGGGTTCCCAGCGGTAAGAGTAAGGTAGCCAGAGCTCACTAGTCCTCCCCCCCCCCCTCAACTCTCCCCTGAACTTCGAACCCCCTCTCCTTCCAGGGTTGGTAGCGCGAGTCCATCCCCCCCTCAACTCCCCTCTAAACTTCCAACCCCCTCTCCCTCCAGAGTTGGTAGCGCGAGTGTGTTGTTACACACAAGTCCATAGGCCGAAGTAGTATAAAAATTTCTCTATAAACTAATATTCTTACAAAATTTCATTCACAGATAATCTTTAAAAGAAGAATTTCGATAACCATAAAAGAATAGAAATAACAGCCAAACGATTGAGTTATCCCGAACGATTAATAACAATAAACGCGTATACACAGGCGGAAATGCAATGATTAATGTTCGGCTGCGTACACACAGGCTACTGCGGTCACTGTTATATTGATGTGCCTTTTGATGTTTCGATTTATCACGACTTTTTAATAAGGCGCTTTGAGTCAGCTCAAGGATTGTTGATGATGTATTCATACAACGTTTGATAGGAATTGAGTTTGTTGATACATAATGCGAAGATGCATGGAATGCGTGAAACAGGATATCGATATTTTTTGAATGAAATTTTAAGCAATTGCATGCTAACTATTTCCAATGATTTTCTGATCGGAAAAAATGATCATCCAGGACGGGTCTTGAACCCGTGACCAGTTTTCCTTACAGGGGGAATCAAGTCCCGTCCTGGATGATCATTTTTTCCGATCAGAAAATCATAGGATATCGATAATTCGACAATGAACATATTTATTAGGTATTGAAAATTTCAAGGATTTTTTTCATTTCTTTACAAGCACTGAAACTCGTCCATAACTATTAAACAAAAAAAAATTGGTATTGGACACGTCCCTAGGCCACGGTGACCGTTTCCCATCAGGTGGGCCGTGCGCTTGTCTGCCACTTAAGTGATATAAAAAATACCTCCCAATATAAATATCTACTCGTAAATGTCGACAGTTTGGTATTTTGACAATAAAATAGCTTATTCTCTTGTTTTTCATAACCAAATAGAACTTGTATTAACTATTCTACTACTCAGTGTCTTCTTTATAATAGAATTAAAAACAGTGACCCTTGAAACACTAGGTGAATTCTAAGGAAAGTGAAATTGTATTAGAACTCGTAGAACCAAAGAGTTTAATCAACTTTGATACTGGTTCCAAGAAATAGTTTTCTCTGGAACTTGTTAACAATACACAGCCTGGGGCATGCTAAAATTAATGCAAGTTGCAATTGACGTCAAATTGCAAAATAAAATTCATTTCTTTTTATTCAAGATAGGCTTACGTTTAACCACCATCATCTCACCTGATGGTAAGTGACGATGTGGTCTATGATGAATCACGCTTGCCTAGAAGGATCATATTCACTCGTGACTTGAATATTCCCAGGTTTTAGCTTTCCAGAAACACAGACTCGGGCAGGGAATTCCACTTCTTAGCTGTACGCATGATGAATGTATCCGCAAAGCATTTCGTGGGTATGAATGGAATATCGATCATAAAGTGGTGTCGCGTTGCTGTTCATCTGGTCGTTCGTTGATGGAGGTATCAGGTTGTGCAATTCCAGAGCGCACTCTCCAAAATGTATCCGATAGAACACCGATAAACTGTTATTTGATTTTATTGAGCTAAAAGAAGCAAAAAAAAAGAAAAAGACCTATTTTCACGTACTCAACAAATTTTTACATAAATATTTTTTTCCGAAAATTGGCCCTCAGATCACAGTTACTTCTAATCATTAGTATCCAACGGATCATTTTGGATTTACGTAACATTTAATAACTATTTGTTCCACTAAAATGTAAACATCCGCACGCATGATGCGTACCCAAAACCACGGGCAAATGTACTTATCATAAAATATAGTTCCAACAGAGACCATAAAGTTCAATTAAGATAATTGTTGGCGGTTTCCTGTTTTATAACTGTTTACCATGGTAATATTTTGTCTGATGTAAACTATTTTAATATGGATCAACGTCGAAATAGAAAATAAATAGAATATTTGTAATTTGAAAATGTGGTCGGTATACTAATAAGAAATTCATTAAACATTGAGTATTGTTTTAATTAAATAATAAGTCTATGCAATACAACACTATTAATATATAATCATTAGATTATTTATGAAGAAATGGCGAGGTATATTAATGAAAATACAAAAGTAACTGTCACATTTATAATAATCAAATTAAATTAAAATAAGAAAACTTATTTGAGCTACAAGCAAGCAAAGTGACTCAACTTAAAAAAAGACTTCACGAGAAGTCAGATTAAAAATGTATTAACGAAAGTCCTTTTTAGGCAAAACTGATCAGGGGTTCTAGTCCCATTCTAGGTGTTCCATTTTCGGAATAAAACATTATTAAGTATCTAAATTGTAACTTAAGACATTGTTCTTAAAATTCGAATATTATAATTTGTTCCATTAGACATTATTATCAAAAACAGTCTACTGTTGCTTTTAGATTTGCTTTAAATGTGACAAATCCGTCTTTTGAATGGCAAACTGTTCTTGTTAAGCTCTGTTTTGGTTTAACAGTAAGAAGGATTAGTGATACTTATAAACGTTCCATTAGTGAGCAATTTCCCTTAGCTTTATTCTTATACGAATTTGCTCAAAGACTGATTTTATCTGACACACATCACCGTCTAACCTGATGGACTACGTACAGGAACGAGGCATTTGGAAACCTCGAAGAAGAATACCAATATAAAAAGTAGCAATGGGATGATGGCAAGCAAACCTTTTGAGATATACAGTGTTATCGAACTGTGTAATTTGGCATTGTATCTTGAAACTGTAGTACTTAAGAAATGTGAGGTAACTTCAATCACAATCCAATGTGATCATTTCAGTTGACACTTTCAGATCAGTTTTCAATTTAGAGTGTTAGGGAACTTTCACACTTATACTTCAAGCTATCTCTATCCTAATTGTTAATCATTTATTGGACATGTTGTCTATACCACCTGACACACTAATGTAACAAAAATCTGAAAATATCTCCTTACAAATCAGTTGGATATTCAGGACGTAGTGAAGTTTCATATCAGTTAACGCTTAGCGACCCTCAAGTACCTATCAGTTTAAGTATTTATCGAGTTAAATTGCGAGATGTTGAAGACATATAATACTAAGACAATACGAGTATGCAGTAATGAGGGTTGCCTTTTTTGATATCCTAATGACCTATCTAATAAAGACCCTAAAATCCAAACTAGTGAGAACTAGATACTTCTTGTTGAAGCTGGTGTATGAATCAGTGTGCTTATCAAACTGCGTGTGCGATTTACGAATGGCACGCTGCTCCGGGTCACACGGCCAGCATGGGGGACGCACCTGTTCAATTGTTACATCCTGTACGTAACATAGTATAGGAGCGGAATTAGTTAAACATGATTAAAGGGATCCTAAAACAGTATTTTAAAAATAATGGTTAATATCTCCGGTGAAGAATCTTTATGCGATTCATCGAAAAGATGTAAGGAGTTTCTCTTTTTGAATGCCGAACCTTTGATGAAAATAGCTGACTACTAACGTACTAGTGTGCTAAGTGCATATAATAATCACCCATTATCGCCAGAGCGTCATTCTGTTGGACAATTTTCACACCAATAAAAGTTGTGATATAATAGAAAAAGTATATTAAGAAATCTCTTCAAGACATAAGACGACTAACATCTTAATCTGGTAAAAAGCTACTGAAATTTCAGCAGCACATAATTTGCTTCAAAGTCAAAATATGTTCGTTTTATTATGCATATTTATCTGCACTTAAGAACCCATAACATAAATTAGGTAAGCTGCTTACTTTGGGACTAGTTCTCCGTAGGACAAATGTTATGTGAATTATTAATTTATTTTAATTTTCTACATCTTGGCTTTTAGCGGCTACAGAAGATTAATGGTATCCACCCATGATTTCACATGTGTGATTTTTATGACTCGTCTTATGACTTTACAACTGGGAATGTAACAATGAGGCCCGCCATTCTGGTTTTAATATCAAACAAATTTAAACCATCTGCTACAACAATTTTCTTCAACATTAACCTACAATAAAGGCGAAAATCAGATACGTTTGAAATATACGCACACAAATACTGCCTTGTAATTCCTCGAAATGGAGATGAGATGTAAATTGATAGAATAAAAAGATGTCACAAATAGAACAGCTGCGCTAATTCCACGAATATATTAATAGGTAATGGACGTTACGATTGAGGGACTGTGAAATTAGCTTGCAGAATTGAAGAAAATGTGGCGAGAGGACATTTAAATAATATAGACAATTTCACTCATAAAAAATTCAAAGTGCACTTAGCTCAATACATTCTTAATATTTTTCCTCTTGCCACAATCATACTTAATAAGATGGAAGATGATTTAATATACTTTGACTAAAATTTATGGATAAGGAAATGAATAGAAATACCGATGGTAATGAATGGTAATGACAAAAGTTTAATAGGGTAATACATATATGACTGATCAAAAAAATGCATTACATATCTGAATTTAGAAGGATTTAGATGGATAGACTATGTTTGCAGCCTGGATTAGATTGTTGCAACTGGTGTACAATTATTATTTGTTCATTCCATTATTATTATTATTATACTTTATCATGATTTCTTAGGTTTGCTGCAATACAAAAGTTGAAATAACAGTGTAGATATCTGTACACGTCTCTGAGCAAATCAAAACAAATAAACAACAAGGCATTTATATTGTATCTACTAGTTATTTGCAAGAAAAAACATTAGTGAATTCGAATATTTTTAAAAGATGATGGTAATGAAGATTCCATGCATCTTCTCTTATAATTTGAACTAATTCAAGAACAAATTACTGATGAACATAATATTGCCAGTTTTATTTTATCTCAATTTGGTTTCAAAGATTTAAGTCGTTCATTAATCTACAAAATATAATTATGTACTTGTCCTACGGCAAAGAGGAAATTTAAGCTATAAAGAAGTCTATTCTAGCAAACACCGTAAGATACAGAGAGAAAATTAATTGTCTTTAGCAGGAACGTATATTACAGAATATAGAATATTGATCGTCTTCGCTTCCACCATATTTAGACAATCGCTTTTAGGTAGATTCGAAATTCCAAAGTATGAAGCTATGGAATAAGTGCTCCATAACATAGTTACGAAGAGTAAAAACTTCATAAGTAGTTTCTGACAAGTTAAACTTTCACGAAATTTTAGAGCTTAACACTTTAGTCCCACTGCGGCGTTCGGTGAAAAGTATACGAAATTAAGTTAACTGGCTATGAAATAAATTCGGCCTTCTGTATTATCAGTTATCTTTTGTAGGAGCTGCGATAGCAGAAAGTCTTTGCGTACTAAAAATTATACAAAAAAAATTTGAGACTACAGAAATTTATATTAACGACAAAAGAGAACTTTAGGATAGTAGTTCAAACTAGAAAAATATAAATCAATGTCACGTACTAGCAACTCAATCTTATCAAGCAAAATATTCTCAATATAGTCTTATACCAATTCCAACAATCTCTACAGTCTACAGGAACTTGGCAGCTTATTCTAAATAATTGAGACCATACATTCTATACTTTTCGACGTTAGCACGCAACGAGCTGTGAACGCAAAGTCTTATCTATTGCTAATTTCTTTATTTATCTGGAAAGTAATGTTCCTAAATTATTTATTTTAGACATTGATAAACTGAATACCGGAAGAGTACCCGGAACCGGCGTGCATGTATGAAAACAATTATGAAAGTTGAAGAAGCGAAAGGAGTATGCAAGTGGAAAGATGTTGACTCTACCCACCCCAATGGGAAAAAGGCGTGATTTATATGTATGTATGTATGTATATTGAGAGCTCTCTAAAGATGATGTAAAACTTAGTTTATGTTTCAAAACTAATTATAATACTTTTTACATGATTTTCATTTGTTTGGATAGCGCACGAACTTTTTAGGCGACCGAATTAATTATTGACATGGATGTATAAATACACTGAGCTCATTAAATTTTAAAATATTAATTCATAATAAGTTTTTTGGGCCAAGTCCTTCCTTTCGAATTCTGTTTGTAAGTATTATTTTACTTTTTACTTTACTGTATTATTAAATTGGTTTGAAGTTAGTTTTATTTTCTTTTCCTTTTATTTTCCTACCTACGTTTAAAATTGACTGTACTGTTTTTGGCTTTAACAATTATTTTTTTGTCCTTTTTTATGGGTGATCCCAGTTGCCGGAAGAAAAATATTTAAATTTAATTGAACCGGCAACTGGAACCGCGGTCCGAGTCAATGCGGTCCCAGTCGCTGGAATCCTCAAACTAGGTAGGTAGGATTTACATTTTTGTATTAGGAAGAAATGATCCTGTGTAGCATTGCGTTATTTATAACGTTCGTTTGCTGCGTGGTCGTGGATTTAATTCCTTTTCAATGAAAAAATTGCATGCGTGATAAATATGGTGTATTTACGTAAACTTTGAGCACATGAATAGCTATGGTACTCTTTGAGTACAATGGAAACGCATACAATTACTTCAAAGAAATCTTTAAAGTTCAGAATGACAAAAGTAAGTTTTACGACAGTAAAATACTACATTTTCGCTGTCCCTAATTTTGCTTCAGTAGATCAGTATACAAGTTCGCTAACAGCAGTATTTAGTTCCAAAAAGATATTGTACACAAGTGTGACGCATCGGAAGCTATCAAAGCCGGGAGCATCATGTTTGCTAATACATAATAACTCTGGAATGTAGTTCTCATGGTTTGGAATTAGTCAAACGGATGCTGGTATCTATTCCAACTATTGCTAATTTGCATGAATATTGTATGGTGATATTTAAGTTTTAGACTATTTACGCAACACAGGTGGCAGGTGAAATTGATGGAATATTTTATTTGATCCTTAAGAATATTTTCTCTATCATTCTGAAGTGTTTGATGACGTCATCAGCAGAAAAAATATTTTTTTCCTGTTTATCTACCTAAACAGGAAAAAAATATTTTTCCTGTTATTATCTACCTAACCTCATGATGGTATTGTCTGTATTGGCGACCTCTGTGCATGGGGCGCGGGTTCAATTCCCGCTTAGTACAAATATTTGTATCATGAACATGTCTATTTGGATTAGTCAGGGTTTTTCTATGTATGATTATGTATGTAAGTATTTACAAAAAAGTGTGTAAGCATACGTATATCCATACTCTAGAACCCATATATCCCAAGCGAGTGAGCAAGTTGACTAAACAGTCACTTCTATTGGTAAAATCTGTTCTTAGTTGCATAAAAACTCATACAAATTGTAGTTATGCGTGTAGTTATGTCTAGAGTTCAGGGTTCAATGCCAGAGATAATCAAAGCTGGTACCGAACAATCAACAGATTGACTTACGGTAACTATGAAAGGCATATTTTTTAATACAATCAATCGAATCAAAGGTTGTTTTTTTGTCTGTCTGTATGTACAGTCATTGATAAATGAGTACATCACATCTTAATTAAAAGAACTTGTTAACTCTTAAACCTTTCTTAAAATAGTTAATATACCATTAAAACATGAAAGCGTCGGTGGCTTAGTGGATAAGGAGTTCGAGCCTACCATCGAGGTTCCAGGTTTAAAACCTGACTATAATACACTATTGATATGAAGCCACTTTTGCTCAACTGGAGGAGTTCAGGTGGTTACTATATATTTCCGTTGTAAAAAAGTAAAAAAAAAAACTAGCTGTATCAGCGTCTTTGCTTGCATAGAACCTCAATTCATTTTCCAAAATGTACAGCCATAATTTGTAAATTCAGATTCTTTTGTAGCTGACTGTACATACTTTGCTCCGAGGCATGCGTTTATAATATTTTCTTTGTGTAAGGTCATGAGGCACCAACCAGGTTTGGTTTCCAGGTCAAGCAAAAACTGTTATAGAGTTTTGCAGCTATCAAGTAATTTTCGACGAAAGAGTTTAGAAAGCACTGAGGACTGTCAAGTCAGATTTTGCGAATTCGGTTCCCACTCAATGCAATATTTGTATCCCTGAATATATTTGCATGGGTCTAGAGGTGTTTCTATGTACATTTACAAAAAAAATCCTATATGTTTATCCGCATTCTAGAACAAGCTAATTTAGTTATACTTACTTTGGGTCAAGATATATCGTGTATGTAGAATGTTATCTAAAATAAAAGATTCCTAAGAAATGAGCCTCTTCCTTTTTTATTGAAATCGGTTAAAATAGCGTTATTATGACAGGTAGTAATACACAAAATATGGTGTTATAATATTCGGTGTAAACACGTATGCCAAGTGTCACGCTTTACAATTTGAACAGAATAGATTAAATACCTTTCAAAGAACGACTAATGGTAGGTAGTAGGCAGTTATTCAATAGTCCAATATATGAAATATTTATGATTCTGAACAGAAGTGTACAAGTACTTACACTTATGTATGTATTGAAAGGATCTAATCTTCATAAACGTGTTACACAAAACAGACTAATTATTTCATATTTTCGAGTCTATTCGCGTAGAGGTATATTATGCCTACAGCATATTCGTAATTTTTTTTTCTATAGTTAAGAATATTTTCCGTACCTACCTAATAATTTTATTTATAAGTTATAAGATGAACGTAATTTATAAAGATTTCTTAATTTTTAGTCGATAACTCTGAAACTAACGAACCAATTTCAAAAATTATTTCACTATTAAAATGCCACATTATTTCGGAGTAACATAGGCTAGGTACTTTTTATCCCGATATTCTGACGGGATCTTGACTAAAGTGGGTGAAACCGCGTGATGCAAGTTGTTTTAATATCGAATGGTACAGGTTAATTCACCTCTTAAAACCTATAAATATAATTAAAGTATATACAATACCTAAGTACGTACTGTACCGTAAAATGTAATATTTATTATGTACTTAAAAAAATAAAAAATTAATAAAAAAATTACCTCAACTCAATACATCCAAACACAAAACACAACACGTTCACATAAAAGAATCACAATTCAAAATTCGAATACCATTTTTTCAAATAATAAATCCCGAATATCTGATTCATTCCGAAACGCAACAAAATCCGATTCATATTTCGAACATTTTTTAGTTTTCGTTTTATTTTTTCAAAATGGCGGGACGCGCGGGCGCCTTCGCTCCTAAAGATACACTAAATTATGATGGCGCGTGAGTTGACTTTACGCTATAAATAAATTGCTCTGGCGATTTCCAGCTGTGTCCAACGGCGATTATCGTTTAGGGATATTAGTGTTTAATCCTTTGAATGGCTACGGGGGTATTAAATAGTGGGTTTTATGAATAATGAACACTGTTGTGGAATATGAGAACTTAATGTGCTATTCTTTTTTTTATACTGACGTGATAAAATCGCTCGGGGAAGCCGCCACGGCCGGGCCATGCCAAATTTACTCTATAATGTAGGTGCTGTGGATAACAAAACATGGGTACCTATCTTTTTTATTCATGATAGGCTTACATTTGACCTCTATCTCATCTAATGGAAAGTGTAGATGAGGTCTACGATGAATAACGCTTGCCCAGCAGGAACCCATTCACTTGTGACTTGAATAATCCCAAAATACTATTACGAGAGGGAGCTCTAAAGACAGAAATTTTTCAGGAATCCCATCAGGCTTTGGTCACTCATCAGACAACAGGCAACTTAACCGTGGATTGCAGAGGCCTGGCCCGTCCTTCATTTTAAAGGTACATTTCGGGCCTGCTTCTATTAGGGCTATTGGGAAACTGCTCTCCTTCGCCCTCAGACCTTTGCTCATGGAGGAAGGACATCGTTTAACGCTCTCCGACACCCGTTACGCCCTCTTTTGTATAGGAAAGTGCTAGACCCTCTCTACACCCGCCTTGCAAATTACTCTTAGTTTTTTTTATACCACGTAGGTGGCAGACAAGCACACGGCCCACCTGATGGAAAGCGATCACCGTGGCCTATGGACGTGTGCAACACTAAAGGTGTCGCACACGCGCTGCCTACCCTGAAGGGAAGGGGGGAGGGCTAGGATTAGTTATTAGTGGGCCAGTGCGCTGTGGTCAGTAGTCTTAGCTTTAAGTCTTAATGGACTAATAGGTATTAGAACTAGTATCGATCTATCAACTGTGACTAATAACTTCCGTTTTAAATATTCATAGGTATTCGATAGGCTATGCAACATTCTTAATCGATGGAGCCGAAGCAGGTTTTTAGCTATATTCGTTGCAACACGACACCCCTATAGGTGTGAAACTGGCACATTTATAATGGTGTAGTTCACGGCATCTAACGTGGCCAGATTTTGGAGTAGTGTGGGCCCCACTACTCCAAAAACTTTGCTAAGTTAGATGCCGTAAACTATACCTGTTTCTAGGTGATGCATTTTGCCACAAACAACTATAATAGTGTACGCGGCATCTAACTTGGCAAGGTTTTGGAGTAGTGGGGCCCACACTACTCCAAAATCTGGTCATGTTAGATGCCGTGAACTATATAACTTTAATAGCGCATGTTTCCTGTCCTCCTGTAGTCCCGGATCCTTTAAGCAAGATGGTTATTTTCATATTTTGAACATTAGTATTCGACCACAATAGTTTATATTTCTTAATGAAAATGCTGCTTTACTACTTCATGGGCTCCGTTAAAAATGTTAATATTTTTATAACAATAATTATATTGAACTCTGTGCAATCATCATCTACTTTTGCCGCTGACTGTACCTATATTACCTCAAACTCATTTTAGCTAGGAAGTCTATCTGTCAATATAAAAACCAATATGAAAAGATAGGTTTTTTCAGATGCTCATTATTCACCAGCGTAGTTAGGTAATTATTCATCATTATGAATTTATTTATCATGTTGCAAGCACTTCGAATAATGTTTATGTTTATCAAGCTATAAAAAAATAACTATTTGAAAACATAAAAGGGGCTATCGTAATATCACCCCAGTTTTATAAACAAAAACAATCGGTTGACAAAATTAAATGTAGGCACATTTTGAGTCTTATTTAAAGATTTTTTGATAGTACTGCATTATTTTAAGCTCATAAAAAATTGTAATGAAAAATATATTCTATCATAGGCCACACCCTTACTAGTATAATTGACATGTTGTTGGTATACTGGGAGGATTTGAACCCTTAACTTAACTGAATACAAATTATAGTGACTCTCTACTGTTTAATTTACTAACTTGTATTATGTTATTATGTATCAAGGCAGGCCTGAAGCTGTCTTACCTACCATAGACTCTAGGTCAAAATATACCAATGTACACCTTTATATTATGTACAAAACTATATAACTACATACAAAACTTTGTGATCTTTAGTAAGAGAGAAATAAATACTACACGTGCGCTATAAGTTGAGACCTGACCGCTATGACGCGTTATAAATTTATTATTATTATTATTACACAACCGTTGCTACTTCCGAAAAAAAAAAACCAAAATAACCCTGTCAACGTCAACAACATTTTTTGATTGTTTGAGCATCAAAAGTCAAACGGTATTGACGCATTGACGTCGCGCCTCCAGATCCACATCTAAAATATACCCACAACTTTAAAAATCAACTTTATTGTCACTACAAAAGGTTTAAGTTTGACTGGATGCGTATATGCAAACTTGACATAAAGCTGGTGTCACATTTGTTTCTTATCGTGTCGTGTGGAAATCGGTTGATCGATTTGAAGTGTTCGCAATACGTAGTATCAATTTCTTCAAAATGTTTGAGAAAAAAACAAACGTGTAGAGAAAAACTGGTGTTTTTCTTTTTGCGGATTGTTTTTTTTGTCATTGTATTTAAATGAGAGAGTAACATTGACACAGCGTAAATGTGTGCTTTCAAATAAGTGATTTATTTGTAGTACCTAAGTATTTGGTATGTAGAATAAAGCTGAATAGACTGTTTGTTTGTTTAAACGCGTTAATCTCAGGAATGACGATGACTAATAAGCTAATAAAACCATTTCTTTTTCAGGCATTTTTTTTAAACAATACATTTTTTTTAATGCTAAAATTAGAAATGATGAATGAATGAATGAAATTGCTTCACGTCCATATGTATCAGTTTAATATTATAATTAATTTCAACTAAATCCTTTCAGTCAATATTATTAAACTATTAACCAACAAACAAGCAAACTTACAAAATATGTAGTAGGTATTATATTACCGTGGTAGGATTAAAATTTTAACTATAACACCATATTATAGCCTGACATTAACTAAATATAATTTAGTTTTCTAATAAAAAAAGTATATAAACATTTAACGTGTGTGTTTTATAATGTATGGGAATAATAGAGAATCCCCTACTCAGTCGGACATAAAGATTACGAGGGACGTTTATGGCAGTAAGTGTTTTGTACTTTTATTATGTACTTCAGTAGTGTTGCCATTATTATTGCACAGCTCTAGCTATGTCTACTAAAATGTGGAGGAGTTAATTGAATTGCAAATTTTTTGAAATTTTTTCTCACTTTTTTCATAAAAAAATGTCCGCATCGACAAATCAGTCGGATCAACAGAAAAAAACGTATCGACCGATTAGTCGAACATACGGGAAATGAAGTTCGAGTCGATCGAACAGTCTAATAAAACAAAAAAGACCGCGACATCCGATCAGTCGCTCTAACACTACCAATTATTTTTTTTTCAGGAAATGTAGACTATTATTTTTTTCTAAAAAATTAACATTTTTTTACTTATTCATCAATTATTATAAGGTTCTAACTAAACAAAAATATAATAAAAATTGCGCCTCTATTGCTCAACTCTCAAATCGAACAACTTACAACCGCACCACTCAATCGCCAAGTCTGCAGTAAACACAGTGTAATGTTTTCACATGTTATAGTTAGCTTGTCTATCGTACGCCATAAATAATTCTTTTAACGGTGTCATTTGCTAGCGGAAAATTTGATACGTGCGATTTTTAACGCTCTCGTTTGGGAAAATAACCGCGGCGGTTTTACCGGTCGAAGTGTATGAAAGTTTAAAGGTGAGTAAAAAGGCAAAACATTACCTTAATACTGCCTATACTCGTATATTTTTAGGTTCTTTGATTAGATGTAAAATGGTTAAAAGGTACTTTTTTGCAAGATTGTTCAAAAAGAGGTTACTTTTTTCGTAGTTTGGAGTGTAGGGTCCCTAAAAGATCTTCAGCACCAAGCTAAGCAACAGCTCGTAGGTGAACATGCTGATTGATGGACAAGGCTCTAGCACACTCTTCTCTAAGGGAGTGACTGACCTCCCAACCCCGCACTCACTGCCATGCACCTAAGTACACAACCGTATACCTAAGAAAAATCAAAGGGAGGGAGGGAGTAAGTGGAGCCTGGGCTCAGAGGTGAAAGTTTTGGACGCAAGATGATAGTGGTTATGTTATTTATATGTGAGTCTCTTTAACTTCATACAAATCACAAATAACTTAACTTCATACAAATCACAAACAACTTCAACTTCATACAAATCACAAACAACTTCATTTCTCACAAATACATATAAAATTTAATCAGGTTTATCATCATAATTATTATAATGTGACTACAAATTTCACAATTGCATGAAGTTAAGAAACTCATATCTTGCATCCAAAACCATTCTATACTACTAACACAATATTCATAAAAAGTATCCACTCAGTAAGAAAAAATATAAATCATTTTTATGTTCTTACGACAGCAAATAAATTCAGCTTTCATACAAAGAATTTAGTCACCAGGCTTCAGCAGCTCACATGGGGAGTAAGAAAATAATTTGCCTAAACAAAGACGAATATGTTAATAATTAAGAAAGCCAAGCGGGGGGGTAAAAGCTTCCTGCATTTTTTTAGTTACTACATTATAACTTAATATAAATGTCTGACTCATAAACTAAGCTATTCGGAATTTTGGCGACGTCTGTTTTACATAATAAAACAGTATTTTGTCGGAAATTTCTTTCTTAAGTTTTTTTTTCTACTTATAAAACAATTCTTACGTTTATTGCGTAAAAATGTTCTCATCTAAAACTTGTAAAGGAATCTCAACATTGAATTCGTATTTTATTAAAAACTATGTTTAATTTATGTCCCCAAAGTTGAGAATTATATTTATCTTGATATAATTAGGTACTTAGTTCTTTCAGTATTACATTTCAAAGAAACACATTTTAGATATTAATGAATAATTCCATTTAAGTAAAGAATTTTACATTTCCTGAAAGTTTTCTTTCTTGCCGCCTTGTTTTAGGATTCCGTATATCAAAAGGAAAGAAGGTACTCCTATAAGGATAAGTTCCTTATTCATTTGTCTGTTTGCGGGAACATATTCCAGGAATAAAAGTAGTCTATGTATTTTTCTAGACTATAATCTATTTTTGTACCAAATTTCAGCCAGATCCGTTCAGCCGTTGCGCATGATTAAACAGTCACAGTATGAGTATAATAATTAGTACGAAGTATGATGAAGTATGATAATGGTAAGAAGTAAGAATAGCAGGAAGTCGGATAGTAAGAAGTAGGATTGTAGGAAGTAGGAAGTAAAATAGTAAGATAGTAGGCATTAAGTTGTATAGTAGGATAGCTAAAAAAAATTTAAGATAGGTAACTTTATAAGAGTAACAATGTCGACCAAGTAAATGTAACTTGTGTAATCGTAAGAGGTACCCACAGGACAGGCTTGCCTAGTGTGGGGCCAACGGACATTTTGTTAAAAAACTGTACTCTTATTGACAATAAATATTTTTTCATTTTCATTTTCATAGTAGGAAGTAAGATAGTACAAATTAGACAGTAGGAATCAAATCACTTAAATTTTTTTCTCTTTTTAATTTTATTCTTTTATTTATTTGTATTTAAAATAAACTCAGTTTCTATTAACGCAAGTGCGAAAGCCGAACCCTCAAAATACCCCAGCAGAAGGAATCATTAAAGTGACGCGAGGTCGGCATACTTACTCTTTATTAGGATGACTATAAACGCTACGTCAGCAGGACAGGACCGTTCACAAAATCCACGCAATTCACCTAATGGCAAACGATTCATAATAAAACAATGATGTCCCCCACTTTACGATGGCTAAAAGTGGTTATTCACGATGTCATATGGAAGTCTTTTGGTGGATACGGTGAAAGATACATACAATTTTTTTCATTGAACTACTTAGGTGAGAAAAAAGCACACGGCCTACCTGATGGGAAGCGGTCACCGCGACCTATGGACGTGGGTAACACCAGAGGGGCGTTACACTCGCGTTGCTGACCCTGAGGGGGGGAGGGTTAGAAGTAGTGGGGGTAGGAGAGACCTAGTGAGCTACTCTACTTACCGGGAACACAACACGATGGTTATTATCTAGAAGATTATTGATCTAAAAGATTGAAGTGCAAGGCTGTCTACTTTTTGTGTGTTCAGTTATAAATATTACATCATTATGATAACTTTTTACTTCATTATAGCGATGACTGAATCGTTAAGTATTTGGTAATTTTATTTTACCTCAAAGACAAGAAGTCTTTTCCATTATGTGTGTGTGTGTGTTAGTGTGTGTGTGTGTGTGTGTGTTTGTGTGTGTGTATGCGTGTGTGTGTGTTTGTGTGTGTGTTTGTTTGTTTGTGTGTGTGTGTGCGTGTGTGTGTGTGGTGTGTGTGTGTGACTGCAATCTTACAGCTATACATAAAAAGACAATAGATGCAAAGAGTAAGATTTTTTGTAAATTTCTTAGTGTACAGCAACTTTTGAATGCGACTGTACCTTCTGATTTTTACAGGTAAGTAACCATCTTATGATTAACTATAACCGGAAGTTATTACACCGTTAAGGGAAGTGGGGCATAACGGAATTTTATTTTAAATTTGGAACCACCCTATTGGGAAAGTCTCTCCTCTATATTATCTATAACCTGTAATGCCATTACGTGCCTACGGTGAGTAGGGTGCCAAAACTTCGTCGTGTAAGTGTAATTTCTGATTATGCGGGTACTTAGAAACACCGAGTAACAACTTATGAGATTATGGTCACCTTATGATTAGGAACCAACCATTCAATTTCCTACTACCTACTACTATTCATAAACGTGAAAGTTCGTAAGTATGGATGTGTGAATGTTTGTTTCTCTTTCACGTATAAAAGACTGAACGGATCTGGCTGAAATTTGACACAAGGACAGATTATAGTCTGGAATTACACATAAATATTTTATCTCTAGAATAGGTTCCCATGGAAAGCGGAAATGGGACTAGAATTCCACGCGGATGAAGCCGCGGAAATTAACTAAATTTCTAAATTATTTGGACTTTAAAATTACAATATAATTATTATTTAAACATCAAAAGTGTAAACCAATGTATTATGATCTGAGTATTGTAAATTAAAAGAATACCAGCTACAGCGAATAAGGTGTATTATACATTTTAGGAGAATGCTAAAAAATAAAATGATAAGATGTGTTCATTTAGCTTTATCAATTCTGTAGTCTGCGCACAATTGTCTCGCCGCGTAACGTAGGTGGGTACGACATTAATCTCAGGACTGTGTTTCAGATTATCATACAGTGTGGACATACGGGTATAAATCCGTTACAACCAAACAAGTCAGAAAAAAGCCACTAAATAATTCAGTACTTAATGATTTTGGTAATTTAATAAGATGTGACGGAATTAAATATTTTTGTTTACAGTTTCTTTCTCCTTTGATGTTACTATTTATATTATAATCTAACTTCATTCTTTCAGATTAAAATACCTACCGTGCTACTGATAACTAAAAACTTTTGTTGACGTAATTAGAGTACGGTAGATCCATGATCGTGTTGTGTGAAGTTATAAATTTTAGAAAAATTAGAAATTAGAATTCAAGTACCCACTAATTAGTATTCAAACTAACATAATCAGTTACTGCTACATTCATGTACAGCCTTCAATACCACTCACAGCTTTCCAAATATTTTCAAAAAGTCAATCTCAACATTATGTTGGTTCGAATTTCAGCACGGTAGACCTAAATTTCCTCCCGTATAACATCAACCGCTTAAGAAAATGTGCACACATCACGCTACACCTCGACGGGGTTGGAGGTTAAAAGAGGGGGAGGGTAACGTGATTCTAACAAACGGCTAATTATCATACTCACGCGTTACATTTACACATGTAATTAATTCAAAGAAAACGGCCCACTGTATTTATTATGGAGGCAAGAGAAAATAAATGATCTTCAGAATAGTCCAGGAGCCCTAGTCAATTTTTGCACTTGATTTTTCCATGATTTTTTTATACTACTGAGGTGGCAGGCAAGCGCACGGCTCAGCTGATGGGAAGTGGTCACCGTGGTCTATTGACGTGTGCAACATCAGAGATGTCACACTCGCGCTGCCCACCTTCAAGGGGGAGGATTAGGGAGGTGGGGGGAGGGGGTTGTGAGCTCTGGCTACAATACTTACCGGCAGGAACACAACACGATGGTTAGTATGGCAGCGGTCTTCTGTAGGGTGGAGGTACCAGCCCAGTCGGGCTGTTCAGTTCAGACAGGAGATACCGTATTTTATCCTTGCTATCTATGTTAGCTACCACAACCTAGAGTTGCGTAAAAAAACTACTCAAGGAAAATTAGCTTGATAGTAGTCAAGAGCAAAAATGGACTAGGGATCCTGGACTACAAGTATTTATGAAGAATTTTCGGTTTGAATGATTTGTTTGGTTTGGAATGTGGAATCGAGTTTGTTTTTCTGTGCGAAATTGGCTTTTTGGTTGAGATTCGGTAAGGTTAGGACGACTCTAAATGGATATGACAGCAAGAAACTAACGCAAGTTATGAATAAATCGTTGAAAGTTGATATTATTATTCATTCATAAATTGCTAGCACCTCTGCCTACCCCTTCGGGTATAGTAGGCGTGAGTTTATGTTATGTTATGTCATAAATATTAATAAATTGATTGATATAAGTTTTAAAACATTTGTTTGTTTCTGAAATAAAATGTGTCATAAAATAACTGATTTGCCTGATTTGATTGACTGATTTGTACAGAAGTTTATTTTTTTCATAAGCGTTCATATCCATCCCAAGTTCTAAATTCATATCGCCTTCAGATAGGTATTGCTTATAGTGATGAGGCCGCCATGTATATAAGTTTTTTTTTTTATATTGGACCCGTCAACATGTTTTCTCCTCGTCTGATGGTAAGCTAAAGGTAAAATATCAGGACCATAATTATATATATTTGATTGGTATACAATAAAACTGATTTCTATTCTATTCTAGTCTAAAACTAAACAGACTGCAGACAAAAAAAGGCAATCAAATTATTGATCTCGTAATGTGCCCGGAACGTCTGCAGTTCCCTAGCTTATTACGGAGGTTACCCTAACGAATAAACAAACATTAACACATTTTATGGTTTGTGAATAATGAACAAATCTATGGGGACGTTTTACTGTCGCCATCATTATCCTAATAAGATGGTGCTTTCCCCCTAAGGGCTCCCGCACACTGGCCACCGGCCACAACCACAAAACGCCGCCACTGGCATATTTCCTGTCATTTTCATACATTTTATATGGACTCGCCGCACACGGTTGGCGCCGGTGGCGGCCACACGCTACAAATCGTCGCAGCTAGCTTCTTGTGGCTCGCACCGGCCACTAAGCGCCGACACAAAAAGCCGCCACACGCCACTCGCGCGATTATCGAAATGTTCGTTGCATTTGTGTACATTCGTTAAAATTGGATGTATCCAATAACTACGGTTTCGTCTTCTACGACGACGTCTTTTTATCAAAAGTAGCGCAATTAAACCTTCTTCGTTGGAGTCCATTATGATAGGTACTGCATGCAAGTGTCGACCATCGGCCACAAGTGACTGTCGCGCGCTTCAGCTACTTTTGTGGCCGTTTCTTGCCTCTTGTGGCGGCGTTTGTGGCTGTCGCGTGTGGCCCGTGTGCGGCAACACTAATTTTTTATTCAGCTTCCATTTCGCCGGCCATACTCCAGTACACAATTCGTCACACAGCTCTTTTGTTTTCCAGCTATTGTTTCGATTTTTGCGGTTTTCTTTTGTAATTTCCAACAAAATCTCTTTATTTTCCGTCACTGAAGCTTTTTCTTGACATAACCAGGTTACATTTACCGTTGTTAAAACGTCCATCGGCTTCGCAACACATTGAAAATTGAATTACACAGACGCAAAGTTAACTTAGGTTTCCTTTAATCATGATTCATTTCCTGGTTCAAAGTATATGGTCTGTATTTCATAGAGAGTAAGGTGTAGTTTAGGTTGGTGTGATGTGAAGTTTTCTAATGATATAATGCCATATTGTTTTTGTTAAATACTAGTGGTTTTTATAAAGTTTCCTTGGCGTTGCGCAAAATGTTTTTGTATTAAGTTTAACAATTTTCTAATAATGTTTATAGTGTCGTGTGTCTTTTTATCACTATGCCAGGTGCAGTTTAGTTTTTAACTACTTTTCTATATAGGACCGTCAATATGACTTCGGCATCTCTTTTTTTATACTACTTAGGTGGCAGACAAGCACACGGCCCACCTGATGGGAAGCGGTCACCGTGGCCTATGAGCGTGTGCAACACTAAGGGTGTCACACATGCGCTGCCTAACCTGAAGGGAAGGGGGCTGGCTGGGACGGGGCAGGGATGCTGGGAAGGGATAGGAGGAGGAGGGGTACAGTGAGCTCTGGCTACCCTACTTACCGGCGGGAACACAACACGATGGTTATTATGGCCGCGGTGTTCTGGGTGGAGATACTACCCCAGTTGGACAGCTCATTTCGGACGGGAGATACCGTCGTGTCCTACCTTCTACAATCTAAGTACCTACTAATCTACAATCACAATCAAAGTCTGATGGATTTACTACGAGGGACCGACAAATCTGGACATGGTTAGACTTCTGTCTACTACTTTAGGATGTGTTTATCTATATCTATACTAATAACCATATCGCTGAAAAGTTTGTTTGTTTAGCTAAACAAGCTAATCTCAGAAACTACTGATTTGTATTAAAAAAATATTATTGTGTTGAATAGTCCGTTTAGAGAGAAGTTTATAGGCTCCCGGGAGAACGGAGTACCTAGTACTCAATAATAAATTATGTCAACAAATCGTGCAAATTCCCATACATTATTCTGAAATTTAATAAATATACGGGTATGTATGGAAGCCGCGGGGTACAACTAGTAACACATAATACGTGATATTTTTTATGTATATCCTGTTTATAGTTCATTGACCTCTAGAACAAAGAACAAAGAAATAGTGTGGGTTTCCTGTTAGTAAGTCTCGTAAATCAAGGAATAAGGAATGCATTGCATCAACTTTTGTTTTCTATGAATCTCTGATGGTTGGAATAGTACCTACCTACTGGCTGGCAAATAAACTAGCGATCATGTTTGTAATCAGGTCCTATGTTTGGTCATGTTCAGAAGAATTTGTTTAATATGTTACCCACTGTTACATTCTATCATAGTACCTACCACTTACCACAGACAGGGAAGTCATCTTCACACGTTGCAAGCAGAACTAAACAGTGAGGTATGAAAGGCACTTTCCTCGTACAATCAGACTATGGAATGATCTCCCTGCTGGGGTTTTCCCAAGCGACTACAATTCATAAACTTCAAAGCAACTTCAAAGGGTATTAATAATAATAATAATAATAATAAAAGCTTCCTATCAGGTGGTAACAAGGTGCGCGCCTGCAATGGTTGGGTCATGCCAGTCCTAATGTACTCTTTCGGCATACTCAAATGGACTCAGACTGAATTAGATACCCTGGATAGAAGAGTCCGTACACTGCTGACCGCATTTCGGATGCATCACCCGCGATCATCTGTAATGAGGTTGTATATCCCGCGGAAGTTGGGTGGGCGTGGCTTTCTAAATGCCAAGACACTTCACAACCGCGAGATATACAACCTTAGAGAATACTTTTTACACAAAAATACAGATATGCACCGTGATGTGGTCGCAGTGGACAATGGCTTAACCCCTCTTGCGTTGGCTAAAGAGAACTGGCGCAAACCTGTAGTACTTAGTACTGCTGATCGCAGGGAGGTATGGATGGGCAAAGAGCTACATGGACGCTTTTATCGGGCCTTAAACGGGCCCGATATAGACTTAAAGGCGTCTGTATCTTGGCTACGGTTTGGTAATCTCTTCGGAGAAACCGAAGGTTTTGTCTTTGCAATTATGGATGAAGTTGTCATGACGAACAACTACAAGAAGTACATTCTGAAAGATGGTACGGTTGACATATGTCGGGCATGCCACCGTCCCGGGGAATCTATCAGACACATTATTTCAGGTTGTTCTCGTCTTGCCAACGGCGAATATTTGCACAGACACAATCAAGTGGCCAAGATTGTACATCAGCAACTTGCCCTTAAATACAATCTTGTATCTGCAGAGGTGCCATACTACAAGTATGCGCCCGACCCAGTTCTCGAAAATGGTCGTGTCACATTATACTGGGATCGATCTGTTATCACTGATAGGACTATTGTCGCCAATAAGCCTGACATAGTGGTAATAGATCGATTAGAGAGGCTTGCAATGATTGTCGACATCACCATCCCTCATGACGAGAACCTCATAAAAGCTGAAAAAGATAAACAAATTAAGTATTTGGATTTAGCTCATGAGGTTGTTGACATGTGGAATGTGGATTCGGCGATCATTGTCCCGATAGTTATATCAGTCCACGGACTGATTGCCAAGAGCCTCGACCAACACCTAAAGAGGCTCACGTTGGGTGGCTGGGTTAAGGGACTGATGCAGAAGGCAGTACTCCTCGACACGGCACGTATTGTGAGGAGGTTCCTTTCTCTGGAGCCCTAACCACCGGTAGCTTGGTCCCTGTACCCGATGCCGGTGGGGTACTATTTTTTATATTTTTAAATGTATTTTTTTTATATATATTTAAAAATGTAATTTATATGTCTATATTTAAAATAAAGTGAATAATAATAATAATAATATTCTTTATTTCAGGCAAGCCCATATCTTGTTAGTAACAATAAACTTAGGATCTAGTGTTAGTAAACAATTCACGTGTGGAGTTTCATCCAATGTCGCAGCATTGGAGACTCCCATTTGTCTGCAAACACAGACAACAGACTATTTGAGCTGCCGTGCAGGCGAGCCCGCAACGACGCACACCTTTTACGCATGATGGCCGTAAAACCATCAATGCGTCTTTCGGCAAACATCGCAGACGCGCTGCACCTCCACGACAGCCCCAACAGTGTCCTGAGCGTGTTATTATACAGGACGCGTAGATCGCTGTACACACGCCCACCATATCGCGTCCACAGACTGCACGTGTAGAAGGACTGACAAAACGCCTTGAATAAAGTTATTTTAACTGGCTCTGTACATCGTGCAAATCTGCGGGCCAACATGTTACAGCGCACAGACAGCGACCTACGTTCCCTGTCAATGTCCATGTCGTCTTTAAGGTTATCAGTGACCCAGTGACCCAGGTACTTAAAACTAGTTACCCTTTGAAGAGGGGACCCATCTATGGTTACGTCTGGTATATTCTGGTAGCCTTTGACACCCGGTGCCTTAAAAAGCATAACCTGAGTCTTTTTAACATTGTACCTGAGCCCCTGGGCCACCGCATATGCCTCGCATACTGACAGTAACCGTCTCAAGGCGCCGATTGATGGGCTCAGCAACACCATGTCATCGGCATAACTAATGTTATTGATACTTAGTCCATCAACATGACAACCAACCCCAGTGCTACTAAGCTCAACAATCAGCTGGTTGATGTACAGGTTAAAAAGCCGTGGCGAGCTCAACCCGCCTTGCCTCACCCCGCACTCCAACCGGTACACATCTGAAAGTGACCCCGCCCACTTCACACTATTTAATTGGTTGCTGTACCAGAATTTATACAACGCAATTACCTCTCGTGGTACGGTAGTTTTATGCTGTAATTTCTGCCAAAGAATTGTATAATCTACCAGATCAAAAGCCCGTGATAGATCCAGAAAACAGGCAAACACAGGCGTTTTTCTGTCAGTATAGTACTGAACAGTCTGCTTAAGACATAGGATAGCACTCTCAGTGGAGAGGCCCTGTTTAAAACCAAATTGACTGTCATGTATCTTAATATGATTAGATAAAAGTTTGTCAAGCAGACTATCCAGCACCTTGGCTACTACAGTCGCCAGTGAAATTGGCCTGTAATTGGACACGTCAGAGGCATCTCCGGTTTTATTTTTTACTATTGGCACTACCGTAGTAAACATGAGGTCTTCGGGTAAGTACGAGTGGCTAATACATAGGTTGAAAAACATAGCCAACACTCTCGGCAGGTGTACACCTGCGTATTTCAGGTGCTCGATGCTGAGGCCGTCGTGCCCTGGTGACTTTCCTCTTTTCATGCCAGCTATTACCGATCTAACATCCCTGGCAGAGAATCTTACATCCATATCCTTTAACTCGCCCCCAGCATCGATCACCTGGTCCGACCGTGTGAGGTGTGAGTTCACTTTAAAGTGATGTTTAAAACAATTGGCTATGTTTGTCGATCCATGGACGCCCGATATACTCACAGGGCGAGTCGACTTTGGGCTCAAACGGTTTGTGGCTTTCCAAAAGGCACCAAACTGTTTTTCAGAATGGTTTCGTACTAATATGTCCATTTTAATTTGTTGAGCATTATCTTGACAAAACTTCAACTTTCTTTTAAACACATTTCTATATTTACACATATTAGCATAAATATAGCCTGTCAAAGGCTTGTTATGTAAAAGCCATGTTTGATACCACAATCGAGCCTCGCCGTGTGCATCCCGCACATATTTGTTCCAACCCGGTATATATTTTCTTTTATTCGCGGTACTTTCGCTACCCACATATGTAAATTCTGCACCTACTCTAAGTATATTAATTACTTTGCCATACATCTGTTTAAGCACTAATTGATGACTGACATCAGAACACATTCTATGAGAACAGCACATAAACTCTGTTGGAAAATCTATACACCTCAATTCAGAATGACAGTAGTCCATATACTCATCAATCTTATCATCACTCCTTTCTCCCCATATGACTTTATTACGCACAACTGGTTCATCTACTAATTTAGGGACGATAAGATTTATGTTACATTCTAGCATTACTGGAAGGTGATCAGACGAGTACGGGCCATACCTCACTAATACATCAACAACTAATAGTCTCGCCGCACTACTTACAATACAGTGATCGAGCCATCGAAGTGTTCCGTTAATGTCACTCTTAAACGTATGCGTGTTCTCTGGTAACAATTCCATGTCCACACATGACCACGTCTGCTCTTCACACACTGTTAAAAGTTCATTCGCAAACTGAGTACCGGGGTGCGCGTTAAAGTCACCTAATATGAAAACAGGTTCGGTACCACTGTTCTCACATATGGCTATTATTTCACCGAGACACTCCGTAATTAGCAGGCTCTTTTAAAGTAGGCTACGCAAATGTGACGCCCGTGTTGTGTCACACGTTGATAGACCGCGGTAACTGCTTACCATCAAGTGGGCCTTGTGCTTGTATGTGGTATAAAACCTTCAAAATCTAGCTTCAAAACTAAATACAAATAGAAAACATTATAAACATGTTATATTTCAACAACAAATTTCAAAATAATCCACAATTTTCTCACCGCAATACAACCTCAATTAAAATGAACAGATGTTGCCATTATGACACGTTGGAGATAATTTTAATTTATACCATCCTCGCTAGGGACCACACACAAACGTACGTACATATTGTACATCCGTACTAATAAATCAGAGCTTAAATATTGCAGTGCTGCTTGTGCAACTGTCTGCTGTAGTGCACATATTTGTCTGCAATTTCTCGGTGAATACCACATTGGCATAGGGCACTAAAATCTTAGTATCTCAACGGCTGAAAGATGCACAGTCGTATAGCATTTTAATTGTTTTCATATCACGCTTCTGTCTTCCTAAAGGTATAGGCAGAGTGGTGATAATATCTACAATTTGGCAGGTATCCTAAATTTATTGTATGCCTTAAAATCGCGATGTGCAATTACTAGTTATTTCTTTTTTTTTTTTTTAATTGGTAATAGGCACGCGTTTGACCACGATCTCACCTGTTGGCAAATGATTGTCCATATTCATATCTACGCTATAAAATTCGTTCATCATTCCATTATATATTTTATTCCAATATATAGTTATTGCGCACCGCTCCAATTATATTTAGTTCTGATTCCTAGCTATTTTTTATATCCCTGGATGAATATCCAGGGATATAAAAAATAGCTTATGACCTATTCTCAGACCTATCTAACCTATCAAAAATACACAAAATCACAAGAATCGTTCAAGCTATTTTGTTGGAGATCGATTACAAACACTGTGACACTAGATTTTTTATATTATTATTTTTATTTTTTATTCTAGAACTATGAAAAGTAGTCGCATAGTAGATATCAGTATTAAAAACAAATGAAAAGATTAAATTAAATGTAAAATTAAACTACTAATGCATCAATCAAAAACAACATAATATTTAGTTGATATAGTTTCAGTCTTTCTTCTCTTAATTAATTAATGATTATTCTGTGGTGATTCATATAACACGAACTAATAAAATATATGTAGAGGTCAAAGACTTATTTAATCAGACACACGAACCTAAAAAAATATACAGACGAAACGCGTTGAACAATACTAAAGTTGGACCACTTTCGTATACATACAAGTCGACACGCACACACTCACGCACTGGTTTGCCACTACGCGGTGAACGACATTCGATTCAATCAGTTTAATTAGCGAAAAAAAAACGTACAGCATGTCTTGTGTAGTGAAATGGTATAAAAACCGTACAGATAGCAAGAAAAAATATCCAGGAATTATATTTCAATCAAATTTGCGTAACACGTTGCATTGCAAACCAAAATTGAGTCATACATAGTTAGCCACCACCATTTTTGTGACAAAGCCTTGTTTTCAACGCTTACTGTCTATTAGTTTCTTAGGTTCATGATCAGATATTAATATTAATAATCTCATAACGACCGCCAAGTGTCAGAAGTCAGCGGTTCAGTTTTAATATCAAATTTAATGAACACTACGTTTATCCCAGGGGACTAAGATAAGAATTTTGACAGCCTAGCAGCAGCTCAGTTCATTGGCTGTAAAACCTAGCTTAAGAGAGCGATATGAATCGTAAAAGTCTGAATTTCAAAGCTTTAAAAATATCTGAGTAGTGAATTCGGTTTAAATTCTTAGCCAGCTGTATTCCAGTTATATTGCATTGCGCAGGAATTTTTTTGTTTAGATTCCATTCCTAAAGTGGGCTGTGGAGGGATTTTTTTTTCTTAATTCCCATTATAGTCATGTCATATTGCACATAAATCCGCCATCCGAATAAATACAGTTGATATACCAATAACACGTATCAGGATTTTTTTTTATTTCACTTAGATGGCAGATAAGCACACAGTCCACTTGATAGGAAGCGATCACTTGGCCTATAGACGTGTTCAACACCAAGACCATCACACTCCCGCTACTGACCCTGTAAAAACTAAGTAAGCTGTAAGTAAGCTTCGACACGTAACAACAATTATTTCTGAGAAATCAACATCGACGCGACAAATTTAATCGAAAACAACTTCAAAAGACACCGAAACACCCAATAAACCTATAGGAAACGGTTAATAATAGCACAACAACTAGGAAAAGCTATCCTATTCACTAGGCGACGCCTTTGACAAGTAGTTAGTCGCGATTCGGCCGAATGTCACCCGTGAATGGGTGCAATTACGCCTTTGTTTTTTTAATGCCCGAAGCGTGTATTTAAAGGTAGTTATTACATGATGCATTTTTGAACTTGTCATTTGCTAAGTCGCTATTTGAATACATCATGTTCACTTGTAATGTTTGCTTCTAGAAACTGATACCTAAGAATTTCCTGATTGGAGTAGGTACATAAAAATATTAATTAATTAGCCTATCGACGTCCACTGCTGGACATAGGCCTCTCCCAATGTGCGTCATACCACCCGATTTTCCGCTTTCCGCATCCAGTCTGTCCTCAGATTTTCTGGTCATCGCGACGTCCTGAAAAACGCGTTGGTCCATATGGCTGCGGAGCGTCCCACCTTCTGTAATATAATAAACAAAAATTGAAATACCTTACATTTCTACTCTATATAGATTACAAAAATTAATATTATTAGGTATTAATTATTACTATATTAAAATTAATATTGTATGTAGTGGTGAGCCCAGTCCTGAGACTTTACCTTTAGCTTACCATCAGGCGAGATAAAGTCATTTTGTGCCTATCACGTGTCCTTATAAAAAAAAATTCAAGATCGTTTCTTTTTGTTAGTATTTAGCAACTTCTGATGCTAACCGTACCTTAGTGTGTGGTCTAACTAAAACTTCACTGAGCATTAACTCTGTGAGTTATTTCAATGTATCATCATCATTGCAGCAAGCATTTAAACAATTATTGTAGGTTCCTAGTTGTATTGCAACTCAAAACTGCAGTACAAAATAATCGAGGCCAATCTTACAACAATTAGATTGCAAGTGTTGTTAGATTGAACGCCATTACTGCAACTCGTTCAACTGTCTCCTCTGTAACAATTTTCAGGGCTGTCATTTTCAAGAATTTTATATAATTTTCAGAGCATTATTATAGGTATTTATTGAATATTCAATTTCTGTTTGTATTGTATATTTTAAACCACAAAAGAGTGAATAGTTTGCGAATGGATTACAAAAAATATCCACTGTGTTGATATTCTTGGAATTCTCAAGACGAGGCCGCGTTGAAACGAACAAAATTTGTCCATTTGGCAAAAATTTATTTGTTTATTTCTTCTTTTTTTTTTTTTTTTTTTTTCTTTAGGTATGTTATGTAAGATCCGTTTTATTGGGCATTGATGATTTGTTTTTATATATCGATATTCTACAATAGGTACTTATATTCTGCAATGCAATAAGTATTTACTTTTAAGGAATCAATATGACTAGGGCAGCCCTGGTTATATTCGTCATTTATACGAATTAATACAGCGTCATGTGGATCAAGCACGAAAATTAATACAAATAAAAGGACTTCGTGGTTTTAGATTATTTATTTTCAGCGTATTTTTGATAGCTGTAAATTATTATAATTGAATACTCGTAGGAGTAGGTATCATTAAACACGTGTAAGATCGTGGCGGTCTCCTGTTGCTTGGGTTGCAAGCTAACTGTTTACGCTCCTAAAATAAGCTTCTTAATCAAATCAGATATTTGCCTACTATCAAATGCAAAAAATCATTATTTTTTTCAGTTTTGTAGAAAGAGTATTATAAAATTCAAGTATATTTAGACAGAGCTCACATCCCCCCCCCCCATCTCCCCAATACCTCTACACCTGCCCCCAACTCCTCAAACTCCTCCCCTCCTAGGTCGGCAGCTGCGAGTGTGACACCCCTGATGTTACACACATTCATAGGCCACGGTGACCGCTTTCCATCAGGTGGGCCTTGTGCTTATCTTCCATCTTCTAAGTAATACAAAAAAACCTATAACATGTACTTATTATACATGTATACATGTTTTAACGGCAAAATCGGCTACTCATTGACATGAAATCTAACGATAATTTTGTACACAAGACCGCAAAATATAACTAAGACGTGGTATATGAATACTGAAAGTACCAGCTCACGATATAAACTGTACAGGACAAGGATGTAAATGCCGCAACGGCACTGTAAGATGTCATAACATTGCTCAACGCTGTTACAGTCAAATTAGATCTGAAGATATATACCCAGCTCCTGCCTTGCAATTGAGTTGTATTATTCTCTAGACGCGTGCTCTGATATTGCTGGTATAAAAGTCTAATGTATACTTTTATTCTATGACTTAACAGTTTAAATCTGATAGTGCTAGTTTATCGTTGTTAAAGTTGCATGTTAAGTTTGTTGTTTAAAGTCACTACTGAAAGCTACAGTAACACATTATTTTAATATATTTAAGCGTCGTCTATTCTCTCGTGTCGATGTTGCAAGAATGACACTTTCTGAGAACTGTCCTGCGCGCGATTCATTGGACATACTACAACAGAAAAATATTTGTAAATTATTATAATATCATCTATCATTTTTTTTATACTACGTAGGTGGCAGACAAGCACACGGCCCACCTGATGGGAAGCGGTCACCGTGGCCTATGAACGTGTGCAACACTAAGGGTGTCACACACGCGCTGCCTACCCTGAAGGGAAAGAGGGAGAGCTGGGAAGGGGTAGGGTGGCTAGGAAGGGGAGGGGGAGGAGGGGCACAGTGAACTCAGGCTACCCTACTTACCGGCGGGAACACAACATGATGGTTATTATGGCCGCGGTCTTCTGTAGGGCGGAGGTACTTCCCCAGTCGGACAGCTCATTTCGGACGGGAGATACCGTCGTGTCCTACCTCCTAATGAAAATCATCTATCATTTGGACTTAAACCTTCAAATACAACAGAAACAGCTTCTACGTACAGTCAGCGTCAAAAATAGATGATGATCGCACAGTTTACAAACTCAAAAATGGCCAAGAAATATAATAAAAAATATACTTGTTGTGTATGTGAAAAATAAATGATGATTGTGTCTTATATATAAAAAAAACCCCCGACTCACAAAAAAGAACCTGCAAAAAGTAAAAAATAACTATTACATTATGACCTATCTACCCTAAGTATTGAACCTTTTTAACTAACAGTTTGTCTCGTCGGGGACCTGTTCCTTGATATTATGCTCAATTGTTTAGGTATAGAGCGGTCCCCCGACAAGACAAACTGTTAGTTAAAAATATGAACACGTAAATAATATAGCTACCTATAATAATAATACAGGTTCAATACTTAGGGTAGATGGGTCATAATGTCATAATGTAATAGTTATTTTTTACTTTTTGCAGGTTCTTTTTTGTGAGTCGAGGGTTTTTCACAGAGCCAGGTAAGTAGTTAAACCGCATTTTATTAAACAAACTACTTTACTCAAAAACTAACTTTTGAAAGCTTAAAAATGATCATCTGTTTTTAGCGCAATCTACCATTTTAGACGACATAAATACATTGAATAAAATGTATTCTATCTACTAATTAGGGTTGCTTAAGTTTAAGCTTAAATGTGTGACATTCTTGGGAGTCCGGCGACGGTCATGTGGCTTTTAAACCATTTGCATGTGACACACACGGACTTGAAGTTCGGACTGTCTTGGGATGGGTATTACATTCGTGTATTTTGCTACTCGCCACAATTTGCTAAAATATCTAATTTGTTAGTACGAGTACAAAGCTTTTGTAAATTACCGAACTGTTTTAATTTACTTAGGTGTCACTGGCGTGCATAAACTACGCCACACAATATCATCTCAGGTGTGCCTATTTATTTGCCACATCAGCAGTAGAAATTGAGATATCAAAACTCTTTTCTTTGCCGATCTAAATCAGTAGGAAAAACCAAGCAAACTAATTGCTTCAAAATTTCATTAAATTAATCAAGCGGAGAATCTAAAAAAATGTATAAAAAATGATTGTAAGATCATTCTTTGTTTCCGTAGTTCACAAGAATAAATATGTATCGGAAAAGAGAGTTTTATATCTAAATTTTGAATATCTACGACTTGTACAGGTCTAAACTCAATTGGTCAGAGTGTCACAATATTCCCCTTGTAAGAGACTGGTCGCGGGGTCAAGACCTATCTTGGATGTTCTCTTTTTCCGAATTAGAAAAAGTTAGCATAAATACTGATTATTTCTTGAAAATTTCATTAAACAGCTTCTAAATTAAATGATTTTGCATTTCATGCTTTTTTATGTCGGTCACGTCAATATGACTTCACCTCACCTGATGGTGAACTAAAGGTAAAGTTTCTGGAGTGGGAAGTCACCATTACGAACACTGATAATGCCACAATAGTGGCCCTCAGCTTGACGGCCTCATCAAATGCTTTTTCACGCTCCGCTTACCGGACTGTAGGCGGAAGGAAACACGTGAGCTGGTAAAGAATTCCAGGATTTAATGGTGCAGCTTTACTACTATTACTGTTGATACTCCTTGTTCTAGTCAAGTACCAGTTCTTTATGAATAATCCCATCTGTTATAAACCAAACTAGTATTAACACTACTCCAGTCCATCAAACACCTAAAACAACAGCATCAAACTTTTCGCTATCAACAGACTATTCAAACATAATTCTTGAATAAGCAAATAAAGTTAGTAAGGAAACTAATACGAATATATTTGGATCAAACAGGCATTCATTGGTAAACGATAAAGTAACAAATAAACGGATAGAACTGCACATGGCCGGCATAAAACTGTAAGTAAACTAACGTCAATAAAGGGTGTTTAGTATACAGACAATACTGCGTATACAGGATGATGTAGAATGTTAGGACTTTTTTTAATCCTGCAAAAGTAGTATGTGTGTTGTCAACTGTTTATTAACCACGACGCTTTCATTTTTGTTGTGAAATAAAAGTTACGATTTCGAACACAATGTGTCGTGTAGAAAGAAAGAAAGAAAGAAAATTTTACTGGTGGTAGAAATTTGATGGCACAAATTCGTCATAAAATTAGCCGGGCAGGGGGGATTGTGGTCGCAGCCCTAGTGGGACCGGTGGGTATCACGCGGTGCTGCGACGACAATCCTCTTTTGATGAGGCCGTCAAGCTGAGTGCCACCATTGTTAACATGGTACGTGAGTAATGGTGACCCTCTTTCCTGAGACTTCACCTTCAGCTTACCATCAGGCGAGGTGAAGTCAAATTGACGTGTCTATAAAAAAATACATTCGTTTTTTTATACCACGTAGATGGCAGACAAGCACATGGCCCACCAATGGGGAGCGGTCACCGTGGCCTATGGACGTGTGCAACAACAAGGGCGTCACCTACGCGCTGCCGACCCTGAAGGGAAAAGGCGGGGGTAGCAAAGGGTGGGGAGGCTAGGAAGGGGTGGGGGAAGTAGGGGTACAGTGAGCTCTTGTTAGACACACTTTATAATAAATAATAAGAAAGACTATAATGAGAGTATACAGCTGCTGCTTTAATTTTTTGTAATACAGGTTCTGTCTCGAGATGTTTCTAAAAATATACGTATCTTAATAATGTAATATGTAATCTAATTCACTTTGGATGTAAAATATAAGGCGCGCTCAGAGAAAAAGTCAGACAGTACGTCATTCGTTAATATGAGTTCACCCAGCCTAATGGCAAAGTGAAAGGTTAATAATATAATTTTTCTTATAACACAATCACAGTCTACAAAGAAATCAATCGCACCTTCCATCGCATCATCATCATCATCATCATCTCAGCCGAAGGACGTCCACTGCTGGACAAAGGCCTCCCCCAATGATCTCCACGACGACCGGTTCTGCGCTTTTCGCATCCAGCGGTTTCCCGCGACCTTTACCAGGTCGTCGGTCCACCTTGTCGGAGGCCTGCCCACACCACGTCTTCCGGTTCGTGGTCGCCACTCGAGAACCTTTTTGCCCCATCGGCCGTCGGCTCTACGAGCGATGTGCCCCGCCCACTGCCACTTGAGTTTCGCAATTCGGAGAGCTATGTCGGTGACCCTGGTTCTCCTGCGGATCTCATCATTTCTGATTTGATCACGCAGGGAAACTCCGAGCATAGCCCTCTCCATTGCCCTTTGGGTGGCCTTGAGCCTTCTTATGAGGCCCATCGTGAGCGACCACGTCTCAGTTCCATACGTCATCACTGGCAACACGCACTGGTCAAAGACTTTCGTCTTGAGACACTGCGGAATTTGGGACGAGAAGATAGCTCGTAGTTTCCCGAACGCTGCCCAACCGAGTTGGATTCGTCGATTGACCTCTTTTTCGAAGTTGGACCTACCTAGCTGGACTGTTTGTCCCAGGTAAACATAGTCGTCTACAACTTCGAGAATAGAGTCTTCAACCTTCAGAGGAGTGGGTACAACACGGATGTTAGCCATAACTTTCGTCTTATCCATGTTCATTTTTAGACCCACTTGTTGAGAGACTCTATTGAGGTCGCAGAGCATTGTACTAAGGTCCTCCAGGGTCTCAGCCATGACTACAATATCGTCAGCAAATCGAAGGTGAGAGATGTACTCGCCGTTGATGTTGATGCCCAGACCCCTCCAGTCCAAAAGCTTGAAGACATCCTCCAGAGCGGCGGAGAACAGTTTCGGAGATATAACGTCTCCCTGTCTCACGCCGCGCTGAAGGCAAATTGGTTTCGAGTTTTGATCCTGGAGACGAACTGACATAGTGGCGTTTTCGTACAAACTCTTCAACACTTCGATATACCGATAGTCAACTTGGCACCGCTGGAGGGACTGTAGCACAGCTCTTATCTCGATCGAATCGAAAGCCTTCTCATAGTCCACGAACGCTAAGCATAGAGGCTGGTTATACTCTTCGGTCTTCTATATAACCTGCCGCAGCGTGTGAATGTGGTCTATGGTACTAAAGCCTTTTCGGAACCCGGCTTGTTCGGGAGGCTGGAAGTCATCAAGCCTGCGAGCGAGACGGTTCGTAATGACTCTCGAAAACAACTTATAGACATGGCTCAGGAGTGAGATGGGCCTGTAATTCTTCAGCAGGGTCTTATCACCCTTTTTGAAGAACAGTACCACCACACTCCTGTGCCATGCCTGTGGCGTTTGACCCTCGAGGATGACAGAGTTAAACAGCTTCTGAAGGGTTTTCAGCACCGGTTTGCCACCTGCTTTCAGAAGCTCCGCCGTTATTCCGTCATCACCCGGTGCCTTGTTGTTTTTGAGCTGTTTGAGAGCCATACTAATCTCGTACAGGCTGATGTCCGGGATATCCTCTGTACAGTGTCGAGTTAATCTAGCTCTTGGGTCTTTCGCCAGATTTGTAACAGGCGGTTGTGTAGTCGTGTACAACTGTCCGTAGAACTTTTCAATCTCTCCCAAAAGCTCCGGTTTGGATGACACGACCCTGCCGTCCTCGGTCTTTAGCTTCGTTAGCTGGCTTTGCCCTATAGATAGATCTCTTGCGAACACTTTGGAACCTTTGTTCCGCTCTATAGCCTCTTTAATACGGTCAGTATTAAATTGGCGTAGGTCGCGTTTTAGAGCCTTAGAGATCCGTCTATTGAGCCGCCTGCAGGCAGAAGCATCACCGGAAGACTGCAAGGTCATCCTGCGTCTATCTTCCAGAAGCTTGAGGGTAGGGTCGGAGATCTTCTTTGTTCTTTTTGTACGGAGGGGCTTATAGAACTTATGCCCAACCGTATGGACAGTATCCACGAACCTGTTACAATATTCGTCCACGTCTACGCAATCGCCTAGGCAATCGAAGCGGTTTTGTAAAGCAAGCTGAAAGCTCTCGGGGTCTTGGAGTTCGACAGGTGCTGGGCGGAGCGTGGACTTCATCATTCGACATCTTTCGGCCTTTACGTTGATATTCAATGTGCCCCGTACCATACGGTGATCGGATCCGGTTTTCAAACTGTTGATCACAGAGACGTCATTGAATATATGCCGTTTTGTCGACATGATAAAGTCGATCTCATTTTTTGTAGCACCATCGGGACTCACCCAGGTCCATTTACGGTGCTCGCGCTTCATGAAGAAAGAGTTCATCATAAAGAGTCCTTCCTTCTCCATGAAGTCAGCAAGCAGCTGTCCCCGGGGGTTTCGCTGTCCAAATCCAAATTTTCCCACCCTCAGCTCATCCTCGCCTCGTCTACCCAGTTTCGCGTTAAAGTCCCCCATGACAACGCTGAAGTGAGTCTTAGTACTATGTATGGCTCTGGAGATATCCTCATACATAGCCTCTACCTCGTCGTCGGGGTGCGTCGAGGTCGGAGCGTATACCTGTATGACCTTCATCGAATACCGTTTGGAAATTCTGAGTATAAGGTACGCTACCCTGGTCGACACACTCTCGATCTTCAGTACGTTGTTCACGAGGGATCTGTGAACGATAAACCCGACACCGCCTTGGGACTGCTGATCGCCCTCCCGGAAATAGAGCAAGTTTCCGGACTTGAGAATTATCGAGTCCTCGCCCTCTCTTCGGACTTCGGATAATCCTACGATATCCCATCGTAACTTGCTCAATCCTTCCTCGAGTTCCGTGATCTTCTCGTCGGTCCGCAGTGTGCGCGTGTTATATGTTGCCAGGGCCAGGGGTCGTCGTTTGTGGTAGCCATGCCTCCGCCGGGGATTCTTCGCACCCCCTGCTCCGCCGTAACCATGACCGCTACCTAAGTCAGGAATAGCGGGGCTGCCGGGTACTGGGGGCCGGGGTTTATGTGTGTCGATCATTCTAGGGGGGTATTTGCCATATAATCGCCACGCTTGGCAGGCGGGTTGGCGATCGCAGAAAGACGTTAAGTACACAGAGGATGCTGCTGCCCATCCTCTGGCTTGAAATCCCTTAGTCGCCTCTTACGACACCCACGGGAAGAGATGGGGTGCTGCTATTCGTAGCCGGCATCACACAGCAACTAGAAATCTGTCAAGTCATTTGAATTTGTTATGTAATTTTATTTATTTAATATAAATTTATAAAAAATAATAAGACAAATACATCTATGTGAATTTTAGGTTTAGAACACGATGATGTTTGAGGATTAAAAGCTGTTAACATCTTTTTTTTCCGTGAGGAAATCCTCATGGATACCCACCCCGCGGCCAACGGGGCAGGTTATGTCGGACTCTTATCGACTAAAACCGCACGCCATCTAGGGTCTTCTGACGCCAGGGTGCTGTTAAACACCTGGATACATTCATCTTTTAAAATCAAAATACTTTGAGAAAGCAAAAAAATCGAATAAAAGCATTCGAGTGAAAATATTAATATATTTTAATGTTTTAAGATAAATTTACTTACAATACATGTGATTTGATCGCTTCGTAATTGATTCGTCCTAAAATATTCCCACTTCTCGGGCGAATCAACCCTTTTAATAATGACTTAATGTGTTCTAATATGCGATGGAATTTTATTTGATGGCATTTTATTTTAAAAATATTTTTAGTAACACCCTGTAGGTACAACAACAGGCCATAATCTGCTCGGGCAGTGTACCACGTATCTAGGCAAAGAATACATTCCAAACTTCGGCCGTTTTGTTGACTAAGGTCACTGTGCTATAAAATGTTTAATCGGGTCGAGAACCAAATAAAGTTGACATTGATCTAATCAAACTACGTTTAGTCAAAAAAGAATACTTTATTTTAATAAGTTATGAAAAAATGTAATTAAAACGTTAAACAGTTTTAAATTGTATTGTCATCAGAACTAAAGACTTCTGCCAAATATCTGACAAATCAGACGACTGAAAGGGGTTCAAATTTCAATTACTCACTCGATTTCACCCAAACAAACAGGTCGAGTTAAATAAAACTGTTCAATAAAAAACAATTCAATAATCATGATTCAAGCAATCATCAAAGGGTTGGCAACACATACGAACTCGGGGTTCATTCTCTACCTTCTTTTATTTGATTTTTCTCCACTTTTATGAGAGGAACTTCCTTTTGACTACCCAATTCCAAGAAAGAAGCTTTCCAGAATCTCGTTCTCCAAACAGCAAGTGCACCCGCTTACATGTGCCCCGGCTTGCAGATGCCCCGGTGTGCAAATGCCCCGGCTTGCAGGTGTCCCGGCTTGCAGGTGCACCGGCTTGCAGGTGCACCGGCTTGCTTGTAAAATAATTACACAAGAATAATATATTTAGATACCTAACATAAAATCAAATTCTTTCTCGAGATTCATATTTGTGGTTATAACTTTACAACTATGTTTCAATTCAAGATTATGGTTTAATAATTTCAGTTTGTAAGTCGGAAGCTTTCAACGGGCTTAAGTAACTGTGATAAGGTTATGAACAGAGAAAGGCCACTATTCGAAGTTTCAATCTTGAGTAAAGCTAAGTTTAGTTTCAGGAATATAAATTAATCAACTGCCTACGCGCTAGTACTCATTCACAATGAGTGACAAAAGTTGCTGAACGTTAAAATTTTTACTTAGTGAGGCAGTGGTGGTTTAGTAACTAATACGCAATACTAACAATTATTATCAGGTTAATAAAATTTAGAGGACTTCTATACTAATTATAAAATTGTACACCAAAAAAACCACTCGGCTTGTGATGTTATAAATGGTTTGAAGACATTTTTTTTTAGATTTTTTGTCAGTCTGTTTGTTCGCGATGGACGCAAAATGTCTTGAAATCAGAAAGGTCTTAAAGGTCGGTAACTTGCTTTCCTAATAAAATTTTAAACTATAGCTATTATAGTTTAAAATTATATTAGGAAAACAAGTTTTTCCAGGTAATGTAATGTGAGCGATTTCAATGTAATAAGTGTGTCAACCTAGGCGAATCGTTTTGAGTGCTAAAGACCTTATTGTCCCCAAACTATTGGTATTTTTCAACAGCCATGTCTCTATTGAAATTATTTTTTTTTAATTTTCAATAGCCTCACGGATCATCATACCACTATTTTTTTGTAACTTAATTTGCAGACAAGCACACGGCCGACCTGATGGGAAGCGGTAACCGTGGCCTATGGACGTATGCAACACGAGGAGCGTCATACTCGCGCTGCCGACCCTAACTAAATAAAACTCAAATTTTACAATGTATAATATTCACGTACACTTCCTAAAATACTGTGACGATATTTTAACTATGATCAAGGTATGATAAATCCTTGCACTGAGCAAGTAGGGGAAAGCAATATTTTCCTTAATAACACAGCCATGCTTACACCCCCTTAGGCATAATTTGCACAATGCGAAAACCGCACGGGGGAAGACAACACAGCTTGCGCGATAATTGCATGTTGCCGTGTACATCATGTAAATATGTACTCGTGTATTATGTTGCTGTTACGTAGCCACATTCTCCTAAGTTGGTGTCCTGTTTTTGATAACATTATATTGTTTATTGAAAAATTATAACCGTTATGCCAGTCACGTGCCGTCACGTGTTAGAGCGTCGCAATCTCTACGTGATTCCTCCTAGGAAGCTATTCAGTCACTGCATGTCTCTAGTCGCTAAGACCTGAGATCCCCTGAGACTTAATACTAGTATATATAAGATAGGATAAATTGTAAATATTCACCAATCATTTCATTTTTTTTTTTCATCGAGGGTGGAGTACTATGGCACGTGACTGGGATAGCCGTAATTGATTAATAATTATTTTTTCAAGAAGGGCATTAGAAGGTTTTTACAGGGTCAGCAGCGCGAGTGTATATCAGAATCGAACCGACTAAAACCGCACACCGTCTAGTGTCTTCCGACGTCAGGATGTAGAGTGGCCCATTAGATCATTTCCCTCGCACCCTGACTTGACCCGGGCCATCTCCGGGATCGAGATGGCCCCCTTGGGTTTGGAAACCACGGTGTCCCCGTCATACCCCCGGAAAACGGTTGAACGGATATGGCTGAAAATCGGTTAGGGAGAGATTATAGTCTGGAATAACACATACACTACTTTTTATTCCTGGAATGGTTTCCCATGGGTTACAGGAACGAGAACAAAATTCCTCTTGGATGACAACTATTTATAAAATGTCCGTTTATGTACCTACTTTAATTTCTGGAAATTTTCGCCCATCAATGTAAAACCTATTCCATTTTCAAATGAATTTCAACCAAGTCTTAGGCAACGTAATTCAGTTAATAATTATGTTTCGAAATAAACTCAGGACGAGGATTAGGTAACGTCCACATTTGCCGACATGCGATCCGCTCATTTGCCAGCCGCCTTCTTAGTAATTGATTCAATCCCCTTTATTGAAGCCATGATGATATTACTGCTGTTATATAAACTATGTTACCAATTAAGCGCAAACAGTTTACAAAAAAGTAATTGAAATTACGTTACATAAGGCAACACTGATAGTTTTTCACTTGTAGCTATTTAATTGCAACCAACACAATATTTTGTATCTGTATGGCTTTCCCTTCTATAGCAGGTAGCTTGTCTTTATTATCTCCCATCCACTAAGGAGGGAAATGGATTTATTATATTTCTAACTAAGTACTCCTATTAACTTCTGATAGCTGTCGCCCGCAGCTGAGGGACAAAAAGTGCAAATCTTTAATATATATAAATCTCGTGTCACAATGTTTGTCCTCAATGGACTCCTAAACCACTTAACCGATTATAATAAAATTCGCACACCATGTGCAGTTCGATCCAACTTGAGAGATAGGATAGTTTTTGAAACGGATTTCGACATCCACGCGGGCGGAGCCGCGGGCAACAGCTAGTCTATATATATAAAAAAAGTCGTGTTAGTTACACTATTTATAACTCAAGAACAGCTGAACCGATTTGGCTGAAAATTGGTAGGGTGGTAGCTTAGAGCCAGGGCCGGATATAAGATACTTTTTATTCCTTTTTTTTAGAGTGGAGAGTGGAGTGGAGTGGAGAGTGGAAGTGGAGAGTCGAGTGGAGAGTCGTTTAATTGGTGGCGATACCGACTTCCACGCGGATGAAGCCGCGGGCGAAAGCTAGTTTATATATAATATGTTCTATCCCTGTAACAAATTTCAGCCAGATTCGTTTAGTTGTTGGAATATGGTTGAGTAACAGACATACCAACATACAAATATCTTTACAACCTTTCGCATTTATAATATTAATAGGATGTAAGGTAAGATGTAGGATAAGTAGGGGAAGTTAATTTCAAAGTGAATTTCAAAATAGTTGAACTAATAAAGGCTTTACTAGTAAATATTGTAGTTAGTACAAATCTAAGATTTTAACTTCAACTAATTAATAAATATAAAATTTTCTACAACATTCTACACAGCGCTCCATTTTATTTTTTATATAGGACACGTCAAAACGACTTTACCTCGCCCGATGGTAAGCTAAAGGTGAAGTCTCAGGACTGGGGTCACCACCACATACACCGGTAGTGCTACAGTGGCGGCCCTCAACTTGACAGCCTCATCAAATACTTTTTAAAGGCCCCGGGACTATAGGAGGAAGGAAACACATGCGCTGGTAAAGAATTCCAAGTCTTTGTGGGCAGACCCAAAGTAAACTTAGCTTACCTAGTTTGTGTCATGGGTTCCAGAATGTTATTATTCTATTACAAGCGTTACTTTGTAATCAAAAATAACGATTTTTATTATATTTTTGTCAGAAAATTTGAATCCTAACTGTATAATTACACAATACCATAGCAATACAGTTACAACATAGAGTAATAGACAGGTAGTTTGTTCTGAAAACCGTTCACAAATCACGTGTAAGTAAAACAATGTAGTAGTAATCGTTTGTATTGTAAACACAAGAACAGTCGGCACAGGAATAACTGAATAAATAACGGTTAAAAGGTATTTCTTTGTCGATGCAGTGGAGACTGATTTGTGAACGGTTTCGATTTGTCGCGCATAGATTATGAAACAGACGTGACAGTTCTAGCATCGTCTTTGTCTCGTGCATAACTAAATATTTTAAGCTACACTAATAGTATAAAGAGAAAAGATTCAGGTATTTGTTAGTAGGTAATCAATAAACTATGCTAATAAAATAAACAATTTTTAAATTTGACTCAGTAGGTACTATATTATTATTAATAGTAAGTGTCCAATGAAATCCTAGGTTCGGTTATTGTAGCGCGTCATTGGATTTTGCAACATAGCTCGGCATTCTCTTGGTGTTATATTATTTTATTGCTTGATTGCTAATAGTCTTTATCTCTATATTTTCTAAGGGAACAACAGAAAAAGTAAAAAATTTATGAAGTACTTCCTAAAACCCAAATGCAGCGTCAACTTTCGAAACGTATTTTCTGAAATCTAAAGAAGCCTGACACACATAAACGAAATTTCATATAAGTCAGTTTGAAAACACACACACGTAGGTACAGAAGCTTTAAAAACTGTTGATATTTACCTAAATGTACCATCTGAACGTATAATCTTAGTCGAATACTCCAGCGTTGTTATAAATAGCTGGAATGTTGGAAAACGTGCGACAGTTTTACAAACTATAGTTAGCTTTGTCTCGTGTCGACACATGTGACCTTGGATTGATGCTTAACTCTTACTTGCATCTGTTGCCTTGTATTTCATACTCTTTGATGATATAGAACATTATTAACAAATATTTATTTCCTTGAGTGTCCTATTTTGTAAACAACTCGACCTTTTTTTTTATACTATTTAGGTTGCAGACAAGCCCACAGCCCACCTGATGGAAAGCGATCACTGTGTCCTATGGACGTGTGAAATACCAGGGGCATAACACTCGCGCTGCCGACCGTGAAAGGGGTGGGGTTGGGGGAGGAAGGATAAGCTCTGACTACCCTGCTTACTGGCAGGAACACAACACGATGATTATTATGACCACGGTCTTCTGTAGGGCGGAGGTAATACCTACCCCAGTCGGACTGCTCAGGTTACCTACCTATCATGGGGAGATGCTATTACCTGACTGCCGAAGAAAGGAGGGTAATGTTTTTTGTGGATGTGAATTCTGCGACTTTTCCCGCGTGAATTTAGAGTTTTTTTTTTGTTTTTTTTTATACCATTCAGGTGGCAGACAAGCTCAAGGCCCACTTAATGGGTAGTAGCTACTGTGGCCTATGGACGTGTAACTCTAAGGGAGTTACATTGGCACTGCCAAACCTAATCTGCCGATTTCATGCGGAAACCTAACCCTTTTTCAAAAATTAAACCAGCCTAGTATGTTACGCCTTTATTACAATTTATCTGCCATTGAAAGTCCTGTCAAAATCGGCACAGCTGTTCCAGAGTTTACCTCTTTCACTATCAGATTGGTAATATTATAAGGCATAACATGAAAAAAAAAATTATTAAACCTTGAAAATCTAAACCCATTCAGGCGAAGTCGCGGACAGAGTTAGTATATAGTAAACAAACCATTATTATCTTGTGTACCCCACAGTGCACAGTTCTTGGTATTCATTTTTACCAGTCCTCAGAACTCGGTAACAGTTGGTAAATTCGTAGTTAATTGACAATTTGCTAACATGTTGGCATGTTTATTGGAGCTTTGGCATGTTTGGCAAACATTGGCCCTAAGTTATTGGCCGGTATGACGGGCGACACCTGGGATCAAGGAACTTGTTGCCTTTAGGGCATCTGTTTGTTTGATATGGAGATTTATTATTATACTAGCTGTTGCCTGCGGCTTCGCTCGTGTGGAATTCCCGTTCTCGTTATCCACATAACATTGATCTTAGAAAGAGAGGAAAAACGTTTATTTAAGTTATTTATTTAACATGCTTTCTATTTTCCTAGTATTATTATATTAAAAAATAGGGAATTTTTTTGGATGATCTCCCTGCTGTAGTTTTCCCAAGCGTCTACATTATGGGGTTCTTCAAGAAGGGCATCAAAGGTTTTAACAGGATCGGCAGCGCGAGTGTGACGCCCCTGGGCCTCGATTCTGCTAAAGGAAAACCACTGTAATACCACTGACACTCTAATAAGTGCTATTTAATAAAATTGTAGACTTTACCATTATACAGTTAAAGTCTAAAATCAAATGTAAAGAATTCATTTAACTTCTTCATTCGCTCTACAAAATACCATTTAATTTTAGACTTTAACCCGATAACAATAAAGTCTACGATTAAAATGGCATTTTTTAAAGTATCAGCGGTATGACAGAGGTTTACCTTTAGCAGAATCGAGCCCCTGGTGTTGCACACAATGCACACGTCTACAGACCACGGGGACCACTACTCATCAGGTTGACCATGTGCTTGTCTGCCATCTAAGTAGTATAAAAATAAAAAATAATATTTTATTGACATGTCATGGAAATTTACGCGGCTAAAGACAGTTCCTTTTTTATAAATGTTTTAATAAACATGTTTACCAACTCATTCATAATAATAATAGCTACGCTTAAACCATTAAACTATCCTCACAAATTGTTCAATCCCATCACTTCTTCAGAACCCATTAGGACCTATAGAAGTGAAATAAACGAAACTAAATCAAAACAATCATGAATCATTGTACTATAGTGGCGGACCGCCATACGGAACCCTACTTTGCTATTCGCTATTCGCCTATAACTGTATTTGACGAAATTATTGTAAACGAATAAACCCTCCAAAATTCGTCATATTATAAACATAAACATAAACTCACGCCTATATCCCCGAAGGGGTAGGCAGAGGTGCTAGCACCCACATTTATTTTTTTATTTATTTTTTCGTCATAATATAAGAACGACTAAGGCGAATATTCGTGCGAATAAAGAAAAATATACACGAATAGGCCCTCCCCACTACGTTTTATACACGTGAATAAATGTGAATAACGAAGTGGAGCGCCACCATAATACAGCAATAATATTTCATGACTAAAACAGCTCACATTTTGCACAGAAACTTTCAATTATAAAGTTGGACCCTGTACCTGGCCTCTTGCCAGCCTGATGCCGTATGAAATTCTCAAACTACTATAAATTAAATTATTCAATTCTATTTGCAACTGAGACATTCGGGTGTCAAAGTTTTTCTTATATCTCCCTTATGGAGAAGTACTGAAAGCTGCGATTAATGGAGTCTGGAAATTGTAGGACTGAATTTGAAATATGACTGTGCAGTTATGGAGCAAACATTAACGTTATAATAAAACATATTTGAGAGAATTATGAAATCAAAATATTCTTCGAAGTCATCATCATCTACCTGCCCTTGTCCCAATTTATTTGTGGTCGGCGCAACATGTATTTTTCTTCCATACATTCCTGTCAGATGTCATCTCTTCGGTTACTCCCTTCCTTGGCTTGCCATATCCTCTTTCACGCACTCCATCCATTCTTCGAATATAGTATAGTAAATAATTCAAAGTAAAGAAGCAATTGTGAGGTTCTAACCTTATCTGAAAGTAATTTAGGCGGCATAAATTTTTTAAGACTGACTAGCTAAAGTAAAACTAATATTTGTATGTGTTACGGCTAATACCCCAAGTGCGGCTGCACCTAGTTTTCGCCGGTTAGAACTAGGTGTAGCCACTTACCCTAACCTAACCTAACCGGCTAAAACTAGGAGCAGCCGCACTTCGGGTGTTAGCAGTAACATTATGCATAAATAAATACCTTTACATCAAAAAGTCCTTTACATCAATTCAAGTCCAAACTAAAATAAAACACTGTCATCTTAACACAATATTTCAATTTAGTGGCAGACAGAGACTCAGCTGTTATATTTGAAATCAATTGTCCGCAGGTGACGGAATGAGTTCACAAAAACTACGATGAAGCAGGTGCGTGCAAAACCATGGGAAATAGTAATTATATGTTAGGTTAAGAACTTTACTTGACACGATACGATTTCAAAGTAGACTGAATGCTGTAGAAATGAGAAGTCTAAGAAGCATAGCTGGAGTAAAGCTGATGGATCGGTGAGGAACTGTGTGATAAGGGAACATTGCGGTATGATTGAAGATGTAGTGACCAAGATAGAGAAAGGGATGCTTAGATGGTTCGGACATGTAGAGAGGATGGATGAAGGAAGATTGACGAAACAGATATATGAGGCGAGGGTGAATGGGCAACCCGGTAAAGGCCGACCTAGGCGTACATATTCCAATCAGATCCAGGACGTTTTGGAGAAAGGCCAGGTCAAGAGTACTCGGAACCGGCGTGCATGTATGAAAACAATTATGAAAGCTGAAGAAGCGAAAGGAAGTATGTCAAGAATTCAAGATCGTAGCAAGTGGAAATATGTTGTATCTGCCTACCCCCATGGGAAAAGGCGTGATTTGTAAGTATGTATGTATGTATGATACGATTTCTAACTTCTTCAATTTGCTTCTGATTTTTAATTCGATTGTCTGTCTGACTCTAACAAGTCAGTTTAAAGTTCCCTCGGACTTCCCGAGTGTCATTACTCGTTGTGTTCGTGGGTCATTAAATGACCCACGAACACAACGAATTTTCGCTACTGTTGATCCTGGTTTACAGGAAAATATCGCTCTAAAAATATTTATAGTTTGGGATGTAATATTATAGTTATTATAGCACTGTGTGAATGGTCTCGTACAAAATGTATGACGAGCGATAAAATATTTTATCTCAAGATTTAATACAATAATATTATTAATATATGTATTATATTATATATGAATACAATATTAATATATTTTAATAATATAGCTAATAAAATGCGGCAAGCGTAATATCCACCTTTGCGCCGGATACGGTGAGAGACGGGTTAATAATTTGATTTTTGTTATTAAATTTTGAATTTTGAATTTTTATTTACTTAGTTATGTAAATATTTTCGTTTTTATTGCATAATAATTATATGAATATAGTTTCAATAATATTCCACCCAAACGTCCAAAACAAAAAAAAACATTGGGACCTAAACACAAACTGGGGAAATGTGGGTGCTAGCACCTCTGCCTACCCCTTCTGCTGTACCGTTTCTGTTATGTTATGTTACTGTCCAAAACTTTTTTTTATCAATCAATCAATCAATTAGCTTATTGCAGTCCACTGCTGGACAAAGGCCTCTCCCAATGTACGCCATAGCACCCGATCCTCCGCCTTGCGCATCCAGTCTATCCCAGCTACCCTTTTCAGGTCCCCTTTTTTATATTTTCGTAAATTTCTAAATTTATCGAGATACAATATACTCGTATTATTATATTGATTTCTTAAAAAAATGTCGTATTAACTAAAAGTCTTTATTTACAACTAAGTAGGTATAGTTGTTCTATCTCAGGAAGGCGGGTGAGCAATAGTAGTATGAGTGTCTTGTAAATACGCGTGCATTTGTGTGCGAAAAGTTCATGTCACGCAATGTCATGTCAAAAGAAGTTCATGTAGCGGTAGTGGTAGTAGAACAATAATTGCAAGTAATTATTTTTTATAAGTATTTTGATCTTATATTTGATAGATTTTGCTACTCGACAATAATAAACTAATAAATAATAGACTAATTTAAATAATCCAATGCGATTTATTTTTTTGTGATAAAATGGTATGGAAATAGGTATGAAGTTATGAGACAATTTTAATAATAAAATTCTTACAAAAAAAAACCGACTTTAATTGAACTAAATTTAAATGGAACCACGCGGCAACCGCCCGCTATCAAATTAAAAAAGAATCATCAAAATCGGTTTACCCAGTTGAAAGTTCTGAGGTAGCAAGCATAAAAAATACAGTCTAATCTTCTCTTTCTTTAAAGTCGGTGTAAAACCGTAAATTAATTACCTACATGAATATATTTTGTTTATGCAATTATTCGGAATTTGACGAATCTGACGAATCTGTGTCACTATCGTCATCACTATCATCTTGTAAATTTATGATGAATTCATAATCCACATCACAATATTTTAAATATTCCTTCGCTAGCTTTTCAACGTGGCAACAAGTTCTTTGCCACGTTTCGCTACTAATGTTTTCGATACTCTCATGTATTAGCATTTCTGTGCTAGTAATGTTCTGATCAATATTTCTTGCAGCAATGTAATTTTTTACTATGCCCCATATGTTTTCTATGGGGTTCAGCTCTGGGTGGTATGGAGGTAAACGTAACACGTCAAAGCCTTTGCTTTTAATGAACTCATCAATTTTGTACATAATAAACTTCTGTTTATGTTTCTTTATTATATCATATAATGCAACTTTTCGAAGCCTTATATCATATTCTATACCTTTAGTCGTAAGCCATTGCTGCATTTCAACTTTTTTTGATGCTGATGTAGGTATTTTTTCAGCACGTGTGTTATGATAGGATGCATTATCTAACACAATGACCGAACTTGCTGGTAAATTAGGTAATAGCTTTTCATTGAGCCATTTTACGTAGTTTTCATAACTCATGTTCGAGTGATAGTCACCCACTGTTGAATTAGCCTTGTAAACTAATTTTGCATGCTCTATAAACCCATCTTTTGTCCCTGCATGCACTAAAATGAAACGAGTACCGGTACTAATTTTTTTTACGAATGGTGTAGGTTCTTTTTTTTGTGCCCAGGTATTATTACGAACATGACTAGTTAGAACATAGCTCTCATCGGTATAGACGATTGGTCGACCTAGAGAACTATATTCTATCAATTTTTCTAAATATTGTAATCGCCACATTTTAATGTCATGACGTTCTACTAAAACTTTTCTATTGTTGTCGGTTTTACGCCATTTGTAACCCAATTTTAATAACAATTTCCGAAGCGTTTCTAGACACCCATTGAAATTAATTTTTTCACATAAAACTGTTCTAAGTTTAGCTAATGTTGGTATTTCTTTGTGTACAATGTGAAAATTATTGACTGTACTCCTAATGACATCTGCTGTAAAATTGTCTATTTCCATTTTAGTATTTCTTTTCCTTCTTTTTTTCATCAGGAATGTAAAATTGGAGGAAGTAGATGGTAACTTCTTCTCTTCTTTCAAAATACGTTGCACTGTTCGGATGCTGACACCTGTAGCATCAGCTGTACGCTGCGAAATATTTCGCAAATGTGATATATCATGATTTGATTCTTTGTTTGCTAGTGTAAATTTGTATTCATTTTTCAAAAAATGATACACGTTGGCTATTATCCTGCGGCCCTAGAATAAATAGGAGAGGAGTTGAGGAGGAGGAGAAGATAGAGAGAGAGAGAGGGTAAGGTTTGTAAAATTCATAAAAAAATATTTCAAAAGCTAGCTCTGACTGATAGTCTGCACAAAATAGAAACTGTATGATAATAATTAACTATGATATTTAAAAAAAAAATATAAAACCATTTTATATCTAAATAAATAAATATATGAACTGCTAGGCTGACTTCAAAAAAAATGTGAACAAAATATTACCTCACTATGGACGACTTTTCGGCGTTTGCTTTCCATGCTAACGGTAGTTCGTTTTAAATTTTGGCGCGAACACAATATAGACTAGTGACCCGGACCGCGGCACGGGCCCGACTGATCGCTCCAGCCTTTACGCACACGAAAGCAGTGTGTAAATATACGTTTAACTACAACCAAAGCAAAACCGCCTTCGTAAAATAGAACATCTATAACCAGTTGTAAGGTTGTGCTTGTAATTATTGTGACAGTTCTTAGCTCAAAGCAATCAACTGGAAATTACTATTTAATTATTGTATACCTAGGTTTACAACGGCTTATTATCTTTGATTATTTTTTTCTTCAATCCATTTGTTAATAGAATTTCTAAGGCTCTATGAGCCCTCACTCGTAGTTCTGTAAATTATAGTACCCAATACAACTTATATATGGCGGGGGCGGTTATATCAGACTTCAACTGACTAAAAACGCACGCGGACTTGGGTCTTCAAACGCTGTAGTTACCCAAAAGCCAACGCACTCCGGCTGACCCAAGTCATTTTGGAAACCACGGTGTTTCTATCATGTCCCTAGAAACGGTGCTGACGCTCGCCACTGTACCGGCCTGCTTCTGTCTTCTACTGCTAGGGTGACAGGCCACTCCACCCCTTACCCCCAGACCTGCGCTAATGGAGAACAGAAGTCTTACTATAATCATATTTCGACCATGTCCACTAACCCATTAAAGCGTAATAGAGTAACAAACATCCATATTCTTCAAAAATTTTCACATTTATAATATTAGTAGGAAGAAATAGTACGATAGAAGAAAATTGAATAACTTTTAATGTTCCCACGAATGTATAAACGTACGCAAATATCTCATAATAGATTCCTATTTAATTATATCGATACATGTAAATGAGAAGATGAGAATTGATCGGTCGGTGCTCATGAATATTGAATATTGGCGGCGGCAAATTTAATATTGTACTATCATAATGCATAGGCACCGAGCCATTGAGACCGAATTATTTGATGGTTGATAAATTAAATAAATGTTTAAATCTTTCAGGTAATATAAACTATTAATAGTCATCACCGTATTCATAGCAATTTCCTAGTTGCGTCCAACATGCAACCAATTGAATTTTTTTGAAGTGAAAACTTCTTTAGCGGTGCTGAGCACTTTTTTTTGTATGGGTAAAAACTTTCAAACTCGCGTCAGGGTCACGTGATGCTGATCGAAAAAGCGTAAGATCAAGGGGAAGGGAGAGGAACTAGTATCTCCCACTCTTTTTACCGTGCCTGAGTGTGCTGCTCTGTTTAGGCGGCACAGGGCGCTTGCGCGAATGACCGTGTGTGTTTATGTACAGCGTCCCACGCGTATCCAAGGATGGTGACAGCTGATTGCTTGACTGTTGTGTAGTAAATACACTGTTGTGTATTCGTAAATGTGAATAAATAACAACATATAAATTGTCATATTTGTGTACGATAGCGCAATAAATAAACATTGTATTCTACCTCATAAATGATAGTACTTTTATACTTATAATTAAACACAACGTTAATATTGAAGTTTTCACTTCTGCCGGCACTCCCGGAGTGCTATTTTTTTTATATTGGACTCCTCAATATGACTTCACCTCGCCTGATGGAAGGCTAAAGGCAAAGTCTCAGGATCAAGGGGTCACCACTACATGCACTGATAGTGCTAGTTTCATGCCCCACAATATAAGTCTGATCAAAACCTTTCTAATAGAAAAAAAATCGCTCTTTAATTTTTGCGCTCATCGTAAACAAACCGACAAACAGGCCAATATATAAACAGACAAGAATATCAAAAATGTGTTCAGAATCGTTCATTTACATTACCCAAGTTTTTTTAAATATCTCCAATGTACTTTAATGTAATTTTATATTAGTAATATCCACCAACCCGCATTAGGCCAGCATGTGTGGATTAAGGTCTAAACCCTCTCAAATCTCTCGTTAGAGGAGAGGAAACCCGTGCCCAGCAGTGGAACATAAATGAGTTGCTATCAATAAATTTACCCCCATCTTCTCCTGTGGGTTGTACTAGCTCGTATATTGCGAACGTTACACCAAATAAATGGCATAAGTAAAACATTACTATAGCTGGTCGGTTTATAGTCTAGATTATTACAATAAAGCGGTTCTAGGCTTCATTAAAATTTGCACTTTGATCCCATAGATTCACGCATCGCTATAGGATCCCGTAGGGCCTTGATCAAACCGTAACTCGATAGGTTTCTTCATTAAGTGCCTTCATACATTCTACTTTCTAATTATTCTCTCCTACATAATAACGCGGCCTCTTCTTAGATGTATCGAGTTCGAATCCAGCCAAATTGTACCAATGTGAAATTCACTTTGTGGAATTTACAATTATTATTATGCTAATCACATGAATCACCATCACTGCTGACGGTGAAGGAAAAACATTGTGAGGAAACTCACATGTCCTAGTAGAATTTCTAAGGACATGTCCGATCCACCAACCCGCATTAGGCCAGCGTGTGTGGATTAAGATCTAAACCCTCTCAGCTCTCTCGTTAGAGGAGAGGAGACCCGTGCTCAGCAGTGGGACATGAATGGGTTGCTATCAGACATTATGATAATTGAAAAAATACTTAAACATATTTTGAAACTACATCGTTAGATATCAAATATCAGCAGTTCCCTGTTCTATGAGAACCTAATCTAGGGATAAAAAATAGACTAGATATGTATTTTTCTAGACCATAATCCATTTCTGTACTAAAGCTCAGCCGGATTCGTCCAGCCGTTTGCATGGTTTGCAGTAAGAAACTAAACATCTTCACAAACTTTAGTATTTTTAATATCAATAGGAAGTAGGTTTATATTATGCGCTAGGCCGGACATTCATTTTTATGCGCTAAGCTGAACATTCATATTATGTATGCGCTAGGCTGGACATTTATATTATGCGCTGCTTTCAATGAATTCAAATTCAGAATATTTTCTAATAACTAGTTAACGAAGTACAAATTCTATGATACGAGTACTCACATAGTCTTCGAAACTCAAAAACGAATTACTCTTGTACGCTAGACAAATTTTACGACGTAACACGAAGCAAGATAGATGAAGTTTTCCTTGCTCTATAGTCTTGCAAGCCGCAAGGAATTTAATCACTATGATCCCAACTTCCTCATACAATACCTTTTGTGTGAAGTAACTATGTATAAGTGTAATAGACAAGTGGGAAATATAGACTTGTAATACACTAGTTTTTTTTATACTACGTAGGACGGTGGCAGACAAGCACACGGCCCATTTGGTGGGAAGCGGTCACCGTGGTCTATGGACGTGTGCAACACTAAGGGTATCACACACGCGCTGCCTACCCTGAAGAAAAGTGGGGAGGGCTTCGAAGGGGTGGGGAGGCTAGGAAGGGGGGGGGGAGGAGGGGTACAGTTTTCTAATCTTTCATTTGGGCACTTCTTGTGTCTCTTCTCATAGTGTCACCGTGGAGAAGCAGTGGACAGCCTTATTTAAAAAGAACTCAAGTTGGTATTCAATCACGCTCAAATGGCTGAACGAATCTGACTAAAATTTGGTATAACAATAGATTATATATTATTCCGGAATGAAACATAGAAAACTTTTAATACCGGCAATAGGGTACGATGGGTTGTGAAATGGGATCAAAAATCAACACTGGTGGAAACATAGACAACAGTTTTACAGATATATGAACTCGAAGAAAAATATTGGTACAACATTTTCTTTACTACACAATATTCCAACCTTATCGATGTTAGTATTCACACGCCCCGTGATATGACATCGAACTATAAGCACAGAGTCGAACCATAACATTTCTATTATGAAAAATATAAAGCTGCGTCTACACTGGGCGAATCAAACTCGAGCGGGGCACAAGTCGAGTACGAAAGCATGTAACATGGACCAACTTACGAGCCTTGAACGAGCACGGATCGAGCGGATGGTTAATGCTCGACCAAACGTCCGAGCGAACGCTTATAACAATGCAGCTTTGGAAAGCGGAGCAGAGGGAGAGAGATGAAGCTATACTCAGTGTCCACGCTATAAAGACAAACAAATACTTCGACTTGACCAATGAGTTAGCCAAAAATGGCTATGTGGAAGTAGGAACAGGGAATACCAGCTAAATCCCTGTAAAATTTGTTTAAAGACCTCGCGTTTTCTGAATTGAACTGAATTATTGCTATTAGCGCGACCCGCTGTTCTTCATCAATTGTCAGTGTTTTTGACGAACATAAACGGTGATCGCATTACTTTCTTCTATAAACTCCACTACAATTGAAATCCACCGAGTTTTCATATTACAACTGCGATTATGTATTGCAGGCTGTCAAACAGAAATATGACCCCAGGACAGTTGTGTATGTTGTAGAATCGTTGAATGTCCATACTTGAGGCCGCGAATGATACCCAGAAATGCTCTGCGTGTGTTCGTTCGCTCACCTAGCGTAAACGCAGCTTAAGGCAAACGTAGTGAAGCCGACAGACGATCACGCGTCAAACGTACCATAAGTAGTTTAGGAGCTAGGTATTGATATTTCAGTGGCTATTCAATATTTTTTCACCGAATATTTTGTTGGTTTCTTACGCGTAACGAAATATTTACACATACCGTGGCAATGAAAACTATTATCTATGTGGACGGGTCTTTCACTGGTGGATAGGTGATATAATGAAAAGTAACATAAGCTACTTTGATTCTAGAAAAAAAAATTAAGGTTCAGCGTAAAAAATATAAAATCCTGAAAATCTAAATGTACACGGGCGTATAGGTAGATGGCAGACAAACACATGGCCCACCTAATGGGAATCAGTCACCGTGGCCTATGAACGTGTGCAACACGAAGGGTGTCACACACTCGCTGCTTACCCTGAAGGAAGGGAAGGGAAGGGAGATTTGGGCTAGAAAGGGGAGCGGAGGCTAGGAAGCCTAATAATTCACTGGTGAGAACACAACACGATGGTTATTATGGCCGCGGTCTTCTGTAGGGCGGAGGTACTACCGCAGCCGCACTGCCCATTTCGGACGGGATATACCGTTGTGTCATACCTCCATAAATGTATAAAAAATATCGTATGATCCAGAAATTCGTGTCATTCTGTGTGTAAAGTAAATCAATTGTGTAGAATAACATGTTACCAATAGCTCAGCAAATAAAAATTTAAATCCAAACAAACAATAACACGAACTCGAACCTATTACAGATTAAATTTCAATCTATCTATATCTAATCCGATCACAAAATCCGTTTAAAAAATCTATCATGGGAAGGCAAATTGGAAACTGGTCTCTAAATAAATTGTTTAATACAAGTCACGAACTGATTACACAGGTGGGCAGCAAGGCAGGGGATTACCGGACGGTGTGGCACCGTGAAAAACATTGGTCAGAGGCCGGCAAGCTTGTGCGATTTGTATATGAACGAGTGTGGGTATTATTGGCGCCTGTGTCTGGCTTTTCGTATATTTTATGTATTTTTCGTCAGTGGAGATTACGAACCGTCTGAATTGTAACGTATGAGAAATACACTTCTCATCAGAAAAATCCGCGGTAGCCTAGTGGTCTGGGTAATGGACTGCTGAGACGAGGTCTCGGGTTCGATCCCAGGTTCACCATGGCACACACCAATGACTTTTCGATGCTTTTCGAAGTTATGTGTGTATTTATCGCAGGTTCATAAGTGCCCGGTTAATGGCAATAGGCTCGCCACCTATTACATTGGGACCTAAACATAAACTGGCGAAATGTGGGAGCTAGCACCTCTGCCTACCCCTTCAGGGATATAGGCGTGAGTTTATGTTATGTTATATTATGTGATTTTTAGGGCTCCAACTACCCGTAACGACGGCCATAGATGTTTGCATGGCAACCGGGACCGACGGCTTAACGTGCTCTCCGAGGCACGACCAGACCAATGCAAATACCCATATTCATGCATACAAATATTTGCACTGAGCGGGGATCAAACCCGCGCCTCCTGCGCAGCGGCCGCGTTCACTACCGCTACGCCACAGAGGCTGTTTGATGACGTAGCGGTCATTGATCGTAATTAATAAACATGTCTAAACAGTCCAAGAGACAGCAGGCAGCAATAAAATATGACACTCATTCTCTCTAATTCACGATCCAGTGACTAACAAAATGTTTTAAAAGAACAAAAAGGAATCGAACCCATTACTCGCATATGGCAGCATCATGGTGTGATTCAAACGTAACCCGTTCTAGGAAGAGTCGCATAAAATTATATCGTGCGTTCAAAGAACGCGGCTTTCCCATGATGTTTTGTTATGACATTAGATTTTGAATGTGGTTATAAAAAGAAAAAGATTATGGTCTTTGTTGTTTTAAACTTTTATTAACGATCGGGGACTATCCATGTGTGGTGACGACATTAGATTCTATTCCAAACATTTAGATTCATCTCGAAAAAAATATAAAAAATGGTAAAATAATTTTGCGGAAATTTTGTTTTTTTCGCGATTTTTGACTTTATTTTCTTTTTCTACTCAATCGATTGTGGTCATGCTTATGTGAGATTTCAACCCGGATTAAGACCTATCAATAAAAAAACCGCATCAAATTCCGTTCAGTAGTTTTGCGTCCATCGCGCACAAACAGATAAATTAGAAAAGAATTCCAACCAAAAAAATTCTGTTCAAAATCGATCATAATTATAACATAAGTAAACATAACCCATAAGTGTTTTTAAATAGCTCCAATGTACAGACACAGCCACTTTACATTTGTATATAATAGTATAGATATAAAATGTTTGATAGACAACTCTTACAGTACTCGACTGTACAGTTATGTCAAAAAAAACTTCCACAAAACGGCATGCATTATAATATTATAAGCTTATGAGGATTATGTACGAAACAAACCAACAAAAAAATCCAATTTATACTTTTATGAGTTAACAGACGCATAAACCGTGAATTCGGTACGTGGATGGTTAAAATAATAATTTTGATGATAAGCCTTTACGAGTGGACGCCGAGAGTCTGTTGATAAAAAATTGAATATTTTTTCAACTTTTCGTAAGTAAAAATTTTTTTGGAAAAGAAAAAAAACATCTTCAACTAAAAGTGCCTTTTTTTCTATAGAGATTTGTTGTGAATATGGAATAAAATTATTGTAATATAGTCAAAACCATAAACTTGAAGACTATTGACACTTTTAATTATGTAAATAGTTGATGAACCGGAACGTTAGCGTAAACTCGTAAACTGTTAGCACGAAAGACAGAAAGAAAACACGTTTTATTGCAAGCACAGCGTACTCGCACATAATTATAATGTAAATAAAAAAAATTATCAACATTATTAAATGTTGATAATTTTTTTTACTAACACAGATACATAGTAAATTAGTTTTGCCTGCTTGTCTGCCACCTAACTTGTATAAAAAAAAACATAACAAACCATATTTAAATTAACACTTCATATGGAAAAATTTTTGTAGTCTTCATCATCATTGTCATCATCTTAGCCTGTCGTTGTCCACTGCTGAAAAATTGATCCAGCGCGACCAGCCCATTGCCACCTGCATCCAAATAATAAAGTCATCATCATTCTCTGAACCTTTTCCCAACTCAGTTGGGGTCGGCTTTCCAGTCTAACTGTGATGCGGCTGAACTTCGATATTTTACGTGGAGCGACTGCCATCTGACCTCCACAACCAATGGCGATATCGAAGTTCCAAGTTAGACTGGTTGGACTTTTGAGGGCTCCAACTACCCGTAACGACTGCCATAGATGTTTGTATGGCAACCGGGACCGACGGCTTAACGTGCTCTCCGAGGCACTAATAAACCTGCGATAAATACACACATAACTTCGAAAAGCATCGAAAAGTCATTGGTGTGTGCCATAGTGAACCTGAGATCGAACCCGAGACCTCGTCTCAACAGTCCATTACCCAAACCACTAGGCTACCGCGGCATCCAAATAATAAAGTATTCAATAATAAAGTTGTAGTCTAAATAAACAAGAATTTTAGTCTTAAGTTTACATAATTATTTTAGTGTAGATATTATAGCTGTAAGCTGATAGCGCTATATTTAAGTGGAACTATAAACAGCAAAAACAGTAGAAAATAATAACCATGGCAACCGCCACACAACCCCCCCCTTGAGACCGTCTCTACGGGCGATAATAGTCGGGGAACCGTACTCTACGGCCCGACCGTGTCGTCCTGATGCTACCTCCTACGGCATCAGGTGACTTGGTGGTGGGTGAAATTGGGTGTGACGGATATGTGCAGAGCTGATTTTGAATATGTGTTGATGAGTGAGTGAGTGTGTTGTCTGAATTGCTGAGTGTGTAGGCTGGCTTCAAGCGGTTAATCGAAACAGAAACAATTTTACCCTTAACCATCACGTGAAAAAATTTATCTCCACGTTGCGTAACTTCATATGGCCCAGTGTAGGCAGGTTTCATCGATCCCGAGGTCTCATCCCTAATGAATACCCGGCTGGATGATAGGAGATCTTTATGAATAAAAGTAGCCCTACTACCGTGCCTGGCTGTGGAAGATGGCTGTAAGCGTTTGGCGAACATTCTCAAACGTGCGACATAATCGGTCAAGTCGACCGTATCGTCAACTGTAGGCTGAAATAACTCGCCTGGCAGACGGAGTGTTTCACCGTACAATAACTCAGCTGGCGTTGCTCCCAAGTCCTCCTTGTAAGCATTCCTGATGCCTAGAAGTACCAAGGGTAGTGATTCAACCCAGTTGACTGTGGCGTGGCATGTTATCGAGGCTTTAACTTGCCGATGTAGGCGCTCTATTAAGCCATTCGATTGCGGATGGTAAGCCGTTGTGCGCCTGTGCCTAAAGCCTATTACCTCGGAAAGGTTTTTGAACAGCGCGGATTCAAATTGACGGCCGCGATCGGTCACGATGTCCGTGGGACAGCCGAACCTGGCTATCCAACCGGTCACCAAAGCTTGGGCCACTGTGTCGGCAGTGATGTTTTTCAAGGGAATTACCTCAGGCCAACGCGAGAATCGGTCAATGGCTGTGAGGCAATATCGGAATCCTTGACAGAGTGGCAAAGGTCCAATAAGGTCTATGTGGATGAATGTAAACCTTGCCTTAGGAAGTTTAAAGGTTCCTAGTGGTGCAAAAACGTGACGAGTAACCTTGCACCGCTGACACGCAATGCAAGAGCGACTCCATTCTCTGCAGTCTTTTTTGATACCCGGCCAAACGTACCTCTCGGTAACCAATCTAATCGACGCATTGGCGCCCGGGTGACTAAGTGAGTGTAAACTCTGGAAGACCTGGAAACGTAACTCCTTCGGGACATATGGTCGGGGATTCTTGCTACTCTCGTCACAATACAGTTCAAGCTGCAATCCCGGCTTACCTGAAATGTGCCTGATATCGGTCGTAAACTGCGAGATGTAATCCAGGTGCCGGAACTGTCTCGGTGAGCAATTTTCCTTTCGCGAATGAAATGCGAAACTGATCGGCTTATGATCTGTGTAGACCACAAAGTGCCGGGCCTCAACCATATGTCTGAAATGTTTAATTGCCTCGTAGATTGCAAGAAGCTCACGGTCATAAGGTGAATACTTCTTTTGCGATGGACTTAGTGTTTGAGAGAAGAATGCCAGTGGCTGCCACATTTTATTACCATCCTTACGTTGCTGCAAGACGGCACCTAGCGCTATGTCTGAGGCATCAGTCACTAGAGCGAGCTTAGCATCGCAGTCTGGGTGAGCAAGCAATGCGGCTTCAGACAAACCCATCTTGCAATGGTTGAAGGCTTCCTTTTCTGTGTCAGTAAAATGCACTGGGTGTGAGCCTTTTACGGAACCAGTAAGCAAAGCGTTTAGTGGAGCTTGATGTTGAGCTGCTTTGGGCATGAAACGACGGTAAAAATTAATCATACCCAGAAATCTGCGAAGCTCCCGCACGGTCTTGGGAACTGGGTACTCCGCGATAGCCTTTACCTTATCAGGCAGTGGCTTAGTGCCCTCGGCCGAGATACGGTAACCAAGAAACGTTACCTCACTGGCGCCGAAGATGCACTTACCTGTGTTGATGACCAGCCCATATTCCAGAAGCCTGGCGAAGAGCTGGCGTAGGTGATGAGCGTGTTGGGTGGGATTTTGAGAGAATACTAAAAAATCGTCCAAATACGCGTAGCAAAAATCCAACCCACGCGTCACCTCATCAACAAACCTCTGGAAGGTCTGGCCAGCATTTCGGAGTCCAAATCCCATAAAAGGAAATTCGAAGAGCCCGAATGGGGTGGTTATAGCAGTCTTCGGAATATCCTCAGAGCTAACAGGAATCTGGTTATATGCCTTAACTAAATCTATTGTTGAAAATATAGTACAACCGGCAAGACTATGTGAAAAGTCGTGGATGTGCCGAATTGGATATTTATCCGGGACTGTTCTGGCATTTAACATGCGGTAGTCACCACAGGGTCGCCACCCATTCTTCTTTGGAGCCAGATGCAGCGGTGATGCCCACGGTGAGTTGGATGGCCTGGCTATGCCATCCCTCAGCATTGCTTCAAACTCTTCCTTCGCAATCTTAAGCTTGTCAGGGGCTAGACGACGCGGTGTGCAAGAAACCGGTTGGCCAGGTGTAGTGTGAATATGATGGACTGTATTGTGTGTAGGTGTGCGGTGTATGCCATGAGGGCGAGTGATGTTAGGATAGTCTTTTAATATGTCATGAAATGTAGACTCACCAGTAATCACCTTTACCGAGGATATAACATCGGACAACTGCGCAGGCAAAGCAGGGGCTGCAAGCATAGTATTACTATCTACTAGCCGCTTATGCCTGCAATCGACAATCAGGTTAAAAAAACTTAAAAAATCAACGCCTATTATTGCCCGCGAGACGTCTGCAACGATAAATCGCCAGGCGAAATCGCGGCGCAAACCTAAGTTTAAATTTAAATGAATATATCCATAAGTATTAATTGCCGTTCCGTTAGCCGCGCACAACACATAGTCCGTCTTTAAACGTCGTGGTCCTGGTGTAGCCGACCGTGGGAAAACACAGAGGTCGCTGCCGGTGTCGACCAGAAACTGAGTCTTCGACTTAAGATCGGTTACAAATAAGCGACCAGCACTTTGACAATCGTCTGTCGCCATTAACGACTGCCTCTTGCATTTCCCGCCGGAAAATCGCAGGGTTTTGTACACTTCGTTGCCCGATCGCCGAATCGCCGGTGATACCAGCAGTACTCTCTCTAGAATCGCCACCTACTTGGTCAACGCCGCCACTTCAGAGCATTCGGAGCATGAAGAGTACCCGGGTAAAGCTGGCGGTGC